>CM053513.1:32428444-32772691 GCA_028627145.1 Eidolon dupreanum
AAAAAAAAAAAGTGTATTGTGATGTTGTTTGGAATTGCATTAAACTTTTATATTTATTTAAGAAGAATTAAGATTTTATTTAATATTCCTATCTAGAAACAATTTTTGTCTTACTACTTACTCAAGTCCTTCACAACTCTCAATAAAGTTTTAAAGTTTTCTTTGTACATACTTTGTAATAGAATAGAAAGTTTCCTTCTGTCAGGGATCCCAGACACCAAGAAAGTTCTGAAAACCTGTATCTTGGAGGAAGGTAGCTACATGGTTCCAGGGGAGTAACTGTGCTTTTTGATCACATTCTCAAAAAGTGATATCTTTCAAATGACAATTAGTTAATATTTTAAAAGTATGATAAAATATGTTCAAGAGAGCAGTCTAGGGGAGGAAAACAAAATGATGTAGATAATAGAGGCTCTGTTCATCCCCCTGGCAACCAAATCTAAGCTGTGACAGAAACAAGGAGCAAGCATCAAGGAAAAATCACCTGGAATCTAGATGAACAAGCCATATAACTAGGGAGAAGTCCAAGAAACCACCCTGCAATGGCAGAAGGTAGGATGGGGCAAGGACACAGGGCTGCCTGGTCCCCAGCAGCTGAGTGAGAAGAATGCCGTGGCAGCGGCAGACTCCTCTTAAAGGGACCCCGTCTATGAGTGAATTTTCGTGGTGACTGACCTGCTCACTCTGAGCACCAGTGCTGATTCGGCTGCATGCAGAGGGCACCAGGGACTTACAGAAAGACATTGTCAGAATGAGGGCCAAGGTGAGACTTGCTCTGCACAGAAGTGTGGGTGGTATCCATTGTTCCCTGTTGAGCCCTCCATGCTACCAGTGCCCAGACACAGCACCGCCATAATCGTGACGTCATCAAACTGGATAACAGAGGTTGCTCTGCCCAGAGTATTCCCTGAAACCCAATCTCCCCTAACTCGGGCCCCACCCAAACCACATTCAGATATATCTTCAGGGAGTCAGGTGCTCCTTGCTGAACAGCGCCTAGAACCACACTGGAGGCAGCTGGCCTTGGTTTCTGGTGTGGCCTTTTGAGGCAACTATAAGCACAGCATCTTAATAGATGGCCTTAGAGGGACAGAGGCTTAGGCTAAATTTGGCCTGCTGCTAAATCCCTTCAGGACTGTGCTGCTGGACACCTACTTCACAAATCCACACTAATAAGACCAAGAGACTTAGGAGCTTTACTTAGTACATAGAACAGACAAGGAAAGGCAACCAAAATGGGAAGACAAAGAAGCAGAAACCATATGAGAGAACAGAACAGAGATCCAGAAATAATGAAGTCAAGTAATCTAACAGATGCAGAGTTCAAAATAATAGTTAAAAAGAGGCTCAATAAGCTTTTGGAAAGTGTAGATAAATTCAGTGAGAACTTTGACAAAGAGAAAAAAAACATAAAAATGGAAATGGAAATTATAAAAGGGAACCAGTCTGAAATGAAGAACATATTATCTGAGATGAGAACTATATTAAATGGAATAAACAAAGTTAATAAAGAAAAGGATCAAATGATCTATCTAGATGACAGGAAAGCCAAGGGCACTCAATCAGAATGGCAAGAGATAAGATGCCAAGACTATAAAAATAATTTAAGGAGCATATGGGACACTAACAAGGGTCCAAATATCTGTCTGATTGGAGTAACTGAAGAAAACTAAGATTTTGAACAGCTGTTTGAAGAAATAATGATGGAAAACTTCCCTCACCTGGTGAAAGAAATGGACATACAACCCCAGGAAGCTCAGACAACCCAAAAAAAACAGGGATCCAAAGAGGCCCACATCAAGACACATCATAATTAAAATGCCAAAGGTTAAATACAAAAAGAGAATATTAAAAACAGCAAGAGAAAAACAGACAGTTACCTATAAGGGAACATCCATAAGACTGGCAGCTGATTTCTGAAAATAAACTATAGAGGTCAGAAGGGCTTGGCAAAAAATATTTGACATGATGAAGACCCAGGATCTACAACCAAGAATACTTTATCTAGCAAAGCTATCATTTAGAGTTGTAGGACAGATAAAGAGCTTCCCAGACAAAAAATAAGCTAAAGAAATTTATCACCGCCAAGTCAGTATTACAGGGAATGTTGAAGGGACTTTTTTAAGAAGAAAAAGCATGTATCAAAAACAGGAATAAAGAATGGTAACAACATTCCTATCCATAAGTACCTCAAATGGAAAAGAATTAAGAACTCCAACCAAAAGATAGAGTAGCTGAAAGGATTAGAAAATAAGCATATCCTACATATTCTGCATACAAGAGTCTCATCTCAAATTAAAAGACACAGACAGACTAAAAGGAAGGGAATGAAAAAGGATATTTCTTTGATGGACCTAGAAGGTATTTAAGTCAGAGAAAGATAAACACTATATGATTTCACTTATATGCGGAATTTAAGGAATAAAAAGAACAAACTAATCAAAAATAGACTCACAAATATAGTGGACAATTTGGTGATGGAAAGAGGGGAGGAGTGTTGGGGGCTGGGAGAATGGAGTGAATGATTAAAGAAGTACAAATTAGTAGCTGCTGAATGGTCACGGGGATGGGGAGCATGGCAGAGGGAAGGCAGTTAACATTAATATGTTGGCTGGGTGGAGGGTCAGGGGAGGGAGGGAGCAATTGAGGAGATTGTTTTATGATGTCTAACCAATGTATTGTATACTTGAAACTAATTTAAATAAATAATTTTTTTTAAAAAAAGCAGTATAAAGACAAGAATGTGAACATGAAACAAAATGAAATATCAATACATGCTACATCACCAGTGAACCTTGAAATTATTCTGCCAAGAGAAAAGAGCCAGACAAGAAAGGCCATATATTTCATTTATAGGAAGTGTGCAGAATAGGTAAATCCATAGAGAGAAAGCAGTGATTCCCAGGGGTTGGAGGAAGAGGGGAATGGACAGTGACTTCTTAATGGGTATAAATTTTCCTTTTGGGATGAAGAGAATGCTCTAGGACTAGATAGTTGTGATGGTCGTGCAACATTTTGACTGTACCAAATGCCACCAAAATGTACATTTTAAAATGATTAAAATGGTGAATTTTATGTTATGTGCATTTTATTGTGTATGCACACATGCACTCACACACACAAGACTCAGGCTGTGAAAAAAAACAAAAACAAAACAAAACAAAACAGGGAAAGCCGGCACAGGGTATTCTTTTATTACATAATTGCTCCCCCATTCCATCACCCCCTCCTGCCCAGGACACAGGCCCAGTCCCATACCCTGGTCAGGCTTCTTCCCTTGATCCTTAACCTGGCTGTATCCCTGCGGGAGGAACTCATGTGTCCTGTCCACAGGTGTGGACTAGATGACCTCTAAGGTGCCTTGGAGGTTACAAATTTGAGGTTCTCTGATATTATGATCCCTGTGTAGGACACTCCTTCATCTTATTTTTCCCACAGACTCTCCAACTTAGAGATATACTGGTATGACATACAGAGGAAGGAGCAAAATATCTGGAATCTACTGGATCCACATTCAAACCTCCACTTTGTCAATGCACTTGCTGTGTGACCTTGGGATCATGATGTCAGTGAGGCTCTCTGAGCTTCTGCTTCTTTGGCTGCAAAGGGGATAACATGGCTATCACCTTGGCAGGGCACAGCAGAGATTATCAATAGTGAATAGGACTGCACAGAGCAATAATTTATTCTTTTTTATTACCGTGAAACATTCCATTGTATGGACCATTATCTGATCTACTATTAGACATTTGAATTGTTTCCAATTTTTGGCTGTTATAAATAAAACTGATATGAACACGCTTGCACATGTCTTTTGCTAGACATAAACTCATTTCTCCTGGGTATATACCCAAGAATAAAATTGCTGGGTCAACATATATGTAAATACTTAGCGTTAATAGGCACTGCCAAACAGTTTTCACTTCCACTCGCAGTGTATGAGAGTCCTAGTTGCTAAATACTCTTGCCAACACTGGGTTTTGTCAGTCATTCTAATTACCTATTCATCTTGATTTACTGAATACCCTCTACAAAGAGAAACAGATATGTGCTAGTGGCTGCAAAACTCCCAGCCATGGAAAAGGTTTCATAGACCAACAGTTAAAGGCTGAACTTAAATGCTTGGCTCTGACCTTAAAGGCAACAGGAACTCAGAAATGGGAGAGACCAGTGTGGACATGAAGAGATATCAACCTTTGGAGAGGTTAAAATGTGCAGGGTGACCTGTCAGTGGGATTTGAATAAAGGAAGGGGAACAAGGAAGGCATCCTGTCAGAGTGCACAGCTGGAGCAAAGACAAAACGGTGGGAAAGAGCTTGGAGTAGAGACCAGAAAGAAAGCTGACCTCATCTGAGCAGAGAGTACCTCTTGAGAGGAGAAGGTCATGTGGGTGGATTGGTAAGGAGAAGTCAGGCATGAGCAAGGGGCTTTGAAGTAAAGAAGTGGGCTTGGGATTTGGGCGATTGGAGTGGTGGAGGTGGGTAGGGTGTTAACTGAGTGTATACAGCCCTAAGTGGAAGTGAGATATATTAGATGAGAGTCAGTAGGTCTCTCCATTAGTCTCAGATTACTCCTATTTATCACAGCCAAGCGCATCTCACCAAGGTGAAAGTGATAATCACTTTTGTTTCAACAGGGCCCCTGAATGTAAGCCAACTACTTCATTCTCAGCTAAAGAAATAGTTCTGTTCCTATGCTGGAGAGAAAATCAGATGTACTGGAATGAGAAGTAGTATATCTGTATACTGTACTTTAGAGGTATTACAAGGGATTTTCAAGGGGCTAATTTTGACTTTATGTGATATACAACTTATGGGCTGACTTCACTAAATTAGAAGGTTTGCAGCAGGTGCATCTATATAAAGTCATAAACACAGGCTGCAGACCCTGAGAATAGAAAGGAATAGTTCCATTTCTCCTGTTCTCCTGCTAGAACTCCCCATGCCTGAGTCCACTTAGCTCACCATCTGCAGACTCAGCCCTGCACTGGCCAGTTGATTCATTTGTTCATTCACTCACTTATTCATTTAGCAGACTTTCACTGGATGCCTAGTGAAGGCCAAGTATAAGAACTGAAGATAGAAGCACAGGGTTTCTGCCTCCAAGGAGCTTACAGGCAGGCAGAGAACACTGACATGAAACAATTGAATGTAAATAACAAAGGTAATGCAAAGGACAGTAGGGGACATCAATTCTACCTTAGGGAAGTCAAAGAAATGTTTGAAGCTGAATCTTGAAGGATGAGTTGGCATTCATCTGGTAGACAAGATCAGGAGAGGGCATTCCAAGCAAAAGAGAGCAAGCCACATCATGGCAGAAAGACTGCAGATTATGTGGCTAGAACATAGAGTTTGTTAGCAGAAGTTGCTGGATACGAGGCTGAGAAGTATCCAAAGTCATATCATGAAGAGCTGCAAACACCAAGCTAATGAATGATGACTTTACCTGTGGAGAATGGGGAGCCCTTATAGGGTTTGAGTCAGGACTATATAGTCCGGCAATTAGAAACATCACACTGGTACCAGTGTGAAGGATGAGGCAGAGGGAGTGAGCATAGAGACAAGAAAATCAATGCAAATATTATTGCATAAGACCTGGTTTAAAAAAAAAAAGATACAAGCTTAAAATGGACCCATCACAGTTATGATGGAGAACAGAAAATGGGCATTTAAGAGATAAGGTCTATAAGACTTACTGAGATTGGAGGAGAAAAGGGGAGGCCAGGAGAAAAGACTTTGGATAACTCTCATATTCTGTCCGGGTGGATGATAGTGCTGTTATTTAGGAGAGGAAATGTTGGAGAAAAGGAAGATTCAGGCAGGATAGGAGAGAGGGAAGGGTAGAGGAAATGAGTTCAACTTTGGTCATTTTGAGCTTGAAGTGTCTGTGGGATACAAGTAGCATGTACTGTTGGATGTATAGTCCAGACTTAAAGTTCCGAGCTAGAGATATAGATTTAGTATCATCAGTACTGTGACAAATAACATAAATGGAGCCACTTCAAAATGGAGTCAAGGAGCTGCCATCCTGGAGGAATTGCATTGCACGTTTTACTCCTCAGAACTTTGGAATGTATAAACTGGGCAAAATAGTCTTTGGGCTGGACCAAAGCAGCATTGTATTCCAAATAACTTCTAAGCTAACAGGAAAGCAAACACTCTGACTACTGACCTGAAAATTAAAAGACATTCTTTAGAACTGGCACCACCACAAATGGCTAAAGAATAACTTAGCTTATGTGCACCTATACAAATTCCTTCCTTGATAAACACCAATAAAAATCATTTTTTTCTATTCATATAATTATTCCCATTCCTTTTCTCATAAAAACCCCTTGCCTTCATTCTCTAGTTGGAAAACTATTTGGGTTTCTCAAATAGCTAATAGTTAATAGATCTTTTGGATCTCAAGCAAATGCTTATTGCCTCTCATTCTGGCCCTTTATTTTCAGATTAACAATGCATTGGTGATAAATAAACCCTGGAATCATTCAAAGGGACATGTAAGATGAGAAGAAAAGAGGGACAAGAACAATAACATGGAGAACACCAGGCTTTAAGGGGTATGTGAACAAAAGTCACCCCAGTGAAGGCACAGTTAAAATGGTGGAAACAGTTAAAAAGGTGGGAAGAAAGCCAGAAAAAAAACTATAAACTGTTTGAGAGCCATTTCTTGTTGTTCATGATGTATTCATACCACATAGAAGTGTCCAGCTCATAGTTGTTGTTGCATGAATGAATGAATGAATGAATGAATGAATAAATAAATAAATAAATAAATAAATAAATAAATAAATAAATAGAGTGGTATCATAAAGATAAGGAGGCATTTCCAGGAGAGTACACACTCAAATTCTGCAAAGAGGTCAGTGTCACAAGGTGAGAACTAAGTGTTGCCAGACTGATCTGCTCTTGAAACAGAGAGCACTAGGACAGCTTCAGCCACCCCAAACTGAGAGGCTCAGCCTGAGTTGCTCTTCTTCCTACATAGACAAGGGCATGGTTTGTCCAGTGCTGACCATAGGATGCTTCTTCCTTCGTAGGTTTTATCCTTAAACCCTCCCCAATTTCCACCCTAATGTTCTAGAGCTGAATCGCTGCCCTTAACTCAGTTTCCAAGTTTCTCCTTTGGTACATTGCTATATTAGTGGTCTATCAATATCTAGCAAATTACTCTAAAGCTGAATGTATTAAAACAACACACATGTATTACCCAACAGTTTCTAGAGTTAGGAATCCAGACATGGCTTAGTTAGGATTTCTGCTTCATGGTCTCTCAAAAGGCTGCAATCGAGTTTCAACTAAGGTTGACTCTATTTCCAACTCACTCGGTGGTTGTTGGCAGTTTTTCATGGGCGGCTGGATTGAGGGCCTCAGTTTTTTACAGGCTGTTGGCCACGACTTCCCTCAGTTTCTTAACATATGGGCCTGTCTAGCAAAGCAGCTATAGCATCATCAAAGCCAGCAAGAGAGAGTCTGCTAGCAGGACCAGTGTCACAACCTTTTGTAACCTAATCATGAAAGTAATATCCTGTCATCATTGTCATATTCTGTGAGTGACGGGCAAGTCACCAGTTCCAGCCCACACTCAAGGGGAGTGCATTACACAAGGGTGTGAATACACAAGGTGGGAATTATTGGGATTCATTCTAGAAATCTGCCTATCACAAATGCCAGAAAACTCTATTCTTTCTCAAAACTTAGGATCTGTTTTGCTGAGAACAGTTCTTTTCTGACAGTCATCTTAACCATCTTGGTTGAACCAAAGCAAAAAAATTCTCATGACCTTAAATTTTCCTATACTAATAATAGCTAATATTTATATAGTGCTAACTATATGCCAGGCTTTACGTAAACTTTACATGAGCTTTAAAAATATTAACTCATTTAATCCTCACAACAGCTCTCTGAAGTGGATACTCTTGTTAAATCATTTTATAGACAAAGCAACTAAGTTACAGAGAAGTAAGTATCTTGCCAAAAGACACACAGCTATTAAGTAGTAGAAATGGGAGTTGAGATCCAAGAGTTTAGCTCCAGAATTCCTGCTGTTAACCATATTCTATTATACAACCCGAATATAAGCATGTGTGGAAACAATGTTATCCAGTGTCAGCATAATATGACATTGAAATAAAACATTAAAAACATAAAACATTAAAACAATGAGCAACCAAAACAGAATTTCCTATATTTTATTAGCATTAAAAAAGATTCAGTCCAAACCCTACGGCAACATATTTTGCTTCTCACAGCTTTTGATTTGCCAAGTCTCTCCTGCGAACGTTCCTTGAAACTCAGCCCAGACTATTTTTCATTTTTTTTCTCTACTTCTCTCTTAGGACTTTATTATATAGTTGTCTTGGTCTTCTGGTTTCATTCTTTAGTATTTTGTCTATTTAGTCCATGACCTAAAGGGTAATCCTGGCATTGACTCAGCCATCAAGAATTTTACCCTTTTACTTCCAAACTGTCCAGTCTGGTTTCTCTCTCCCTATTTCTGTATCATAAGAAAAACTAGACCCAGTAGATGGAATGCTCCTCAGAGAGGAGAGTAAGGGAGAAGATGAGCAATAAAGAGAAAATTCTCTTTAGCTGTTGGGGAGTATAGAGAGGAGAAAGGACAGTAGGATAGGAACACATAAGCTAGTAATCCTTGTTTTTGTCACTTCTAGGAGATGCGTGACTGTTGTGCCATGTCCTTGTTACGACAGATGAGGTTGCTAAGCAGGGTGAGGCAGTTCCTGCAGAACTGAGGGCCTGGGGCACAGTGGGGGAAACTTCTTTCTCAGATATTACACATCTAGTTCTTTTCTCTGAAGCTGTGAATTGGGGTAAAGCACATGGAGAACAGGGAAAGTGAGAGGTGTTTCTAGTTCTCCAAACCCTCCTGCCAACCAAAAGATCTAGGGTTCATGCTTTGCTTCTGAGCCTGGGTTTGTTTACTGGAATGTTGTGAGAGCTGATTTGAGAAAGATGAAGTAGCCGGACTTCATTTTCTCTCAAAGAAAAACAAGGGAACTGACTCTTAAGCCCTGTAGTAGCCACTTCAGCAAAGCCTTTCCAAAAAGTTCTTCTTATCCATCCTGTTCCCAACACCCTCATTTGTAATTTCTGCCTTGATCCATTACAACTCTCCCCTAATTCATACCCCACTTCCTGTCTTTCTCCACCTCTATTTCATATACCACTGCCAGTTTAATCTTCCCAATACCAGTCTGATCATACCACTTCCCTGCTCAAAATCTCTGTTTTTCCCTTTGCCCTGTAAATCCTCACCTAAACCTTCAAGACCCTCAAAACCCTCTTTCTAGACATATTCTTTTACATGTATTACATGATCTATCGAAAATAGATGGCTCATTTTTTTTTGCTCCATGTCTCTCACTTCCATCATGCCTCCTATCTCTAAAACCTTCCATTTCCCTCTGCTCCCCCTGCCCTCCATGGAACCAAATTCAAAGACCATCTGAAAAGCCACCTCCTTTGAGGAACACATTCAGATAGTTGCAACTGAGTGTGATTTAGCCCTTCTTTAATTTCCCATATCGTTCCTTCAATAATCTTAATGGCACTTTTCTTATACTGCCATATCCATATGCCACCCATTTATTAGAAAACACATGCTTTGAGAGAAGAGGTGTTTTCTTGCTGAACTTTAAATAGCCAACGGTGCTCAGCAAAGAACCTTAAACATATACATGTTAAACATTCAATAAATAGTAGTTGGATTGAAATGAAGTTTGCAAGTTGATATATCTATCTCTTGTCCTATTTTTTTTAATCTAACTTATCCTTTTACATCTTTTGCTGGAATAGGTGAAATACATTCCTTTGAAGAAGGAGGTCATGAGGGAAAGCACAGTAGAGGCTCTTGACCTGGGCAGTCATGGTCACGTACATTCCACAGCTTGAATATCATCAAAGCAAAACTGCATTTAGTCTCCGGGTGTTACCTAGTAGGCAACACCTTAAACCAGCCTGACCTCATGCTTTTCACCCTTGTCACCTGCCACCATCAGAGGGAGTGTGGCACAGGGCATGGCAAACAAGAAAGACAATTTTATCAATTCAAGGCTACAAATACCCATTCAAACCCTACTATGAGCCAGGCACTCTACTTAAGTGCTGAGGACGGAGGAATAAACAGAAATACATGACATGGGCACCTCCAAAACATAATTCCAGCAAGAGTAGCTACCATGTACTGATAGCTTACTATTCCAGGCCCTGGATTCAGTGACTGACATGCATTGTCTCACTTAATCATCACAGCAATCCTTATCATTACTCTCATTTCATAGATGGGAAAACAGAGGCTTAAAGAAGTTAAGTATTTTGCCCTGGATTAACAGGTAGTGAAGCTAGGATTTAAAGCTAGAGTTCATAATATGAATCTTCTTAGAAGGACTAACTTTGCTTCCTCAACAAGCTTTTATTCTGCTCAAAATAGATTCCTGCTCCCTTTAATTTATTTATTTATTTATTTATTTATTTATTTATTTATTTATTTATTTATAATTTTGAGTCTTGCAATGTCGCTTTGGGTGAAGATATGTACAACACAAACAATTTTGCCTTCCTTTTCCTCTGGTGACTCCACATGTCCATAGAGTAGTCTCCCCTGGATTTCTCCAATATTCCTTCACCTACAATACTCAGACCGAAATAGCCTATGGGCAGAGGTCACATCTGTTCATATATCTAAAAGGTATCCCTCCCACCTTTCTCTGCCCTGATACTCTCCACTATGTGTTTTATCCTTTTCTATTGTATGAAGTTTTGCAAATCTTCTCAAATCTTTTGTGGAACAGGTGATGCATAAGTAAATCAAATATGCTTTGAGCCTCTTGCCTGTTCAACATGTCACATTAATGTAGAATAATAGTTGCTTAACATGTGAAGGACTTAGCAAAATGAGTAGCACAGCAGGGAACTGTGAACCCAGAACTCTTGGCCATCAGGCCGTGGCTGTCCCTGCTATAACATTCTCCACTGTCCCTGGGATGAGGGGTCTAGAGGAGACCCCAGGGAAACTCTGGAGATCATCACTCTCTATAGGCAGGAAGTGTTTCCACAGCAGTCCTTCCCCTGTCTGTGGCCTTGCTGTCTTCATTCCACTCTCCTCTTCTTTTTCTCCCTGAACAAAATGCTCTTGATGATCAAAGCAGGTAAGGTCCTCATGGCAAGGCCCTGGAGAAGAAAATGCAAATGGAATGGGCTCCAGAGGAAAATGCATTTGTAAATGGGAGTTTTCTTATTTTTTTTTCTGATTCTCTTGGCTCTTAACTGTTGAGATTTAATTCCAAGTGGAATATCTAGCCCTAATCTGGCTTCTAATGCAAAAGACTTGTTTTTCCAAGTACATCTCTCCTGAACTTACTAGCTGTCTCCCATGGATGCTGCTGGCTGCCATGCTCCCATGGCTCTGCCTATTGAACTTGAACAATGCCTCCATTATCGGAGAAGCATGCCCTCGCAAGCTCTGAGAGCACGTCCTATCCAACCTGAAAGAGGGCACACCCTTGGGAAACAGGTTGTTTCACTCATTGCAAAAACATCTGCTCTCTTAGTGTGCTCAGTGTACCAGGGGAGAGGCCTGAGAGATCCCAGTCAAACTTTCATTTGGTCTTCAGATCCTAATGGACTAAAGGCTTAACTTAGGTTAGGAAGGAAAAGAAAGGTGTTGAGAGTGAGAACTAAGATGAACCTTCCACAAACAGATCAGCTAGTACTCTGAAGGGAAACAATTTTTTCAATCTTTAGTCAACAAATATGTATTGAACACCTACTATGAACTAGACTATGTTAGGAGTTGAGAATGTGCTGGTGAATAAGAAAAATGTCTTCTGCCCTCATTGAGCTTATAGTATAGTGGAGGAAGCAGATAGTAAGTAAAGAAACAACTAAATAAACAAGAACACTATAGATCGTTAGGTACTAGGGAGGAAACAGTGAGATGATAGCAGGTAAGTGTGGCAGGAGGAAGCCATTACACTCTTCTTTAGATAAGGTTGTTAGGAAAGGCCATACTGAGAAAATGAATCTAAACAGAGACCTGAAAAATAATAAGCCAAGGAACTGACATATGCAAAGGCTATATGACAGAAAGGGGGCAGCATGTGTAGGGACCAAAGGTCCACAAATTTGGCTGGAGAATGGGAAGTAAAGGAGAGATGAGAAGGCAGGACATACAGGTCCTGGTGGACTACAGTAAGAAGTTCGTCTTGTATTCTAAAGGGAGGAAGGAAGCCTCTGAAGGTTTAATCTTAGATGGAAATGATTCTGAGCAGAACTCATTTCCATGGCTGAGACCTCACTATTCTGACCATTCAACTCTGCAATTTAGCCCCAGTTTTAAATAAGCCTTTCTCTGTCCTCATTGCTAAAGAGCAGAAATTAGGCTGTCAGAAATTCATAGGCCCAGAAGATTCCTTAATAAACTGGGCCATGCTAAATCAATTTTCTTAAGTTTCCATTTTTTGTCTGCTTTTAAGGTGTTGGAATTCAGTATTAAAAGCCTCCTCCTGTATGAGGCCTGAAAAAGCAGAAGGGAAGCTCAAGAGCATATCACCCACCTCATAACATCTGGAATAAAGATCAGGCCAGCTGATCTTTAAATTAAAAGCACAGATTTCCTTTCCTGCCTCCTCTAACTTAACAACCTAAGTTAAGCAATAGGCATTGAACTGGTGAACGACATCTTCATCAGAAATTATCTAGGCATATTTTCTTTATTTACCAAAGCTATAACTAGCCCTAATTAAGACTCACCCATTTGCTCCTCACTGCCCCACACCCATCTACAGAGGAAACCCCAACCCACTCCCCACCTGTAACCCAGAAAAATAGAAACTGTTTTACGAGAGCAGTTGGACCCAGATGCCTTTTGCAGAGAAATCATCTATGCTCTGTTCTCCATAACACAGGACTGGGTGACGGGGCACAGAGAACAGGTCAACATCTGGAAGAGATGTAGGGAAAGTATCTGTCCCAGCTGGAAAGATGGGTTCTGGCTCATTTGCCTTCCCAGTGAAGGATTGTCTTTCTTTGGTCACTTAAATGATTCCTGGCTCCTGCTCTCCTTTCTTTTCTTTCATTTGTTCCACGAATATTTATTGAGCTGTTAATATATGTCATGCAAAAATGTCTTTTGATGCTATGAATCTTTTTTTCTGTGATGTAGTAGAACCAGCATGAATTCTGAATGTAGAAGTCCTCAGGTTTGAATCCAGGAGGTTTCACTTGCCAGGAGCAAATAATTTTACCTCCCCAAATTTTGATATCTCTTTAGCAGTTAATCTAAAGGCAGCTCTGAGGATCCAATATAGTCATGAGCATGAAAGTTCTGTAAATTATAACGTGCTTCAAAGTATAGTTGGGTTTTTTAAAATTATTATTTATGCCTACAGCACCTGGTCTTTTTAGGTGGTCTCCCATCCAAGTACTAACCAGGCCCAACCCTGCTTAGCTTCCAAGATCAGACATTGGGCTTATTCAGGGTGGTCCGTGTCTCCACTGGGGTGGGAACCCAGGACCTTCTGCATGTAAAGCAGACGTTCTAAACACTACACAATGGAATTATGTCCAAAATATAGTTGGTTTTGAGATGGATCTTTTGAGATGGAAGGTCACTTACAAACTTTAGCTAGGGGAAGCTAATGGAGGTTAAGCTTCACTTGTATGTGCCCCATCCAAGGCATGCTGAGCAGCCCTAACAATGTATTCTGATGGTCATACACTTTTATAAAGCTTGGAAAATAAAGGTATTTTAACAGTAATTGGTTAAGACCACTATGTCTTTCCTCTCCATCTTTCTTGCCATCATTATTTTTCTATTGAACAGTTGATGAGTGGCGGTAGGCATTTTTTGAATCTGGCTAAAGAGAAGTTGAATTGAGGATATATGAAGTTTGGATTAAATGGCATAAATTTCTGTGGTTTGCAGTCACTTTCATGTTTAGTTAGGTTGGTTATTACTAGGCCTCGTGCTATAGGAATGACTTTCAGGAATACTCCTTTTCCTACCATGACAACTCATCTGGCACCATAACATAAAAGTTCAAGGCCAAGGGCAAAATTGTGATATGAAAATGTCCCAGCACAAGAAATAGATGTAAGTAGTGAAAGACAAATAAGGTGTGAAAGGTGTGAAGCCAAAAGCTAACCTTCAGAAAGTTCTCCAATCATCAGATGTGTCTCATTGTGAGTGGAAGATTCAGCTCTCATTGACCCCTAACTTAAAATAAAAGTTTGCTACTCTCAAAAATATACTTGATAGTACAATGTACACAATTATTAACAGTTATTTTTTAATGAGAATCATGCAAAATAGAATTAATCACATTTCCTGGGTTTATAGAACATAAACTTGTAGCAGTATTACCAAGAAGAAGCACATCTCTGTGTGAAGTCCCATGTTTATGCATCATTTCAGACCAGATTACCTCTTAGCATATCTGATGCTTCTTGTGCTGACAAACTCTGTTATCAATGAAAATGAAACCACAGTGCCATAGACACAGCAAACTGGCCCAAAGAAACAAGTATTCCCATGTCAAAACTCTCACACATATTCATTAATTAACCAATGTAAGCCATATAAAAATAATTTGATTACATAATTATGTAGATTGATTTAAGAAGCAATTTATAATTGTTCTTCTGTGTGCCTTAATTCAGATTAATTTTATATATTTCTTAGAATTACTGATCACATAAAAATTATCCAAAACCTGTATAGAGGCATGTTAGACAGTTAATGAATAAAAACAATATTTACCAACTTTTTTACATTTGAAAATTGCTTTAATTTCTTTTCTCATTAAATAAGTTTTATTTATTTTATGTTCTTTATACATAATTTTGTATACTTTTTCTTAAAGAGTGCCCCAAAATCATTTAAACTTCAAGCATATCAAAGCCTGGCTCTGTCCTGCCTGATTCAATGTAAATTGTGATTACCCCACCCTGCTGTAAATGTGAGTCCAGAATCCCTGCTCCAATCACTGCTCTACTCTTTACCAAGAGCTCTAAGTCCAAGAGTACACATTGCAGATCTCAGGGTTTGCCATCCAGGGCAGGAAGCAGAGCATCCAAGAGCCTGCTGATGAAAAGATTCTCATTAATGGGTTTCTGGAAGTTAGGGTTGGGATAAGATGTCAAGAGAGAATAAAGAAGGAAGGAAACTGCAGAGGTTACTAAGGCAAATATCTTTCAGATAAAAGCCATATAGACCCAGCTCACAGTGAAGATCTTAAGAGTGTGTTTACACATCTCACCCCACATTAGTATTTCAAGCATCAATAACCATAGGGAAATATCTATAGTGGAGAATGCCAGAATTTATCTCTCCTCCTTCTATAGATGTAGATTTTAAGCCAAGTATATGGACACTTATCTAGAGATTACACTTCCCAATCTCCTTTGCAGCTGCTTGTGGCCACATGATTAAGTATGCCAATGGGATGTGAGCAGAAAAAAAGTGTATGACTTATGCCTGGCTTGCTTTTAAAAAGAAATTTCTTCTCCAGACTTTTTTTCCTTTCCCCTTCCTGCCTGCTGGAAAGCAATAGGTCTCGCCTTGAAACATGCAGATGAGAACAATGCACAGAACCTGGACTTTTCAGTTCATAGTACCCTTAATGTCTCAATAACTTTATCACAGTGCTCATGGCCAAAAGAAATCACTAATAGTTCTGCTTATTAAGTAGTTTTTCACAAAAAAAAAAAAAAAAACATAATAAGTACTTATGTTCTAACAACTTAGTGTCAAGAACTGTGAAGGGTCTGAGATTTTATCCCATTTGTAAGCTAATGAATTAGCCTGCCACGGTTTCATGAATGCTGTCAAAAGACATGAGACTCCTGGGACAGAGATGAGGAAATGCATTACTTATGGCAGTAAAAATAGTCAGTGTCAGTATTAGCTCTGGTTTCCTGGTCGCCAGTTCCTATGGGGCTATGTGAGGAGGACTGTGTGACACCTGCACATGCAGTGGGTTGTGTTACAGGTTAAGAAGAGGTAACCTGAATCTCAGGTTACCAAGCTATAGCAACCTGAATCTTTTATAATGGGCAGTAAACCTGCCCAATCTTTGCCCTAGAAAGAGACATTATTTCTATTATACTAGACAGTAATTAGATCTGCTCTTTGTTCCAGAGAGTCACTACCTCTGCCTTCCAAGGTTATTAGCTATACAAACATCCTTGAAAAGATAGTCTGGATCAAAGACAGTCATTGCTCCTGCTTACAACATATGCAAAACCATGAGAGATCCATGGAGAATGGATCTCTAAACATTGTCCCCCAATGTTTAGTAGCCATTTGCAAAAATATATACATATATATTATGCATAAATTTAAAAAATCTATATTTTATTTTACTTTTAAACCACTGCAATCATTTGGTAATGGGAAGTGTGTACCTGCTGGACACTGTACAGCAACTTAGACCTTGGAATCAGATCAGGTACCACCAACTCACACTCTGTTCCATATCCATTTTCTCATAGTACTTGCCTTTATACTGTAACAACCACCAAAAACCAGCTTCATAAAGATATGATGTCATCAAAAAGAAAGTAGTGGTACTTAATGCTGAAACTGTGAACTATTTCAGGCCAGTAGTTTATGTGGTATCTGTCAGATGTTGAGAATCTGTGTTATCCTGAAAAAATTGACATTTACTATGGTGCTCTTGTGAGTTCTCTGAGGCTCCCTGCGACTACTTTGCGCATAGTTTGGGAACTGCACTCTTGAGCAATGGTGGAGGAAGCTCTTGACTCTGAATGGCCTTGAAGAATAATGCTGTCTTGATAGCCTAGACTAAGTAGATTGTTATATCAAAGAGAAATAAACTTCTATTCTCTTTAAGTCACTTTTGTGGGTTTTTTTGTTGTGGTAGCATAGCCTTTATCTTAGCTAGTACAATCTCCCACAAAATTTCGGCTATGTCTCACAATGTAGTATTTGATGACATATATTCTTACATTGTGAAAAATAAATTTTCCTATGGGTTTCCTTTGTCTTTCCAACCTCAGTCATTACCACAATCAACATTTATTGAGCACTTACTATGCCCTGATGCTAGGCTAAGCATCCTTTTAAAATTAAAGTCCACACCTCTGTTCCTCAGTCCCCTCAGCTGCAGGATCAGCTCCTGATCCTTGAGCCAAGTCTAAGCAAGCCCCTTCTCCATTTAGTAAGTAGGGTCTGGAAGTCAATCACATTGTTGCCTTACTCCCAGGAGTAGCTGGTGTGACTTTGTTGTTGACTGGACTTGGACCTGGAAATTAATGGGGAGAACTTGGTTGAGCTGAACTGAACTACATGGATCAATTCTTTTTTAGCCAATCTGGTTAGAAATAAAAATCTCAGATCAAAAACCAATCGGACACATCCAGCGAGACACAGAGGATGTATCTAGAAGAAAGTATATAAGCAGGAAAATAGCAAGTACTTGTTTTCACTACCTAGTGCTGAGCTGGCTTGAACTACTGTTTGGGTGGTGACCCCTCTGTGTGTTTGTAAGAAAAGGGAGCAGGCTCTACCTGTTAGTGAAAGATGGGCTGGTCTTGGGTCGTATTAGAAGTAGGTCCTGTATTGATTTACTACTTCTGCAACATTAATGAAATGGGGAGCTGAGAGAGGAATGGGCCTTGACACTCTCCCATTCTACAGCATGGAGAGAGAAGAGAGTGCTGAAAGAGCACCAAGCCTTCCACACCCCAAGTGAGTGACATTTTAATGCACATCGATCACTACTAAACCTGACCAAATAAATGTCTTAGAATTTGAACTATCCATGCCAACTTTTCTTCTTTTTTTTCACATCTTACTTTATTTTATTATTAGTTTCAAGTGTACAGTACATTGGTTAGACATTTATATAGTTTATGAAAAAATTACCCTGATTACTCTATCACCCATCTGGCTCTACAATAGCCATTAAATTACTGCTGACTACATTCTCTGCTCCATGCTCCCCATCCCTGACCATCTATCAACTACTAATTTTGTTTCTTTAACCCTACATCCCTTTTTCCCAGCCCTCCAACCCCACTACCCTCTGACAGTCACCATATTGTCCTCTATATTTGTGAGCCTGTTTTTGATTAGTTTGTTCTTTTTATTAGATTCTGCATATAAGTGAAATCATATGGTATTTATTGTTCTCTGATCGATTTATTTTGCTCAGCATAATAACCTCTAGGTCCATCATGTCATTGTAAATAATAAGATTTCATTTTTTATGGCAGAGTAATATTCTATTGTATATATGAACCATTGCTTCTTTAACCAATCTTCTGTTGATGGGCATTTAGGTTGCTTTCATACCTCGGCTATTGTGATTAGCGCTGCCATGAATGTGTGGGTGCATAGATCTTTATGAATTATTGTTTTGGTTTTCTTTGGATAAATGCCCAAAAGTGCAATTCCTGAGCCAAAAGGTAGGATCCATTTATGATTTTTTTAGAAACCTCCAGACTGTTTTTTATAGTGGCTGTCCCACCAACAGTGTATAAGTGTTCCCTTTTCTCCACATCCATATAAATTTTTGGATTATTTGTCCTAGTACTCTGAAAAATGCCATTGATATTTTGATAGGGATTAAAATATCTAAAATATTAAATCTATAGATTGCTTTGAGTAGTATGGCCATTTTAACTATGCTGATTCCTTCTACCCATGAGCATGGTGTATCCTTCTATTTATTTGTATATTCTTCATTTTCTTTTTTCAACGATTTATAATTTTCTGAGAACAGGTCTTTTATTTCTTTGGTTAATTTGATTCCTAGGTATTTTATTGTTTTTGATGCAACTATAAATGGGATTGTTTTCTTAATTTCTCTTTCTGAAAGTTCATCATTGGTGTATAAAAATGCAACTGACTTCTGAATATTAATTCTGTATCAGGCTATTTTACTGAATTCATTTATCAGTTCTAACAGTTTTTTGGTGGAATCTTTAGGGTTCTCTCTATACAGTATCATGTCATCTGTGAATAATGGCAGTTTTACTTCTTTTCTAATTTAGATGCCTTTTATTTCTTTTTCTTGTCTGATTTCTGTGGCTAGGACATCCAATACTATGCTGAATAAATGTGGTGGAAGTGGACATCCTTGTTTTATTCCTGATCTTAAGGAAAATGTTTTTCTCTGTTGAGTATGATGTTAGCTATGAGTTTGTCATATATGGCCTTTATGATGTTGAAATATGTTTCCTGTATTCCCCCTTTGCTGAGTTTTTATCATAAATGGATGCTGGATTTTGTCAAACACTTTTTCTGTATCTATGGATATAATCATATGATTTTTATCTTTCAATTTGTTAATATGGTATATCACATTGACTTGTGGGTATTGTACCAACCTTGCATCCCAGGAATAAATCTGACTTGATCACGGTGTATGATATTTTTAACGTATTGCTGAATTTGATTTGCTAACATTTTATCAAGGATTTTTGCATTGGTGTTCATAAGGTCTATTGGCCTATAGTCTTCTTTTTTAGTAATGTCTTTGTCTGGTTTTGGAATCAGGGTAATGGTGGCCTTGTAAAAAGAATTAGGGAGACTTCCCTCTTGAATTTTTTGGAATAATTTGAGAAGAATAGGTGTTAATTCTTCTTTAAATGTTTGGTAAAATTCACCTATGAAGACATCTGGTCCAGGACTTTTGTTTTTTGAGAGTTTTTTAATTACTGATCTGATTCAGTTGGTGGTAATCAATCAGTTAATATTTTTTATTTCTTCTTGACTCGGTCTTGGGAGATTGTATGTTTCTAAGAATGTATACATTTCTTCCAGATTATCCAATTTATTGACATATAATTGCTCATACTACTTTCTTATGATCCTTTGTATTTCTGTGGAGTTTGTAGTTATTTCTCCATTTTCATTTCTGATTTTATTTATTTGGGTCCTCTCTCTTTTTTCTGTATGAGTCTGGTTAAAGGTTTATCAATTTTGTTTCTCCTTTTGAAGGACCAGCTCTTAGTTTCATTAATCTTTGCATTGTTTTTCTAGACTCTATTTCATTTTTTACTGCTCTGATCATTATTATTTCCTTCCTTCTACTCACTTTGGGCTTTGTTTGCAGTTCTTTTTCTAGTTCTTTTAAGTGTAAGTTTAGATAGTTTATTTGAGCTTTTTCTTGTTTCCTGAGGTAGGCTTGTAATACTTGTAATACTATGAATTTCCCTCTTAGGACTGCTTTCACTGTGTCTCATAGATTTTGAGTCATTGTGTTTTCATTTCCATTTGTCTCTAGGCATCTTTTGATTTCATCCTTGCTCTCGTTGTTAACTCATTCATTGTTTAGTAGCATGTTATTTAGCCTCCATTTGTTTGTGTATTTTCCAGTTTTTTTCTTGTAGTCAATTTCTAGTTTCATACCATTGTGATCATGAAGGTATTTCATGCATTTTCAATCTTCTTAAATGTGCTGATACTTGTTTTGTGACCTAACATGTGGTCTATCCTGAAAAATGTTCTATGTGCACTTGAAAAGAATGTATATTTTGCTGCTTTGGGGTGAAATGTTCTGAAAATATGTATTAAATCCATCTGGTCTAGTGAGTCAATTAAGCCCGCTATTTCCTTGTTGATTTTTTATCTAGAAGATTTGTCTATGGGTGTCAATGGGGTGTTAAAGTCTCCTACTATGAGTGTATTACTGTTGATCTCTCCTTTTAAGTTGATCAATAATTGCTTTGGATATCTCAAGTTTTCTTCTGGATGGGAGAAGAGAAAGTAAAATAATAGGAAAACTTTGCCTCTCCTAAAGCCTATACTGTATAATACTCATGGTTTTATTATAGCAGAAAGAATCATTTACTAAGGATTTCTGAGAGGGCAAAGTAAAACAAAATTTTTGGTAAAAATTAAATAAACCAGAAAATTTATCTTACTCTGAAACCAGATTCCTGTTTTCAAAATTAATGGTTATGTTATTTACTTGTAGATTTGCTTAAGCTATTATTTTATTGAAAATAATACTACTATATTACACATAGCAAAATATATACACATAGTAAAAAGAATCAAGCAGTACAATTCTTAGCCAATATGATGGGTGAAAAATGATACTTGTTTTTATTTGCATTTCTATAGTGATGAATGAAGTTGAGCACCTCTTCCAATGTTGAAAAGCTTTTTCTGTGAACTGCCTATCCACATTTTTCATCCATTTTTTTCTTTTTATGTTGCAGTTATTTTTCTTATTGATTTGTAAGAGTTCTTTGTATATAAAAGATATTAGTGTTTTGTCTATTATAACTGTTGTAAGTATTTTCCTGAGGTTTTTTTACTTTGTTAAAGATATTTTTTTATGCAGAAATTTTAAATCTTTTAAATCTTTTTATTAAATTCCAGGTTTCATTTTTTTGCATTCTGAGATTTTAAATAGTTTTTCAATTTTTTTCCTAACAATTTATGCATCACTCTTTTTGGGTCTGCATCTTTTCTCCATTTGTAATTTATTTTGGTATGTAGAATTAACTAGCTTTGTGTTTCTCTAGATGTCCAGCCAGTTTTCACAAGACCATTTAACAAATTCTTGTTCTTCAATTCAAAATGTCACCTTTATCATACCCTAAAATTTCACCATTTTTAGGTTTATTTCTGAGTTTCCTTTTCTGAGTCATTGGTTTAATTGTCTATTCATGGTCCAAGACCAACCAATTTCATTGAACCCTATGCAATTACTGATTTTTAACTGTTTTTGAATCTTTTAAGTGTTGATTTCATATGGCTTAACCTGAGATATTTAAGTAATTTGCTAAACACTTTACAAACATTAATTTACTGAATCCACACAACAACCCAGCAGATAAATATTATTATGATCCCATTTTAAAGGTGACAGAATGGAAGCACCAAAAGATTAAGTAATTTTCTCGAGATCACACAACTAGAAAGCGGCAGAGTATGATTCTAATTTAGGTACTCCAATACCATAGCCTGTACTCTTAACTACCATACTTTACAGGCTCTGCAGAAAAAAAGGGGGGAGGGAAGCTGTCAATGAGCAATGCTGGCAAGAATGTAAGAAAATACATGCATTCTTATTAAATGTATAAACTCTTAAACATTTTCCCGAAAATAATTTGTTGATATGCATCAATATTTTAAATACATATTCTTTGACAGCAATTCAACTTCTAAGAATTTTCCCTAATGATCTTAGAATGCAGAAACACACAATAGTGTCTATTAGGATGTTCACCACTGCATTATCTATAATGGTGAAACACTGGAAGTAACCTTAATGTCCAGCAAGAGAGGAATGGTTAAATAAAATTCACTACATCTATACAATGTAGCCAAAAAAAAGATCATGGGTATCTAAATTCTCTGACATACAAGCCACTTGGGTTCATTATAGAGACAATAGGATAAAGCTGACATGGACATGAAGTTGGTGGTTGCCTGATAATGACATTTGAGACTCAGAGAAGATCCCTTCCCACTTTCACTTTAAAATACCACTCCCACTCATGCCCGATATTCTCCCACACATCCCTTTAGGTTGACCTTTTCCCCCTACTCTCCCACCTCCCCCATGCAGTAATATTCTGGGAAATTCTAACCAATTATCTCTAATTGCTTACAATAAAGGTTTAGATGCTTTCCTTTCATAAGTGATGAGAGTGGCAATATGAGAACATTGAGCACTTTAGTAAAAGCCTAAAACATAGAAACAACTAAAGGGAAAAGGAAGAAAGGGAGCTAAAATTTGCTGAGCACATTCTGAGGACAGCAGAACCCCATCTCATGTGCGGACAAGATTCCAAAGCACAAAGGCAGAGTGAAAGTTATATATGGTCAAAGTGAATCTTGAAAATTCCTTAAATCACTCAGAAAATACTGTATACACAGAGTCATGTATATATTCTTTTATGGTAACATGTATATATCAATTTAAAACATATTCCTTGTAAATATGGTAAGAATTACATATTAAAAGAATATTTCAAGATGTTTAACTATATAAACAGGAAAAGTGGAAAAAAAGCAAGTGTTACTGAATTCACGTAAGTTAATCGTGTGTGTGATATAGTGCTCACTGTAATTAATATTACTTAATTTAATACTTTTAGAAACACTGAGCTGCTGTGTTCCTGAGTAACAAGCTCGGAAAGGTTAACTGATTTTCCCAAAGGCACACAGCTAGTAAGTGTCAGACACGAGACTTGAACCCAGACTTGCCTGGCTTCAAGGTCAGTTTTCTCCACTTTAGCACAGTGTAGTTATTCCTGATTCTTGCCCCAGCAAGGATCAGATGCCCCTCAACTTATGAGCTTCATGATTTTGCCCTAAATTGGCATGGCCTTGACCATATGAATGTTTAACATAAATGTTTAAATGATATATAACAAATAACCTCGTAGAGTCATTTATAGGGAGAGAATGAGAAATAATCTCTCCAAAAAGACCAGGTTCACATAGCACTTCAAAATTAGCATTTAAAAATAAAATAAAAACCTTTTAAATATTTCTTTTGAGTTTAGTATTTCTCATCACTTGCTTTCCATCCAAAATCATTTTGGATGGATTGTAGGCTCAAATATGAACTCTATAAACTAGACTAGAGATGGAAAATATAACAACTTTTGCCCATATGAAATAGGAGAACTGGAAGTTAGCCACTGAGTTAATCTTGGAACATTAAGAGCTGCCCTGTCCACAAATCATGACCTAGAAAACTCTACCCAGTGGCATGGAAAAGTAGATATGACAAACTTCCCTTTTGTCTGGGACTTTGGATATTAAAAACTATATATCACTTGTGAGAAACCAAAGCCCAAGACATAGGCTTTATATTATCTATATGCTACAGGAATCCTAAGCATATTAGGTAATGAATTAATATAAAAACTAGTCAAGACCATTGAAATGCTCAGGGGTCTGACAGAACCAAACAGGAAACTGCTCAGTAGAGATGCTTCCACTATCCAGAGACTTAGTGATTCCCAGCCAAAACTGGGTTTCTGTAATTTGTGGGGACTCATTGAGTTTATATAAGTGAGAAAATAAATCACAACTCCCCTTTCAAAATAGGAGTACAACAGTTATGAATCTGACTGGCCAGGATAACTTAACTCCCACAATTTGGAGAGTAGAACTAAGGGTTTTCCATACCCAGGAATTATCTAAGATAATTGTTTCAGCCATTGCTCCAAAGAAATGAGAGGATAATGATTACGAAGGAGCCTGATGAAGGAGGAATGAAAAATTGTTCTCTTTATATTTCCACATGTTATCAAAGGGAGGGGAGAGTGCATGTTCCAAATTCATTTTTTATTTGATAAAATAAAACAAATCACAGACCGTTTTTCTGTGGTCTAGAAAGAGAATAAACAAGTATTCGAACTAATGGTTTATTTTTATGTATAAAAGACATTATTGGTAAAAAGCAGTTGGTTCACTTAGCCAATTTTAATCATATTGTTTATACATAATCTCAAAAAATTTTTGAAGCATGTTGTTGGTTGTTAATGAATTTAAGAGCAAATACTTTGAGAGCAACTGACAACTAAACTCATAAATGAACATTTCATTCCATACTAATTATTTGTGCTTAAAGCATAAGCTCACCATTAAATTACTCAGTTGTTTCCCACACTGACATTAAAGGATTAGAATATTCTATCAATGTTACTGAAGACAATTATACTTCGTGTTGCTGCTGGAATGCTTATGACCCAACTCCAGAAGAATTTCAACTTTTCTTCATTAACTGGATGTAGCTTAAACAAATTTTCTATTCCTAGTTTTTCAGTGACAGAAGCTTGAAAATTGTTAGGCTTGGCAGGCAAAGTAAATGGCCATGGAATTGGTCCAGGATAATGGTTCGGCCATGGGATCGGAAGGACTAACTCGTTTTTCAGGCTCTATACCACCCCATCTATCCTCTTCCCCCAAATCCTGGGGTCATTCACACTGCTTCTTTGCCCTTGTGGAAGTTTACCAAATCTGGTTTCTCTACAAAACAAATACATTTATTGTTAAAAGTAAATATACCAAGGGCTTGCAGGCAACACCAGCATATCAAACAACATGAGAGCTGTGGCAGAGGAGAGAATGCAGGTAGGGCTGGATGAGACTGGGGCACTGTTAAACACTTAGCTGAGTATCTGTGGACAAGTCTTGAGATCTCTAAGAAGAATCTGAGCTTTGTGTTTTTTGTTTTGTTTTGTTTTGTTTTGTTTTGTTTTTAATAAAGTATAAGTACACAGTATGTTATTGTCTTTTCCCTCCTGGACTTCCTTACTAATCTGCTGCTTGATGAAACCCAGTACACCTCGCTCAAACACTCAAGTATCCAGAGAGTGTCCTGCCCCCTCAACCATTTTATTCTGCCCTGATAATGTGAAACTCCAGCTCGGGCAATGGAGGAGTGGGGAACACAGAGTGAAGTCTGGCATCTCTGGAGCCTTGGGCTTGGCATTAAAGTGGAAGAGTCCATTACAATGAAAAGCCTGGTTTGGGGGGGAGGGGAGTGAGGGGGTGAGGGGACTAATTGCCAGGGTTGGCCTTTAAGTGATAAGATAGGGAGGTGGGTAGGCTTACTGCAAAGAACTGGGTTTTATTTGCTGGGAGCCTGTTTAACACCTTATGGGCTGAACCTAAGTGCTATTTTTTTTTATATATATGATTGTTTGTTTTAGGCTCCCACTTCCTGCAGTATCAGTTTCTGTCAGACCAGTTTGTTAAAAAAACACTTTCAGTAAATACCAGAAGCCAGGATGAAAGTAAAATAGAGAGACTTAAAAAATGATTTGTTTTTACATAACATGAATTTCATTCCCACTCAGGGTTAAACAAAACTCTCTTCAAAATAAAAAAATGCTCATTGAATGAGAAAGAGTTTCTGAACTGGGGGAGAAATGGTGATAGCTTTGGATTTGGAGACTGGGCCCTATGGTATCAGAGGCATCTGATTGCTCCTATGGCTTTAAAACACCAAGAAGCAAAATAAAGGAGACCTATACCATTTGTCATATACTAGCTATGTTCCTGAAAATTTATATGAAAAATTTCTAAACTGATTCCTGTTCACCATGCAGTAAGTAAGCTCAATGAAGAACCCTTATCAGGAAGTTTTCTAAAGCGAGGCCCCTACAGGAAGAGGACTAGGGCAAGGCAAGTAATCATGAATAACATGTTAATCCAATATTATAACAAATCAGAATTAATGCAAAAAAATCCATAATAAACAAATAATCAAACTTTTAAATAATGAATTCTGTTCCTGCTTCATTTTTCTCTGAGGTTTCAAGCACCAGCAATTGTTTCAAGTGGAGCTAAAGCCACTTCTTTTCTGAGTGGGAGATGGAGAGAAATTTATAAGTAACAACCTACATGATGCCTTCATCATTCACCACCCTGCTAAAACTGACCCTATTCTTTTGCCTGCATCACATGTAAACATCATAGTCTTTTCAAAAAATTGTTTTGGGACAAATGGATATCTACATACAAGTAATTAAATTGGACCTCCACATTATACTATATGTAAATATTAATTCAAAATTGATCAAAGACCTTACTCTAAGAACTAAAACTATAAAATTCTTAGAAAAAAAAAGATGTAAATCTCCTTGGCAATGATTTCTCAGATATGGCCCCAGAAAATACAAATAATAAAAGAAAACAATAGGCAAATTTGCCTTTATTACCTTAGATTTGGTAATGGTTTTTCATATGTGACTCCCAAAAACACAAATGACAAAGGGAAAAAAAAATAGATAAATTAAAAACTTCCATTAGTCAAAGGACAGCACCCACAAAGTGAAAAGAAAACCTATAGAATGGAAGAAAATATTGGCAAATCGTATATCTGATAAGGGACTGTATCTAGAATACATAAGGAATTCTTATAACTCAATAACAACAATAAAAAAGGCAAATACCTCTATTAAAAATGGGCAAAGGATTTGAATAGACATTTCTCCAAAGAAGATATACAAATGGCAAGAAGTACATGAAAAGATGCTCAACATTATTAGTCATCAGGGAAATGTAAATCAAAACTACAATAAAATACCACTTCACACCCATTAGGAGGACCATTATGTAAATGACAATACCAAATGTTGATGAAGATGTGCCTTCTTCCAAGTATCTCCTTTGAAATTTGTCTTCCCCAAACTCTAAAAGCTCTATTTCTCCTTCGGAAACTCAGGCTTTAACCACAATGGGGGAGCTCACTCTTGGAGAGGTTTACCTCTCCACATTCAGTGCATAAAAGCATCCTGTCTCAAAATGCACCTTATAGTGGAAAACGCAATGTGCTATCTGGGCCCCCTCCTGGAATGAAGGACTTAGTCTCTGAGATGCTGGAAATATGGTCAGAAGACAGCTCTCAACTGCCAGCCCTCTTTGGGGACCACTTTTGGTAACAAAAATTGTCTTGCCCAAAGTTAACCTCTTTCCAAAAGTAGCCCACATTCAGTGACTGACTAAAATAGGAGTGTAAAGGCCCAAACACCTCACTCCAATTTGGGGCAACTGTGCATGACCATTTAAGATCCAGATCTCCCTGTGGGGCTGGTTGAAGGCTTTGCTGAGTCTGCATCACATTTTAACTTCTCCCTTTATTCAATCCTGCTTCTTCTCCTTCTCTTTCACGGGTGTTTGTCCCCCACTCCCGTCTGCCCCTCCCCCCACAGCTTTAACATGTGGCCAGTGATGCTCCCTGCCCCTGTTGCAAAACATAAAGGGCATTATGGGGTAGGAAGCTAGGGCTCCTGGATCCCAAAGTGAGTAGGACCAAGGTTCTTCTTAAAGAATTTTCTCTTTCAACATTCCATCACTGTGAGCTACATACACACTGATTACTTTACTAGTGAATACATTAAATTGATGACATTTCTACCTATGCTGCAAAGGAAACATTCCTCTTTCAACAACTCTCCTCATCAAGGTCCTTATTATCATGAAGGAAACACTTTCCTCATACTTTGGAAAAGAATTCTTTTCTCATCTGTAAATGGGAATAAATAACCTCTTCAAACAGTTGTAGATTCAATGAGTTAGTGTATGTGAAGGCTCTTAGAGCAGTGCCCAGCCTGTGGTGAGTGCTTACCAGAATAACAAAGAAATGAGAGTATTTCTGAATAGCAACTCCCTTTGTTACCCCAGAAGGACTTCCAGTCTTAACGGTTAAGGTTCCACAGCTTCTCTCTGTAGGAGGAGGATTGCCAATTCTTTCACCTTCATTTGAGACATTTACCTTTATGTGTGGTTGGGGCTTGCTCCTGTAAATGCGTCAGAACACTCTCTGTGCTCATATGAGTATTACATTCCTCCATGATGGGATCTATTACAGCACCATCATAGAAGTATGTGCCTTGTGAATCTTCAAAAGGGTGGATTGTGGTACATGATGTGTCTTAGGCTTATTTGTTTATGAAACCCACTTCCTCCCTTCGTGTTTGAGTCATACCTAAGAATTATTTCTTGAGTAGTGTTTTGTGGAACACATTTTTTTAGAAAGTCTGATCTCTTTGGGATAATTATATTAATTTAGGAAGATATTTTTCCAAAATAATAGCAGGCTAGGAGTTAAATAGCGCTTTCTTATGGCCAGTTTGTGGCATGACACTAATAGTCATAGCTATTCTTTATTGAGCAGTATCAGATGATGAACATTGTCCTGAGAGATTTACAAGAATCACTTCATTTAACTCTCTTAACAATCTTCTTACAGATGGATGTTTAGAGCCCCATTTTAGAGATTAGGAAATTTAGGTGCAAAAAGGTTAAATAGCTTGCCCCAAGTAACACAACAAGTAGTGCAGCCAAGATTCAAAAGCCCACAAATTTCTATTTCTGGTTTGATCATGGTGATGTAAAAGTAGCATTTCTCTTCTTTTCATTGAAATCCACCTCAAACAACAAAGAGATAGAGAAACAAACACTCAAAATTCCTTTTTATAAAAAGTAGGAGACAACTAAAATCCAGGTCTCCAATTAGTAGAAGGGCTGCTAAAGGCAGTAAAAGTCAAGAAAGAGGGTATGTGGGAGCAAACAAAGAACAGAACCTACAGCAAGGGAATGTAGTGGCTGTGTATCTCATAAAGAGCCAGTTACATCAACAAAATTTTAAAAAGCAACGTATTAAATGAGAGAAAATATTTTCAAGTTATATACCTGAGAAAAGGTTAAAATTCCAAAATACATAAAGAACTCATATAGCTCAGTAAAAATATGGACAGAGGAACTGAATAGACCTTCTCCAAAGGCATACAAATGGCCAACAGGTACATGAAAAGGTGTTCAACATCACTAATCATCAGGGAAATGCAAATCAAAACCACAAGGAGGTAATCACTTCACCTATTAGAATGCCCATTATCAAAAAAATAAGAGACAATAGGTGCTGGTGAGATTGTGGTGAAAAGGTAACTCTTGTGCACTGTTGGTAGGAATGTACATTGGTGCAGCCACTGTGAAAAACAATATGGAGGTTCCTCAAAAAATTAAAAGAACTACTATATGACTTAGCAATTCTACTGTTGGTATTTATCTGAAGAAAACAAAATCACTATCTCAAAAAGATATGTGCACCCCTATGTTCATTGCAGCATTATTTACAATAGCCAAGATATGGAAACAACCTAGGTATCCACTGACAGATGAATGGATAAAGAAGTTGTGAGATTAGATAGATAGATATTTATATTTATATATATTTATATATAATTCAGCCATAAACAAGAAGGAAATTCTACTATCTAACATGGGCAAACCTTGAGGTCTTTATGCTAAGTGATAATAAGTAAGACAGGGAAAGACAAATACCATATGACCTCACTTGTTTGTGGAATCTAAAAAAAATAAATAAATAAATTCATAAATACAAAGAACATATTTGTGGTTGCAAGAGGCTGGAGATGAGAGGTAGGTGAAATGGGCAAAAGTAGTCCAAAGCTATAAACTTCCAGTTATAAGATAAAAGTGTTCCGGAAATGTAATGTATAGCTTGGTAACTAAAATGAACAATACTTTACCATATATTTGATAGTTACTAACACAGTATATCTTAAAAGTTCTCATCACATACAAAAAAAATGTAACTATGTGAGGTGATGGATGTTAACTTATTGTGATCATTTCACAAAATGTACATATATCAAATCATCATGTTTTACACCTAAAACTAATTCATTGTTATATGTTAATTATATCTCAATAAAACTGGAAAAACTAAAATAAAATAGTTGTTCATAAAAAAAGAAAGAGCCAGATGCAATTCTTAAAACTGAGTGGCAAAACCTAACTCTCTTGTTTGCAATATTGGGACAAGTGTGCATCTGCCAGTACCAAGAATTTCCCTGGATTCTGTTTGGTATCAAAAGACAAAGATGAGGTTTCCTAGGAACCAGAGACTAGCCATATTTGCAAGAAATGCTGCCTCTGTGGCAACACAGAAGCGTCTTTGGGTTGTAAAAACTTTACAGCTGCTCATCTTTATTGCTTAGGGAGAAGTAAACACTAAACAAACTCATTTAAAATCCAAAATCAAGAAAAAAATCTAACCATCGACAAGGTAAAGAGACAAGCATTAGAATGGAAAAATATATTTGCAAGCAATGCCTCCAATAAGGGCCTAATATCCAAAATATACAAAGAACTTATATGACTCAATAACAACAAAAAAAACAAATGATCTAATCAAATAATGGGCAGAGGACTTGAATAGACACTTCTCCTCAGAGGACATACAAATGGTCAACAAACATATGAAAAGATGCTCAACATCACTAGCTATCAGAGAAATGCAAATCAAAACCACAATGAGATACCATCTCACACCTGTTAGAATAGCTGAAATTAACAGGACAAGTAATAACAAGTGCTGGAGAAAATGCCGAGAAAAAGGAACCCTCATACACTGCTGGTGGGACTGCAAATTGGTACAGCAACTATGAAAAACACTATGGAGGTTCCTCAAAAAACTGAGACTGATCTACTGTATAATCCAACAATCCCTCTACTGGGTATTTACCCCAAAAACTTTAAAAATCATATTCATAAAGATATTTGCACATCAATGTTCATACCAGTATTATTCACAGTGGCCAGGACATGGAAGCAACTGAAGTGTCCTATGATAGATGATTGGCCAAAGAAGCTGTGGTACATATATACAATGGAATATTACTCAATCATAAGAAGAGATGAAATATTGCCATTTGCGACAACCTGGATGGACCTCGAGATAATTATGCTAAGCAAAATAAGCCAGACAGAAAAAGTTGAAAATCATGTGATATCACTTATATGTGGGATATAAACCTAAAAGCAACAAAGGGACAGGACAAACAGAGACTCATGGACATGGACTTTAGACTAGTGGTTACCAGAGAGTAGGGAGTGGGGGAGGAGAGGGTAGGTAGATGGCGTAAAAGGGGTCAAATAGGGGGTTAGGGGGAGCATGAAGTGGGTAAAGGAGATCAAATATATGGTAGATGAAGGAAACTGGACTTTGGGTGGTAAACACACAATAGAATATACAGATGTCAAATTATAAGGTACACCTGAAAATTATATAATTGTATTAACCAATATTACCCCCAATAAACTTAATTTAAATAAATAAATAAATAAATAAAAGAAAAAAATCCAGCTAGCCTGACTCTCCTACACACAAATGTCCTGTAAATAGCTCATTAAGGAAAAATTCATCACCTGCAATGACAAATAATATAAAAGAAATGAGCACAGGAATCTATGCAAAGGTACGATAAGGAAAAAGAATGAAAAAGAGCAGTAAACCAAATGGTAAACAAGCAATATACCCTGGAATAATGTTGCTAGGAAACAGACAATAATTGTGATCAAATATTTCATCTTGAATTTTTAAAACATGATGTAGCAATTGCCTCTATGAAACCAGAACACAAAGCAAACCATGATAAAATTCAGGATGGATACAGTGAGATGATGGATGGGATGAAGTGAAGTGGCAGAGCTCAGATGTCAGTTCAAGTCCAAAAACAAAGCTCTGCCTTCAGCTACACACAGTACTAGTAGAACACAAAAGGGATGACACAAACAGGAGAGGAAATTCGAGCATGATTATCACCAGAGCATGATTAGAGGGGCTAGACAAGCTCACCTCCAGAAATCCAAGGTGGTCTGCTATAGTTTTCTGTCCAGCTTAGGGCTAACTTTGACTACAACTTTTTAAAACTATCATGTATTCAGGGAGCTCAATGTTAAAAACAATAGGTTGTTGACTGCTCAGGATCACATCCGGAGAGTGGGTAATATTCTTCCCGCTTCAGAGATGGGAGGGAATACAAGCCTGGCAGAGGTACCCATTCCATTCCCACTTGCTCAGTAGCTGGTGATTGGAAGACATTCTGCAACAACGTGTAAGGAAAAAACAAAAACAAATAAACAATGAAAAAACAATAGATTGTCTCAGAGTCTCTCTTGGCTGTCAAATAGTTGCATGAGGGATTTAATCTAAGGGAATTATGCCAAAAAAAAATTACTATAAGTAAATATTTTAGAAATTCTTAAATCCCTTTACATACAAACACACATATATACTCTTAGATAAGGAGATGATAGATAGGTAGATAGATAGGTAGATAGATAGATGATAGATAGATAGATAGATAGATAGATAGATAGATAGATAGACAGATAGATAGACAGACAGACATACTGTAAATTAAGTGTATTAGCCTAGCTCTTTTCTGCTAGAGACTACAAATAATGCCACTTTTCCTTCTCATTGCCAAGTTACACTGGCATAAGCCTTCATTTAGCTTGCTTTTAGAAAATCTAGTTCCATTTGTTTGCTTGTTTGTTTGACTGGGTTTTTGTTTTTTGTTTTTTGTTTTTTTTTTTTTTTTTTTACCATGTTTTCTACACCAGCTATCACTGGAAATTCCTGGAAAATGCTTCCTTGCTTCCAAATCCATTCCAGCTGTGCCATGCCTGCTCAGTAGTGATCACCCATGTCTGAGCCATCCTGAGCCACCATTTGCTTGGCCACATCTCTCCCCTAGAGGTTCCTAAAAGGCCCTCCCTTATTTTTACAGACTACCAGCTAAAACCAGGCTATAAAGTTTAACAAAGACTTTCTAGAATCTGGTGGTTAACATGGGGGAATTATAACACAAGCCAAGAAGCTCCCCAGGTTTAGAAAATTCCATGGTAGCCTTCCATAGAAAATAGTGTTGTGTTGGGAGCCCTTTGTAAGGAATTATCAGTTCCTGAAATTCCAAGGGAGGAGAAGCATCAGTTCCTGAAATCCCAAGGGAGGAGAAGTATCAATTCCTGAAATCCCAAGGGAGGAGAAGTATCTGTTTCCTGAAATTCCAAGGGAGGAGGTTTCTCTTGGCTTTATGTTAATCCATGTTAATCGCAGCTATTGTTTCTGTATATTTGTGGTTTTGTTTTGAGCATTTTGTTACTTTGTTACGAGCAGTTTGTCAGTACTCAAGCTGTATAAATATACGGTGCTAAATAAACTCGAGGCTGCAGCTTTGACTGTATGCCCTCCCGAGATCTTTTTCTCTTCTCTGTCTTTTTTCCTAACCCTCACTCCCCCACTCAGGACTGTTTGACTCCGTCCGGAGGGTTCCAGCAGTTTTGTTTCAATCCCATCCTGCAATCATGTAGTAAAGCAACTAAAGTTTATTTCTCTCCTAACCCAATGAGTGAATCTTTGCACACACTTTCCCTCCAGAAGTCCAGGCCCAAGCAGAGGAAGAAATTGCCTACTCACACCAGTATAAAGCCCCCTCCCAGCTGCCTTGTCTCATGTTGCAAGACCTACATTTTCCCAGAATGATTGACAGCAGAAATGTCCCACTCCCTACCAGTAGGGAGGGGGTAACCCTGCCCCAAATGGGCAAACAGTTTCTCAAGAGGTCTAGGTAATTCATTCTTCTATAGGATCACAGTCTAGCACCAGGTCAAACATAGCAAATCCAATCTAGTTTATTTCAAGAGAACACCTTCCTCTAGCCATTTTCAGTCATGTGTCTTGATCACCTGTGAACAACTATTTTCAAAGCAATACATATGCATACCTTTTCCAAAACTAAGAAATAATATGCCGTCTATAGTTTATACATTATCGTTCAGGTCTGTTCAGCTTCTTGGACCATACATATCAAATGCATCCATTCTAGAATGAAGTGTAGCCATTCTCTGAAGAGAGCCCCTGGTGAACCATGCCTCCTGGTATTAAACCCTTGAGTAGTTCTTTCTAACACGAAATCTGGACTAGTCTCATAACTCACCAAATAGAATGTGGCAGAGGTGACATTATGCCAGTTTTAGGCCTAAGCCTAAAGATGTCCTGGCAGCTTCTACTTTTGTACTTTTGGGAGCCCTGAGCTGCCATGTAAGAAATTGAGAGACCCTACTAAACAGACCACATAAAGTAGAGGTCATGTAGAACAAGGTCCCAGCCTTCCACCCATCCCTACTCCGAACATGTGAATGATGGCATCCTGAAGGTTCCAACCACGCCACTGTTTGCAGCCACCAGAGAGGCCCCAAACCACTATGTTTTGGAGTGCATTGTTATGCAAGTATAGGTAGCTGAAACAGAGCCTTTGTCCTACATGAAATTCAAAGAAAAAAATTTTTACCTCAGAGGCAAACTTTCTACCTTTCATCTCTTACCTACTTAAAGTTGTAAAATTGTTTCTCTTTCAACATTTCAAATACATTAGGGCCAGTGTATAGCTAAGCTTCCAGCACAAAGTGTCATTACTTTCTTATCCTCTTAGCAGTCTTGGTATAGCTCAGAGCCTTCACAGGAGAGGTTGGCCCTGAAATTAGAGCACAGGGAATCTCTTTCCTCCTTCCATGCTTAACTCCAAGGATTGTGTCTTCCTCTATTACATTAAGACAGTTGGTTAGATTAAAGAAGCCTGCTCAGGAAAAAGAATGCATTACATTAAAAATTTTGTAAGTAGACTTAAAGTATATTTGTAATGTACAGCATAGTGACTACAGTTAGTAATACTTTATTGCATATTTGAAATTTGCCAAAAGAGTATATCTCAAAAGTTCTTACCACAAGAAAATAATTTTTGTAACTATGTATGGTGATAGGTGTTAACTAGACTTATTTTGGTGATCATTTAACAATATATACAAATGTCAAATCATTATGTTATATACCAGAAACTAACATAATGTTACATGTCAATTATACCTCAATTTTTTTAAAAAGGAATCAATACAATAACATATAGAAAGATATTCCACAGCACTAATAATAAAAGATGCATATTAAAGTATCAAGAAGAAAAAAAGTATCAAGAGACCATTTTTCACATAGCATATTGGTAGAGATTCAAAAGGCAGGTGATGCTGTGTTGGTGAAGGAAACAGCCTCCTTATATATAAACACTGTGGGCGGAATTTTTTTAAGTTTTGCAAATGTAAAAAGAAAGAAAAGAAGCACACACATATAAAAGGTTAAAAATTAAACTAGAGATATGATTATGAAATAAAATGTAAATGTAGCAGAATAGAGTGTATTGTACTCCTAGATTTAAATTACAATTTTATTCTAATCTGATCTCACAACATGGTATAAGGCAAGTCCATCTTGACCACTGTCTAAAGGAATCATTACAGAGGCAGTGGTTACATTGTGTGGCTGTCTTACCTAAAATATGTTCTCGCAACATAGAGCAAGAAAATAGCATTCTATCTCCATTTACCCAAATAAACACATGTATAGCCATTTTCTAATTACCCAAAAGCAATAGTAAGGGTATATCACCTGTTGCTGATAAGTCTTCTGACAATTAGCTCCCTCTCATCATGCCAAGGTCCATTATCTTGGCCTTCACATGGGCCTTCTACTCCTGGTCCACAACTCACAAGGTCTATAAGAAGACAATTTCTGTCTATTTGCTCAATCATCCATTCATTCACCAAAAATTCACTGAGAGCTTTCTATAGATTGGTACTCTTCAAAACACTCCGAACAAGGCAAAAACTCAATTCTAGCTGCCCTATTGCTGTTGCAACAATTAACAGAGCATTTTGTAGTTTACAAAGTATATTCGAACACATGACATCCTTGAGAGGAAAAAAAATGGCATAGATAATAGAGGCTCTGTTTATCCCTTTGGTGATCAAATATAAATTATGATGGAAACAAGGAGCAAACAGCAAGGAAAAATCACCTGGGATCTAGACGAACAAGACATACAACTAGGGAGAAGTCCAAGAAGTCACCCTGCAACAGCAGAAGGTAGGACAGGGGAAGGACACAAGACTAGGACACAAGGCTGTCCGGTCTCTAATGGCTGAGTGAGACAAAGCTGCAGCAGAAGCCTCTTAAAGGGGCCACATCTGCGAGCGGATTTTCACGGTGACAGACCTACTCACTTGGAGCACCAATGCCAATTCGGCTGCATGCAGAGGGCAGAAAGGACTTCCAAGGAGACACTGTCAGAGTGAGGGCTGAGGAGAGACTCACTCTGTACAGAAGTATCTGTGGTATCCATTGTTCCCTGTTGAGCCCTCCACACTACCAGTGCATGGACAAAGCACTGCAATAGCCATGACATCATCAAACTGGATAACAGAGGTTGCTCTGCCCAGAGTATTCCCTGAAACCCCATCTCCCCTACTCAGGCCCCACCCAAGCCACATCCAGGTGTATCCTCAACGAGTCAGGTGCTCCTTGCTGAGCAGCACCTAGAATCACGCTGGAGGCAGCTGGCCTCGGTTTCCAGTGTGGCTTTTTGAGGCAGCTGTAAGCACAGCATCTGTGGATTCTGCTTGCTGAATCTTAACAGGTGGCCCTGGAGGGACATAGGCTTGGTCTAAATTTGGCCTGCAGCTGAACCCCTCTCAGGACTATACCACTGGACACCTACTTCACAAATCCACACTAATAAGACCAAGAGACTTAGGAGCTTTGCTTAGTACATAGAAATAGACAAGAAAAGGCAGCCAGAATGGGAATACAAAGAAACAGAAACCATATGAGAGAATAGAACAGAGATCCAGAAATAATGAAGTCAAGTAATCTAACAGATGTAAAGTTCAAAACACTAGTTATAAAGATGCTCAAAGAACTTTAGGAAAGGGTAAATAAATTCAGTGAGAACTTCAATGAAGAGACAAAAAAAAAAAAAACACATAAAAATGGAAATGAAAATTATGAAAGGAACCAGTCTGAAATGAAGAACACATTATCTGAGATGAGAAGTATATTAAATGGAATAAACAAAGTGAATAAAGAAGATGATAAAATTACCTATATAGATGACAGGAAAGTCAAGGACACTCAATCAGAATGGCAAGAGATAAGATGCCAAGACTATAAAAATAATTTAAGGAGCATGTGGGACACTATTAAAGGTTAAAATATCCATCCGATTGGTGTATTGAAAGGAAAACAAGATGTTGAACAGCTATTCGAAGAAATAATGATGGAAAACTTCCCTCACCTGGTGAAAGAAATGGACATACAACCCCAGGAAGCTCAGACAACCCCCAAAAAACAGGGAACCAAAGAGGCCCACACCAAGACACATCATAATTAAAATGCCAAAGGTTAAATACAAAGAGAGAATCTTAAAAGCAGCAAGAGAAAAGCAGATAGTTACCTACAAGAGAACACCCATAAGACTGGCAGCTGATTTCCCAAAAGAAACTATACAGGACAAAAGGGCTTGGCACAAAGTATTTGACATGATGAAGACCCAGGATCTACAACCAAGAATACTTTATCCAGCAAAGCTATCATTTTGAGTTGTAGGACAGATAAAGACCTTCCCAGACAAAAATAAGCTAAAGGAATTTATCACCACCAACTGTTGATACATTGGAGGGACTTCTTTAAGAAGAAAAAACATGTATCAAAAGCAGGAATAAAGAGTGATAACAACTACATTCCTATCAACAAGTACCTCAAATGGAAAAAAATTAAGCACTCCAACTAAAAGATAGAGTGGCTGAAAGGATAAGAAAACAAGACCTCTACATGCTGCCTACAAGGGACTCACTTCATATTTAAAGGCAAACATAGACTAAAAGGAAGGGGATGGAAAAATATATTGCTTTGATGGACCTAGAATATTTAAGTCAGACAAAGAAAGATAAACATTATATGATTTCACTTATATGTGGAATCTAAGGAATAAAAAGAACAAACTAATCAAAAATAGATTCACAAATATAGTGGACAATTTGGTGATGGACAGAGGGGAGGGGGGTTTAGGGGACTGGGAAAATGGGATGAAGGGTTAAAGAACAAATTAGTAGTCAATGAATGGTCCTGGGGATGGGGAGCACAACATAGGGAATGTGGTTAGCATTAATATGTTGGCTAGGTGGAGGGTTGGGGGGGTGGGGAGGGAGCAACTGAAGGGATCGTTTTATGAACTATATAGATGTCTAACCAATGTACTGTATACCTGAAATTAATTAAAACAAACAAACAAATAAAATAATTTTAAAAACAACGACACATTATATACTCTGGTGTATTAAATTGGTCACTAAACATTTAAAACTCTCAACAAAGATGAGGATAATTCTACCCATATATCTCTAGGTTGGTAGTAGTTTCATAACTTTAGCACCATTTAATGAGAATTATTGTGGCCCTGAATTATTCCAAACATAAAGAATGACAGAAATATTTCTGCAGATAGATATCTAATAGAAGTTTCTTTTTGATAAGTGGTCACTATGTAGGTGATGATGCCATTGCAAAATCACCATTTATAAATAATCCAATGCACTTGAAAACTAACTGCACCTCTCAATAACAGAAATGACTCAAGCCGACAGAAAAACAAATGAAAAGCACACTGTGATGATAAATGTTTTATAAATACCTACTTATATCATATGAAACAGGTGAAAAATGGGGAGGGGAGAGCTACACTCACATATTTCTAGTTCCTGAGTATTTCTCAGAATTTTTCTCATGAAGTAGTCAGTTTTATGCTTCATGCCTTAGGACAATGTCCAAATTTCCTTAGGTGTACCTGCTAAATTATTGAATAAGCCCAGACAAATGATAATACTTACTAAATATTTTATTAAGACCAAAAAAATAAAAAGTATTTGAACCTGTGGCAATATTTTCTAAAAAGAGATGAATTCTAGAAGCTGCAAGGCTAGAAATCAAAACTATTCAAAAGATAGTATGGATTTCTCATATTTAAAATGTGAGCATTAGCATTGTATTTGCTAAAATTTGGTTGTCTATTTCATTATGTGAAAAAAAATTTGAACACATTTGATGTGGGTGGCTGAATGATAGTGGTCATTTGAAACTTGTTCTTCAAAGGTTATATCTAGGAGTCAAGAAATTTAAGTTCTAGTTTTGTTTTTCAGTTCAGAATGAAGATAACAAATGTTAAAGCTATTAATTTTACAGATAATGAAAAAATGATGAGAAAGAAAATGTGATTGCCCTATTTCCCTATGACTTCAAAGATCCTGTAGACACAACTTCATTAATCTAGAAAAACAACTCTGCTAATTATATTTCATATAATTATATTATTATATATAATAGGCTAATCTTATAGTTGCCTGTTTTATGGAAAGAGAATTTAGGCCTTGGGAGAACTGTATAAAAGTGGAAAAACCAGAATGAAACCCCTAGATCTTCTAACTCTGGATCAGACTACAACCTCCTTGCACCTTGAGATGCATTTCCTCCTGGTCTAACTGGTTCAGTGGGTTGTAAGCTCCTCAGCAGTGGGAATGTATCTTTTTCATCTACTCTGGTTTCCATGTTACCTCTCACTCTTGATTCTCTTCCTATCTCTCTGGTTATTTCTCAAGTGGATTTTCTTTTTGTTTTTGTTTTTGTCATTGTTTGAGTTTGTTTGTTTGTTTTGTGGGCTCCTCTTCTACTACATACCTAAGTCTTGCAGCTATTGGCCTTCTTTGGCCTCTTTTCCTTTTGATGCTATTCATTTCCTGAGAGTAAAATTTTTTTTTTGCTATGTCTTCACCTACCAACCATACACAGATGAGTTTGAACTTTAATCTCTGATACCAACTGCTTTCCTGAACTACAAACCTACTATCCAACTGCCTACTGAGTGGTTCCAAGTGAATGTCTGTAAGTACCTGTGGTTTAGCATATCCAAAGCTGAGTTCCTCATCTTCCCCTGAACACCTGCTCTTTTTTGTTTTCACCTATCTCAATGAATGGCATATCCATCTACTCAAATGTTGAAACAAGAAAACTGGCAATCATAGAGGATTCTTTTCTTTCCCACAGACCCTACATCCAGTCAAGTCCTAGCTATCAGGCTCTAAAATCTTTCTCAGATCTACCTTTGTTTCTCCATTCTTATTGTTGACTGCCTTCTTTTTTTCAAAATTTTTTTATCACTTTTCTCATGAACAAAACACCAGCCTCCCTTACTGATATCCCTAACTTCAGACAGCCCCTGACCATCCGTTCACCACAATGTCCCCTAAAGTAGCTGTGTATGTCAATCCTTCATTAACTTTCAGTGGATCCCCATTCAGGATAATATGATGTGGTCTTTCCCTACCTATCTTACACTAATTTCATACTTTCATAAATTCTTCCTTGCTGCATTTATGCTCCAGAAATACCAAACTCTTTATAACTCCAAATATACTAGGCCACCTTGCCTTTGTGTGTTTGATTATCTCTGATGCCTAGTGGGAAATGCCTACAATCCCTTCAAGTGCTGGTTCAAGCTTTCCCTTCTCTGATTCCCTAAGGCAGGTTTCCTCCTTCCTCTTCAATGCCCATTGCATCATCTACACACTATTATTGGAGCATTGACAGCAAATATTGTGAGTCAGGATCATATTTTGATATATTAAATTATATATTTTTTCTTTGATAGCAAGTTATAATTTACAGATGGAAAAGTACACAAAACAAAGTGTGCAACTCAATGAATTTTTACATATGCACTACTGCAGCACCACTGTCCAGCACTATTGGATAGTAAGGAGATTCTTTTATGGCCCCTCATGTCTAGGTAATATCCCCCAAAAGTAACCTCTAATCTTTAATACCACAGATTAGTTTTGCCTCCTTTTGAACTTCATGTAAATGAAATCATATAAAATCACACCATTTTATATCTAGCTTCTTTTGCTCAACATTATGTCATTAAGCTTTACCTACATTGTTACATGTAGATGTAGTTTTTTTTCTAATTGTTGAGTAGCATTCCATTGTGTGACTACCATCATTTGTTAATTCTACTATTATGAACATCAGGATTTTTCCAGGTTTGGTTTTTTGGTGTTTGTTTTTTACTATTATGAATAATACTGGTAGAAAATTCTTGCACCTATCTATTGGTAAATTTAAAGACCCAGTTCACATTGACCCAAGAGTAGAATTGCTGGTTCATGAAATATGCTTGTGCTTAGATTTAGTATCAAACAATAAGAAATTTTCCAATTAATATTCTCAAAAGCAAGCCAGCAGATAAATAGGTAGATAATAAATAAATAAATATGATAGATAAATATCATATCTATCATTTATCTATCCTCTATCTATCATCTGTCTGTCTGTCTGTCTGTCTGTCTGTCTGTCTATCTAATACCACATCCTCGGCAACTCATTATTACCAGTCTTTTTAATTTTAGCTTTTCTAGTGCAGATGTTAGCAGATCAAATTGTGATTATCCAACATTTTCTATTCCCAGAATCTTTTACTGCCTCCACCCTACTTTCATTTGGGCAGTAGTGAGAATATTCTGTATTCACTGTCCTTGGCATAGGGTTGATAGAGCAGCAATGCAGACAAGAAAGGACAGAATCAACATCTCGGTTTTTTTGGTTTAAAAACAGACTGCAAAACTCATACCAGAGGCCGTAGCTTGAGAGGAAATGTTTTTAGTCTCAAAAGCCTTTTTTTTTTTTTAAGCATCAGTGTCTGGATTTTTAGTATGAGAAGCTAAAATCCCCATGAGTTTGAGGCAGTCAGGTATTTCTATCATCAATAAATTTGAAAAAAAAATACATGCTTGTGTAAGACTAAATTTTTCCAACTCTAGCAGAGGTAAAGATCCTCTGGACAGAGGTAAGGAGCAAGAACAAGTATGATGAGTCTGAGGGTGGAGTGAGGGGAAATAGTAGAACCTCCAAGTTGTCTGGGGTCTCCCAGTGGAGAGGGAACCTTCTCCTGAATGGCACACGTGTCATAACACCTGTCTGCACTCAGCATGGAATGAGTACAGAATATAAATGGCTTGAAGGTGTGTCAAAGCCAAGAGCACTTGATATAGCTCCACTGCCTTTCCCAGAGCCACAAAGTCAGTTGAACAAAAGCCAAGAATTCCCCATGCCCTGAGAGAGATGTGAAGGTAAGCAAGAGAGCAGAGGAGACTGAGGAAGTCTTATCATTGAAAAGATGTGACATAGCAGCAGATAATTATCTGGACCTCCTGACCAATGATCTGATAAGAAAATAAAATCACCTCAAAAGATGAAGAACAACCAAGAACCTGGTAGAATGTGGCCATTAAGTCCCAGACACCAACTAGTCTTCCCCTTCCTCATCAGAATGTCCTGAAATAGCCCTTAGAATTGAGATACAACCCTAGAGTGAAGAGGAGAGAAACAAAGTCTGATTGGCTGAGAAAACCCAATTGATTAAGATTATATTTCTGCCACCAGGCAGAATTTGGGTTCAAACTAAAATTAAAGCTTACTTATAGCAAAAATTAAAAAATTTTTGTTTCTTGCACATCCAGAAATGTGAAATTTGTCTGGGTTATATATTAGTCTAGGTTCTCCAGAGAAACAGAACCAATAAGATATATATATATATATATATATATATATATATATATATATATATATATATATATGTGTGTGTGTGTGTGTGTGTGTGTGTGTGTGTGTGTGTGTGTGTGTCTGTGTAAAATGACTTGCTATAAGAAAATGGCTTATACAATTATGGAAGTTGAGAAGTCCAAGATCTGCAGTCAGCTAGCTGAAGACTCAGGAGAGCCGAGAGTATAGTTTCAATCTGATTCTGAAGACCTGAGAATCACGAGAGCTAATGGTGTAAGTTCCAGTCTAAATCCAAGTCCAAAAGCAGGAGAAGGTCTACATTCTAGTTTGCAGACTGCCAGGCAGAGAGAGAGAAAATTCTCCCTTCATCAGCCGTTTTTTCTTTAAGCCTTCAATGGATTGGATGAGGTCTACCCATACTAGGGAGAATAATCTGCTTTGCTCAGTCTACTGATTCCAAAGTTAATTTTATACAGAAACATTCTCACAGACTCAGAAATAGTGTTTAACCAGACATCTAGGTGCACCACAGCCCAATCAAAATGACACATAAAATTAACTATCATAGTTTACAATGGCTTTTACCTGTTCTCATATCTGTGCACACACTAGACCATACATTCCTTGCGGTAAGGACCATGACTTTTTCTTTTTTTATCTCTGGCTCCCCAGCACTTATCATAGTACCTGAAATACTGAGGGTCTCAATAAATGTCCAATAGATCTAACCATTTAATGCCTACCTGATCTTCATGTTCAATTGTCACAAATCCAGAGTGAGGTAAGCTGATCCATGAGCGCAATCCATTTAGTCGGTGTTTCATATGTGTTTGAGACAGAGAAGAGGAGAAAATGGAGGTAAGGGGAAGATAGTCTTTGGAAGAGCTTAGTAGGCACATTTGTTCATTAATTACTAGAAATTATAAGGTTGCAAGATCACAGAGAACTCCATTAAGGGCTGTGGAAATCAGTGAGGGATCTAACCCAAAACAAAGTCAGGCATTTTCCCCCCAAAGCCTGAAGATAGGTATGGTTTCGGTGCAGGTAGGTTATACCTTTGCTTCCATGGCATAATTATAGGGACCCAAGCAGTTCCCTGCAGATCCTTCTCATCTGCTCCTGCCGGGTGATGTTGGTATCCCATTGTCAATACTCCATTCCTTTAATCTGAGATTTTGATCATTGCTAAAATCGATGCATGTTTAGAAGAAATAATATTTTGAGTTGCTATCAATGCTTGGGTGACCGAAAGAAGTAATGATTGAGCAAAAGAAAGTAACAAGTACCTGGAGACTGGAAGGGGGATTCCCTGTGTAGAGAAAACCAAAAAGAGAAGCCTGGGGTGCAGATTCTTTGTGGACTTTGCAGTTCTGCCTAGGACTTCCTGTACTTGTGCAAAAACAGGATCTAGTCTGGATCTGGCAAGACTGGAGAAAGAGAACAGAGGTCCCCACCCTCCCCCATCCATTCCTTGCAGTAGTTATTGGTGTTATGAGAATTGTCCTGGCCTGCTTGGCAGTGGTTTTCTGTCTTGGATTAGTTGGTGCTTTTCTAGGGAAGAATGGAACTGAGATGGACTACAGTAGAAGTAAACCTTGGAGCATGTGCCAACTCATCAAATTGCTTCCTGGGATTGTGATGCAGAGAACTATGTAATTATGTGACTGTAATACCTATAAGTTGGCTAGAAGAAATTATACCCAATTGCCAAGAGCAATGAGAAAAGAGATTTGTCGGAGCCAAGCCATTTGTGTGGAGGCAAGCCATTTGGAAGCTTGGGTTTTCTGATGAGAAGATAACATTGAATTAAATCTAATTACTGCAGGAAGTCGCTTTCACTCTTCAAAGCAAGTGATGGCTCTCGCAAGGCTGGATCTAAAGTTATGTCTCAGAATTTTCTGAAAAGACGACTGCCAGAGCACTCCATTGTTCTCTTCATTTAATTGGGTCCTCTTGAATGGATCCCAATTTCCAACTTCATCTCAGCTGTGCTCTGTCCCAGTTATTGAACAAGTTATGTATATACCCTTGGCCCTTGGTGTAGGTTAGAAACAAATATATAGTCTTTGGTTGTAACTTAGGTGCCTTTGGAAACTTAGCACCTCAAAATGAAATAGATTCAGGAAGAAGACATGTGGTGTAACATCCTACTTCTACTTCCTCTTTCATCTTCACCCTTTCTGCCAATGGCTCTGCCGACTTCTCAGGCTGTATGTTGGCATGGTGAAGTAAGCTCTTGCCAAGAATCAAAGAAACGCTTTTTGATATTACATCAGGGAAACAACTAGTTCAATCACTAGTTCATCTCAATGTAGAGTTAGCAGGACTTTACTGTCAGAGATTGAAATGCTGTGGGTAAGTTTGCCCCCAGGGTTTTCACCGTGGGAGAAACTGGGCAGGGGTGAAACGTTCCTTCACTGTGCCTGAAAGACAACTGCAGGTATGAGAATAAATAAGTGTGAAAGAATAAATCCACACTGCTGTCTATACTGAAAAAATATTAAAAAGAAATCGAGTCTTTTGTAGTGCTGCTACTGACATCTTAGAATCAGGACAATGAAAACAGCAGTTCCCTCCAAATATCACTGTGTTAGGTTCTCCAGAGAAACAGAACCAATAAGATAAATATTAGAGATATAGATACAGACACAGACATGGACACAGACTCAGACTTGGACTCGGACACAGACACGGACATGGACACGGACATAGATTTGTGGTGATTTCTTATGAGAAATTGGTTCACATGAGTGTGGAGGCTGAGGAGTTCCATGATCTGCTATCTACAACCTAAAGACCTAGGAAAGCCAGTAGTGTAATTTTGTCTGAGACTAAAGGTCTGAGAACCTGGACAGCCAGCCAATAGTATAAATCCTAGTCCATGGACAGGAAAGATGAAATAAGGTGTTCCAGCTCAATGGTGAAGCAGGAAAAAAAAAACCAGGGTAAATTCCTCCTTCCTCTGCCTTTTGTTCTATTCAGGCCCTCAGTGGATTGGATAAGGGGGTGAAGCCACCCACGATGAGGAAGGCAATCTACTTTACTGAGTTTACTGATTTAAATGCTAACCTACCTTATCCAGAAATACCCTCAAAACATAACCAGAAATAAAGTTTAATCTAGGCAACCTACAGCCAGTCAAGTAGACACATAAAATTACCATTACAATCATAATCGTACCAGCTAGTTTTTCTTGTTTTGTTGTTGTTGTTGTTTGTTTGTTTTTCAGTTTAGAGCCTTGAAATATTTACCTGTTTTCTGCTTCACTTGGGTTTACATGATGACTTTTATAAAATATTCATCAAAAATTTTGTTATCTTTAAATTTGAATTTAATTTGTAAACATTTTTATTTAAACAACATGCTGGAGATATTTTTCAAGTGAAGGTAAGTTACACTTATAAGGAAGGTAGAAAGAAAATGAAATGTGAAGGATAAATCCCCACCTCCCCCTCACTTGTAGTTCATGTTTACAAGTTGTCCATCCCTACCACTTCCCTGCTCTTCCTTTGCTTCTAAAATTATCCCAAGATCATCTGGCTATGTTCCCCCTAGGGTGAAAACACATTTATAATGAATGTCCCTTGTGATCACTTTTTATGATTTCTGCTTTTAAGGAAATGAATGCAGATAAAATGGAGCTGAGCCAGCCTCCTTTCTCCAGCCTTCCTGTTTCCTTGCCTCCATCTTTGCATAGGGACCCCTAGAGACCAGCAAATCTTTACCGTCCCTTCTTCATTCTTATAGGTGACAGAGGTAGCTAGATGTCTACCCACAGCCATTTCCTCCTCTTCCTCACTAATAAACCTTTATTTTGCTGCAAATTTCAATATGTTCAGTAAATATAGTCAGTTACTTTTCCTAGCCTCCCAGGTGGAAAAGAGTGGGCAAGTGGCAAAGTTTTGGCTGACAAGGTGGAAACAGAAGTTTTTGAGTAGGATATCTGCAGTTCCTCAAAAGGGAGAAACAACTCAACTGGACAGTCCCATACTTTCCTCTTCCTCTTTCTTGCTTATGTATATTAAGAACAAACACAGAACAAAGCTATGTATATTACAAGGATATATATATTCAAGAGCACATCTCAATCACATCAGAATGGGGTCACTCAGGGGGCAGGAGATGGGAGTGAGTGGCTGAGGTAAATGGGGAAAAGCACATTTTAAAAAAGAGAAGGGCCCTGCACAGACTATTGATGAGAATGTGTTCTGAGGTAGGTGCTTGTTTAAAACTCAACTCTGCACCTGATGTCTTGAAAAAAAAGGAGAGTGAGGGGAGAAAGAAGGCAAAGGAGAGCCAGTGCAAAAAGTTACTGTCAATAATTCTATGAAACTCTACAGTACAACACATGAAAAAATTCATCTTGCATCAACTGACTCAAGAAATCGTGACAACTCTCCTAGCCTCAAATCTTCCCAATCTTGCCAGAGTCTGACTTCACTCCTGGGAGCTCTCAAATCTCCAGCAGTACAGCAGCCAGTAGTACAGTGCTCTGTGGACAACTAAGGCAAATTCTCTGCTTCCAGTACCTTTTCCTCCAGATGTGAGCAAGAACCCTGTTGCAACCCTGCCAGAATGACGTGGGCAGCTGTCCAGCCTTTATGTCTCAGATCCAAACACTGGATTCTCTTTCCGGATACTCTGTCCTGGGCTTGCTCCCCCACCCCACCCACATCCTGCTCCTCACAGCTTCAGAGCCTAACTTTCTGTTTAGGTTCTGCTCTCCCTGTGGGGAGATTGCTGGCTGCCTTCTTCCCCTAAGCAGAGGTGCATGAAATTAAATGTTAAGTAAAACCTCTGTGTCGTGAATAAGTTTTTGACTGAGGAGCCTTACAATAGAAACCCAAGGAAGAGTGTGGGAAGCTGTCACTGGTAACCCCATGAGCCATGCCCTGACTCTTGGCATTTGCATCCTTGTGTATGTAGTCTCTTCTCTTTGACTCTCGATGGCTCTGTGGCATGCGTTAACCAATAGAATAAAGCAGCAGTGATGCTGGGCCAGTTTGGGGCCCAGAACTTACGAAGGCCTGGAAGCTTCTGCTTTCGTACTCCACACTCCAGGAGAAGCCAGTTGCTGTGTAGGAAGGCCCACTGTGCTGAGGAAGCCCACAGGAAGTTTTGGGTGGTTTGTTACCAACACCACGTAATCGAAACAAAGAGCTACTATACTATATTATGTTTAGGGTTTGGAAATAGAAAGATTTAGGGAGAAAGGTAGTATTTCTTCACACTAAGGAAAGAAAATTGCCTTTTGACAGAGAGTCCTCCAACCCATGTATAAGAGTATTTTTGCCATCTCAGTACTTTAAATGAATACTAACTTTATCCCACTGCACGTCTTCCTCTCTCCTTCCCCCTCCTCCCTGTCCCCTGGAATTGTCTTATGTTTCTCCCAGTCCTGGGGATTTACTGTGCTATGCCATCTGCTTGTAGTGGCTCCTCCTTTCATCTCTATCAAAATCCCACGCTTTTTCCAAACCAATGTAAACTTTGTAAAGTTTCCGGTAAATGTTCTAGCCCCAGTGAGGGCTCTTCCTTTCCTCTGAACTCTGTTCCCATAGCAACTCCAGAACAGAAAATTGATTTGGCCATTAGCCACTTTGTAACATCATTTCTCTTATTGTCTTTTAAACCGATATGTAAATGTATTTTGATTTAACTTTCTACTGGTTTTTTTCTTGTTCCCCTATTAGATTGTAACTTATCAAGGACAAGACCATGTGTGCCTCTTCAATAAAAAGTCAATGAGGGTAAAGGGGATCAAATATATGGTAGCTGAAGGAAACTGGACTTTGGGTGGTAAACACACAATAGAATATACAGATGTCAAATTATAATGTACACTTGAAAATTATATAATTATATTAACCAATGTTACCCCAATAAACTTAATTTTAAAAAAAGTAAATACCTGTTGATTTCTACTATACTTTCTAGTAATCTCCAATCTACGGGGCCCAATAGTTATATTTCTTTTTTTATGAAGCCTAAAATAGTGTTTGCAACATGAATTTTTAATTTTTTTTGACATATAGCATTATATTTGTTTTATATTTTCTTTTAAAAGCTTCCATTTACTATCAAAATGAGAGTAATAATTTAACACTTTTGTGAGGAGGTTCCTAGCAAGTAAAACCCTCAGTTTTAGAACAGGGAATGTCTCATGCAAACCGGAATATGTTGTCTGTCCTACTTCTAAAATTATTGCCATGTCTAATTCAGTTGGTGCCCTACCTGAGGTTTTACCCGCAGAAACTGCAGAACAGTTGCTCAATCCTCTGTTTACATAAATTGCCCCTCCACCATATGAAGTTCAACCAGGTGGTCTCCTAAACAAGTTTCACTATCATTTAAGTCTGATAGGAAGGCCTTTGAAAGCCATTTATGGTAATTATATGTTAGCATCCTGGCGGTTGTTTTATAGTAGGAGCTATAAAAAGGAAGCATAAAAACTTGCTGGATTTTCTCCAGCATGGTTCTACTGAGGGAAGCTCTATGTGACAAGCACATGCTATCCAGCCCCAGAGAGATATACTCTATTATGCAACAAAAAAAAAGCCCAGCAGGTCACTAATACCTTTATAGAGCACTTATTACATTTTATTGAAACTTGCTTTCTTTGAGTATCACTCTTTATATTTCAGCAGTGTGAGCTTCTTTAGGACAAGACTGATGTATTTATATGATAACTTATAAAAAGAATATGATATAACAGATAGTGTTCTCTTCTTTTTACAAATGTTAACTCATTTAATTCTCATACCACTCGAATCAGATAGATGCAATTATTATTCCCATTTTACAGATGAGGCAACTGAGGCACAAAGAGTTTTAGTAAATTTCCAAGCTAGTAAGTGACAGAGTTGGAATTTGAATCCAAGCACTCTGGCTCCAGAATGTGTTTCAACTAGTCACAATCCTGCCTACTCCTTACTACCGCTGTCAACACAGCGCCTAGCCCAATCCCTGGCATGAGACTCCATATGTATTTATTAAAGAATGAATAAATGAATGGCTTATATATAATACAATCATATGTCCAGGACATTCTTGAGAGAGTTCTAATTTAAAACATGCTGTTATGTTTTCAAAACATGTATTAAACCATGTATCAGATGATGCATCTAGATTTGGAGATTACAAACTGTGGCATAGTTCCCATAAAATTATCAATTCCATTTACTCTGTTTCTATGTTCAACAAATTACCTTCAAATTAATCATTCTTAGTTCAAAAATATGGAGTTTTTTACTTTTAATAATTTAAAAAATTTTTAATTACAGTTGGAATATGATATTATCTTAGTTTCAGGTATACAGCATAGTGATTAGATATTATATAACTTACAAAGTGATCACCCTGATAAATCTAGTACCCATCTGACACCATACATAGTTATTACAATATTACTGACTATATTCCTTATGCTATACTTTACATCCCAATAATAATTTTGTAACTACTAATTTGTATATCTTAATCCCATCCCCTTTTTCACTCACCCTTTAACCTTCTTCACATCAAAATGTATCTCTGTGTCCATGAGTTTGTTTCTGTTTTCTTTGTTTATTTTCTTTTTTAGATTCCACTTCTAAGTGAAATAATATGGCACTTGTTTTTCATTCTTTTGTATGGCTGAGTAATATTACATTCTATATATGCACCACATCTTCTTTATCCATTCATCTATTGATGAACACTCAGGTAGACTCCATATCTTGACTATTGTAAATAACGCTGCAATGAACATATGGATTCTCATGTCCCTTTGAAGAAGTATTTTGGGTTTCTTTGGATAAATTTCCAGAAGCAGGATTACTGAGTCCTTCTTTGTCCTTTGTTATAACCATTGTTTTAAAGTCCATCTTGTCTTGTGTAAGTATTGCTACCCCAGCTTTTTGTTTGTTTGTTTCCATTTTCATGAAACATCTTTTTTCATCCTTTTACTTTCATTCTTTGTGTGTCTTTCAATCTTAAGTGAATCTCTTGTAGGCAGCATATGTAAGGGTTTTGCTTTCTTATCCATTCATCCACCCTATCTTTTAATTGGAGTATTTTTTAATCCATTTATATTTAAAGTAATTGTTGCTAGGTATGTAGTTATTGCCATTTTATTATTCATATTTTTTATCTTTTTTTCTCTTTTCTTCTTAAAGAAGTCCCTCCAGCATTTCCTGTAATACTGGCTTGGTGGTGATGAACTCCTTTAGTTTTTTGTGTGTGTGTGGGAAACTCTTATCTGTCCTCTAATTCTAGACGATAGCTCTACTAGGTAGAGAAATCTTGGTTGTAGGTCCTTGATGTTCATCACTTTGACTATTTCATGCCAATGCCTTCTGGCCTGCAAAAGTTTCTGTTAAAAATTAGCTGACAGTCTTATGGGAGCGCCCTTGTATGTAACTAATTGCTTTTCTCTTGCTGCTTTTAAGAATCTGTCTTTATTTTTAATCTTTGGCATTTTAAATATGATGTGTCTTGGTGTGGGCCTGTTTGGGGTCATCTCATTTGGGACTCTATGCTTCCTGCCCTTGCATGTTTATTTTCTTCACTAGGTTAGGGAAGTTTTCAGTCATCATTTCTTGAAATAGATTGTTGATTTCTTGCTCTCTCTCTTATCCTCCTGGTACCCCTATGATGTGAATGTTGGTACACTTTATGTTGTCCCAGAAGCTCCTTAAACTATACTCAAATTTTTGGATTCTTTTTTCTTGTTGCTGTTCTGATCTAGTGCTTTCTGTTACCTTATCTTCTAAATCGCTAATTTGATTCTCTGCTTCATCTAATCTACTGTTAATTCCTCCTAAGTTATTCTTCATTTCAATTATTGTATTCCTCTTTTCTTAATCATTCTTTCTTATGTTTTCTATCTCTTTGTTAAAGTTCTAACTGAGGTCATCTACTCTCCCTCTAAGTTCCTTGAGCATCCTTATAACCAGTGTTTTGAAATCTGCATCTGGTAGATTGCTTGTCTCCATTTTGTTGAGTTCTTTTTATGGAGCTTTGTTCTGTTCTTTCATTTGGGGCATGTTTCTTTATCTCTCCATTTTGGCTTTCTACTTGCATTTGTTCTGTATATTAGGTAGGGCTGTTATGTTTCTCAGTTTTAGTAGAGTAGCTTCATGTAGTAGGTGTGCTGTGGGTACTAGTGGCACAATCTTCACTGGTCATCTGAGCCAAGTGCTCCAGGTATGCCCCTTGTATGGGTTGTGTGTGCTCTCCAGTTGGTTACTGTTTGCGCATCAATGGGAGGGATTGACACTCAGTCTGATTGGTTGTGAGGACTGGACATGTCTAAAGCCAAGGAGCTGTAGTGCAGGGACTTACCCTACAAAGCAAAAATTTGTTTTAGCAGTGCTCTGGTACCTGCTCAGTCTTCTATGTGTGTGTCATCCTCAAACATGACCCCAGGTGGTGCTTGGGCTCAGACCATAGCCAGCCACCAGGAGTGCATGCCAAGGCCTCCTGGGAGAGGCCATGCTGCAGGGCCCTGCCTAGAGCCACCTGGCATGAGCCATCACACAATCTACAGATGGCCACTACCCACACTGGGTAGTATGCCTCAAGATGTGCCTCAAGAGGCCAAGCCACAAACTGAGGCTTGCTACTGCTAGTACCAGGTTTGGGGCTACTCAACAAGAGGTATGGGGCATGCTGGGGCCAAATGCTGCTTGTTTAGGTTTTGTAAACCTTTGAGAAATTTTAGGAAGGTCCACAACATGAGCCAAGACAGGTCATTTGTATGAAAAATTCACTTAAAGCAGGTTGGATGGGCCAGCAAATTAGGTCGGGCAAGGTGTCAGGGAATCACCTGGGCTGGGTGACCAGTGTTAGCCTGATTGATGGAGACTCAGATATGGTGGCCTCCTGAATCTGCAAGCTGGGCAGAGAAGGGCTCAACAAAGGAGCTACACCCTTTGTCAGCCCTTCTGTCTAGGAGAAATCTGCCCCTCCAGCCCTTGCCCCAAAGCCAAACAACTCAGTTCCTCCCTGTATGTCTCTGGCACCTCCCAAACTGCTACCACAGCACTGGAGCTCAGAGCAAATGAGTCTGTCAATAAATAAGTCTTCACATGAGCCCCTTAAGAGGAATGTCTGTGACATCAGAGGCTCTTCATCTCACTAAGCCATAATCCTCACTGTTTTTCATAGCTAGAAGTTGTGGAGACTTCTTTTCTCAGCACTGAAACCCTGGGCTTGGGAACCCAGTGTGGAGCTGGGACACTTCACTCTTCTGGAGAGATCTCCTTAGCTGAGATATTTTTCCTGATTCTCAACCACTACACACAGGAATAGGACCAGCCCCTTTTGTGTCTCCACTCCTCCTACCAGCCTCCTACTGTCCTCTTCTGTGTGTCCCCAGTTGTAGGACTTCTGTTTAGTTAGAATTCAAGCAACTCCCAATTATGACTATTCTATAGTTTTGCTCTAATTTTGATGTGGTTTTCAGAGGAGGAGAGTGCAGCATTTACCTACTATACCTGGAAATATTCATTATGTATGATTTTATAAGGGGTTTAGTCAAATAAAGTATTTGAGGGTGGATATGAGAAGGAGTCTTCTTAGACTTGTTATTATTAGATGTGAAAATTTTTGGAAAACCTTAGAAGAGCTACCTAGTGAGGAATGCTCCTTATTAAGATATTCTCTTACAAAAAGGACTGCTGTCTCATGTGACAATCTCTAGAATATTTTCAGCTAAAAACTACCAGATCCAGGAAATTATCTCCAGAAGTGATTCTAAAAGTATAGTCCCTGAGCAGCAGCAGCAGCATCCTCAAGAAACTTATTAGAAATACTAATTCTCCAACCCATCCTAGACCTACTGAACCAGCAACTCTGGGGTTGAGATCCAAAAACTTGTGTTTTAACAGACCCTTCAAGTGATTCTGATGCAGACTGTGGTTTAGGAATCACAGATCTATAATAACTAAGTTTGTTTTGTTTTTAACTTTATTCTTTAAAAAAAGAGATGATTTGAGAATAAGTGCACTGACGCTGTGAAATGAACTAAATATAGGATTGTTGAATTAGTAATGCAAATGTATATACACACTCACGTGTGACAGGGTTACCCAAGTTTCAGAAGTCTCCCTAGAGCACTTCCGTCCATCCATCAAAAAACACACATAAGCACATGCATATGCAGGTGCTCTAAGTCCTTTCTGGAATAAGGCAAAATGTGTGTTTGTGTGTTTATATGTAAAAATTACAAATACTATCAAAAATGACTCAAAAATATAATTTTATATATTATAAAATATGACACTCATTACTAAGGAATAAATGTAACCTTAGGTGAAGCTAACGGAAACATTTATGTCTTGGTCTAATACGAGCCCATCCACCTTCCCATTTCTGTCAACTCACTCTGTATTTTTTGCTAATACTCTTCAGTGGCTACATCAATCTTTTTTTGGAAGGAAATGAGTCAAAACTTATGTTCACCACTGAAAATTTTGACTCTCTGCAATAGGTCAAATGTCAGACCAAGAACAAATTAACCATACCTTCATAGCTTAACTACTGCTGTTGTTATCTATTAGAAGCTTTGTTCACTTTCAAGGTGCTTTCTGTAATGTGCCAGCTACAGCTGCCACTCTCTTAAAATGACTTCTCTTTTTCTGTATGATTTTTGCTCTGCTTTTATATTGGGGGAGGGGTTGTGTCAACTGACTTATTTAGGAAAAGAACAAATTCTAAGTAGTTCTTAAAGCAACACCAAAGGACCTGGATGGTCTCCCCCAGTGTACAGGAAACAGTGACATAATTGTTATTTTCTGAGCGACATTATCAAACTTCCTTTGGCATTATCTGCTCAACATTTTTCCATTAAAAATTTCAGGCCCCTAGTGGTTACCAGAGGGTAGGGGAGGAAAGGGAAGGAGGGAGGTAGATGGGGTAAAAGGGCTCAAATATGTGGTGACAGAAAGAAATCTAACTATGGGCAGTGAACACACAATGCATATATATATATATATATATATATATATATATATATATATGCCTTACTGTTAAATTGTACACCTGAAACTTGCTGGATTTTGTTAACCAATGTCACCATAATAAAAAATTAATTTAAAAAATTTCAGGCCCACTATGTGTAGACTTCCCTTGGCTTAGGGATAGAACATCGGTGTGCAAGGCTTGATGAATGAGCTATTTGGAGGCGGATAGTTACCTATTTAGGAAGGTCTGAAAATATCCCACTATTATAAAGTGTTTCTAAAAGTATAATTTTGTAGATCAGCCACCCTGATTTCTTATTTCTGACATTAAAATAGTATTGGGCAAAGAACCTAAAATAAAAATGTGATATAGAACCAGCTTGGCCTTAATAGCACCTCTTCTTATGCCCATGTCATCCAGTTTCCTGGTTTGTAGAAACCTAACCCACGGAAATCATCAGCTCATTCGAATTACACTCTCAGTATAGGGATGCCAAACAGGCAGCAATTCATGTGCCAACTTTGATTAGCCTGTATGGGGTGCCAGCCGCACAAGGTCACTTAACCAATTTCAGACTATTTCCTAAACCATAAAGTTGAGACACAACAGCCCCAAGTTATGGCTAAATTATTTCTGGTTGATAGTCAAAAGGGAGGCCATCAAGAATTTTAAAAATGCTATTTCCTATCACAAAAATTATAACGTTGATCACAAAAGTGGAACAAAAAAAATTCCAACTATATTTACAAACATTTATTAAGCCCTAAAAACTATGTGGCAAATTCTCCTTTTGAGAGATTTTTCTACCTGACTTAGACTTGTTGTACCTTATTAAAATATATGATTTAAAGACAACTTTTTCTGATAAAGCATCCTCTGGCAAACAAAGGATTTCTCCACATCTCTAAAGACTAACATACCACATTAAAAATTAGAGTCATCTGTCTCACAAATATTTGTTGTTGATTTCATGTGCATGGGTGCCTCGGAAAGTCTTTGAGTGGTAAATGTTTCTCCAGTGCCACCTTGCTTTTCTTTTTCAGAAAGATATTGCTGAATTTGATCACTGAGATCCTAAAACTTCCATTCTGCCCACATGAGAATCTTTAACCAGCAGTTTGGTCCATGTTGCCAGGCCAATGTGATGTCCTTGACACTTGATCCCAGATATTTACTGGTTTATCTATTAGCTTTGGTATCTGTGGTGGAGTTCTTATTTTCAGTAATAAAGTCATATAAAGTGGAGGTCAAAAGTCAAAGCATTTCAAAGTACGGATGAGAAATATACACGAAAGTGCTTTATAAAATATAAGAAAGACTTTGTAAATGGTAACCAACCAGGCAAATATTGGATGTTATGCATTATCTGAAGTAATGCATATGCTCACCAGGGCAGAAGTTTTAGCTAGGGTGAAAGACAATGAACCAGAGGGGGACTGGGACGCAGGAAAGCCAAAGAAAGGTTGGAAGCTTCCTCATAAATTTGCCCTGCTACAGAGAAGCCTTCTCTTCTTAGGCTGGTCACTGGTCCCTGCATCAGAGCTGTTTGCTCAGGTCAGCAAAGCCTAAATCTCCTCCCTGGCGGTTTTTCAAATCCCAGCTTTTCCAGTCACAATCTGAGAGCATTGCCTAACCCCTACTCCAGAGGGAAAAATTGTTTCTATTTTTTCATTTCCCATCTTTTTGCCTAGGGCCTTGACCCCAGGTTAATTCCAGCTGGACCATTCGTTCAGTTTTATTCATAGAAATGGTGTCTTCAAAGAATCAGAACATAATAGCCTTTATTTAAGAAACAGTTTGAAAGTGAAATGGAACTCTCCCAGGTTTGGGACAGTGGCAATGAATTAGAGCCGCATCACTTAGCTGGTTTCAGGATGAGCTGTTTGAGCTGCTGGCAGCAGAGCTTCCCAGGGAGCCACTGCCCCCTTGTGTCCCTGTCTCAGTGCTGGCCAGGAATTATTCCATGACGGGGAAGAACTTTTGGCAAAGGTCTGTAAAAGATTATTGGTGGGCTATTTCTGGCTCTCAGATTTGTTGGTTCAAATAAGATTTTCTTTCATCTCATAGCTTTTGAAATTATAACCTTTCTTCCTCCCGCACTGATTTCTAAAAAGGCATATTTTATTATAATTGTTGAAATATTATATATTCCTTGAAGAAAAAAATTGTGTACAATTATTAAATTTTTTTCTTTCTCCATATAAGGAAACCTAATTTTACTTGAGGACAGGAAAGAAAGCCACAAGAACTATGAAATCTAATTTTATCATAAATGTCATGTAAACATGATATCTTTTCCACGATAAGAAAATTAACTTTTGAAATTGCTAGAGTACTAAGAAGTAGAGTTGCATTTTTCTCTTAAAAAATATAAAGCATAAAAGATAACACTTTAGATCCTAGAATCTCATAAAATTTGCCTATAATTTCCATTCTGTGGATTAAGGATACTGTAGTGAATACAACTATTAGACACATTAAATTAAATATAATTTTCCAGACAGAAAAATAAAAACCCCTGCTATAAAGATGACCTGTGGAAGTTAGGAAATTGGGCAGTCTAAGTGATGCAATTATTAACAACTGTTTCAAATGTGATTAGCTTTGTTTCTAAATGTTGTGTAGATATGTTACTCTCCCCCAAACAATGGAGAATATAGAAATAAAGGCTTAGATCTGGGCATTAGAGGAGGAGCTGAGAATGAGTCATTTATTTCCCCAAATTCCTTTTCTTCTGTATCTTATTTGTTGTCTGTATCATCTAGACATGTAGACTATGCAATATAAAAATGAATGTATAGTGTCAGAGAAGGTCTATGGACAAGAACTGAAATGGGCTGGAAGTTTAACATAGTGTTAGCTACTTTATCTGATCCATTATTTTCTTTGGAGACCTGTGACTAAGAAGATATTTTGGTGGAGGTCAGGATTGGATCCTGATGAGGGGTTTGAGGAGCAACAGGTGAAAGGAGCCCTGAAACAGAAATTCTCATTTTTTTTTTTTATCCACAGATCACTTTAATTCTACAGGAAAAAAGCTCCACAGACCACCTACCTCCTGTATATCACTTTAAAAAATGTATATGAACATTTTACCATTTTCAACACAGAAAAATAAAACTTCTTTCTGTAAAGGTGGCCTATGGGAGTTGCATAATTTGGTAATTTAAATGATCCAGTTATTGGCAATTGCAAATAGCCATTATTTTATATATATATATATATATATATAATGCTGTATAAACTTAAACAACTTTACCCACCAAAAATCTATTGAATATTAAACTGTTAATAATAACCCCTCAAATTCTCTGATCATTGTTATTACACATTTCTGTATGCTAACATACTTATAGTCTGTGCCATTTTTTGTGCTCTATTTTTTAAATCTATTTCTATTCTTTGAATTATGTAAGATTCACGTCATGGTAGAAGATATATACCTCATATATTTAGTGGGATTTTTATTTTAGACTGGTCTATGGAGATGACCTGAAGAGTACAAAGAGATCTACTTCACCAGCCTTTTATAAAAGCAATAACATAGAGTGCTCAACTCTAGGGCATGTGAGGGCAGAGAAAAAGATGGGGCCCACATTACTCAAGAGACAGCTCAGCAGGACTGAGGATGCAGAAAGCCAGCCAAGATCACAAGTATATGCATCAGGTTCACAATTCTAATCATTCTGACTGGTGGTTTCTCTTACCATCTCAACTGAGCACCTCCACTCTGCTAGACTGTTAAAAAGAATTCCTAGGGAGGATGAAAAAAGGTATAGATATAAGAGGCTCTGTTCATCCCTCTGGCGAACAAATCAGAGTTGTGACAGAAACAAGGAGCAAACAGCAAGGAAAAATTGCCTGGGATCTAAATGAACACGACATACAACTAGGGAGAAATCTAAGAAATCACTCTGCAACAGCAGGAGGTAGGACAGGGCTAGGACGTGGGGTTGCCCGGCCCAAGTGTCTGAGTGGGATGGAGGCTGCCGCAGCAGCAGCTGCAAACCTCTCTTAAAGGGGCCTCGTCTGCAAGCGGAGTTCCGCAGTGACGGACCTGCTTGCTCTGAGCACGAGTGCCAGTTTGGCTACACAAGGATTTACAGGGTGGCACTCAGTTGTCGGAGTGAGGACCATGGTGAGTCTCTCTCCCCAGCAGAAGTGCTGGCAGTATCTATTGTTCCTCTGTTGAGCCCTTCCTACTCCCAGTGCACAGACTCAGCACCGCCAAAGCAAAGACATCATCAAATTGAATGACAGAGCTCGCTCCGCCCAGAGAATTCCCTGATACCCCGCCTTCCCCAACTCCTGGCCCATCCAAGCCACATCCAGGTGTATCCTCAGTGAGTCAGGTGCTTTTTGCTGAGCAGCCTAGACTCACACTGGTGGCAGCTGGCTTCGGTTTCTGGTGTGGCCTTTTGAGGCAGCTATAAGCACAACATCTTTGGATTGCTTGCTAAATCTTAACAGGTGGCCCTGGAGAGGCAGAGGCTTGAGCTAAATTTGACTTGCAGCTGAACCCCTCTCAGGACTGTGCCACTGGACACCTACTTCACAAATCCACACTAATAAGGCAAGGAGACTTAGAAGCTTTGCTTAGTACATAGAAACAGACCCAGAAAGGCAGCCAAAATGGGAAGACAAAGAAGCAGAAACCATATGAGAGAACAGAACAGAGATCCAGAAATAATGGAGTCAAGCAATCTAACGATGCAGAGTTCAGAACACTGGTTATAAAGATGCTCAATGAACTTTTGGTAAGGGTAGATGAATTCAGTGAGACATAAGAAAATTATAAAAGGGAACCAGTCTGAAACGAAGAACATATTATCTCAGAAGTACATTAAATGAAATAAACAAAGGAATAAGCAAAGTGAATAAAGAAGAGGATCAAGTGACCTATATAGAGTATGGGAAAGCCAAGGACATTTAGTCAGAATGGCAAGGGAAAAAAGCCAAGACTATAATAATAATTTAAGGAGCCTATGGGACACTATTAAAAGTAAAAATATTCATCTCATTGGCATATCAAAAGGAAAACAAGATGTTGAACAGCTATTTGAAGAAATAATGATGGAAAACTTCCCTAACCTGGTGAAAGAAATAAACATAAAACCCCCGGATGCTCAGAGAGTCCCAAAAACCAGGAATCCAAAGAGGCCCACACCAAGACACATCATAATTAAAATGTTTTGGGCAGGAGGGAAATTCAGGGGAGTTAGTGGTTTTCTTGTTATTATTTTGCAAGGCCTGCTAGGCATTCTTTCAATCAACAAATGTGCACTGAATTAAGCATTGTCCCAGGTGTTGAAGATGCCATGATAAGCAAGATGGGCAAGATCTCTATCCTCTGGGAGCTTCTATTCTAGAACTCTCCACAGACTATTGGACTATTCTTTCTACTATTTACTTTGGGTAATTATAATTACCACATGTCACTTTTAATATAAGGAGAAAAGCAGGTTTATAGGACAGGTGCGTGCGTGTGTGTGTGTGTGTGTGTGTGTGTGTGTGATTTTATATTTAGAGAGAAAGAAAAGGAGATTATGTTCCAAAAGGTTAATATTGGTCACCTTTGGAGGCCAAGATGGGCAAGACTTTTATTTTTTATTTTTATACTCTTGTATATCTTTTCATTTTCCAAAGCAATCTTTTGTAAAACTTTTAGGCCAAAAATAACTACAGGACATTAATCGTGGTACATTTATGTTATACAGCTTCCCACTTCATTGCCTGTATTCTATATAAGAGCAGAGGACTGGGAATTAGAAGTCTTCTAGTGCAGGCTGTTTCAAATGTGTTCTAGCTTTTACAGTGCTTTGCACAGCCATGGCATGTGGTCCCAAGAAGCATCTGCAGTGTGTAGCAGCTTCAAAACATTAAATGCTGGATAAACTGACCAATGTGTTTGCTCCTCATCCATCCACCAGTCCCCCACAAGCTGAAAGAATGTGTCCCTTTAATCATTTTCCTGAGACACAGACTGAAGTATGCCTTATCTGGAGATGAAATAAAGATCTGTATGCAGTGGTTTATTAGAACTGATGGCAAGGTCTTAACTGATGTAACCTATGTTACTGGTTTTATGATGTCATCAGCATTGACAAGACGGGAGAGAATTTCCGTCTGATATATGACACCAAGGATTGCTTTGCTGTTCATTGTGTTACACCTGAGGAGGCCAAGTACATGTCGTGCAAAGTGAGAAAGATCTTTGTGAGCCCAAAAGGAATCCCTTATCTGGTGACCTGTGATGCTTGCACCATCCATTACCCTGATCCCCTCATCTAGGTGAACGACACCATTCAGATTGATTCAGAGACTGGCAAAATTACTGATTTCATCAAGTTTGACACTGGTAATCTGTGTATGGTGACTATGATGCAGGACAGGGCAAATTTCCCCGAGTTGGTGGTGGGGAGACCAAGCCCTGCACCGAAAGAAGAGGGTCCTTTGACAGAGAGTGTCAAACACACACACCAAAGTTAGAGTCAAAAGGAAAGTTTACTAGAAAAGGGGTAACTCCACAGACAGTGTGTGGTCTCTTCTCAGAGGCAGAGAGTGAAAGGGACAGTCCAAGAGATAGTGAGAGACAAAGTAAAGGTGCTGAGAATGACCACGAGACTTGGAAAGACAGTGAGTAGGAGGCAGGTGTTCAGGGAATTCAGTTTATATATCATTCTTTAGTCTGTGAGTTATTGTTTAAAAGTCTTTATGAACCCATTTCCTTTGTTATGGGACATAGTGATGAAGGGGAAAGGTGTGTAATGTGAAAAAGTAAGAATATGTAGAGTGAAAGGCCTGCTGGCAGTTCCTAGCCTTTAATCCATAGGTTGCCCGTGGTTTTTGGGAATGACTCTTGGTTCGTTTCCCCTTCACAGGTGTGGAGAATGGGTTATTAGCAATCCCAGCAGAAATATTCCTTTTTTCTGAAGGTGTCCTCTTGGCCTGGCTGCAGGGCTGATCAGCATATTGCAGTCTCTGTGGCTTAATATTTTAATTCCTTTGTCTCCTCCCTACATTAACTGGATGTGCTGACTGGGGAAGAATTGTTGTGACCATTAACAGAGAGACACCCTGGTCTTTTTGATGTAGTTCATGTTAAAGATGCCAATTACAACAGCTTTGCCACCTAGCTCTCCAACATTTTTGTTATTGACAAAGGCAATAAGCCATGGATTTCTCTCTCTTGTGGAAAGATTATCAGCCTCACCATTGCTGAAGAGAGAGACAAGAGACTGGTGGCCAGAAGAGCAGTGGGTCAAATAATCTCTAGGTGACATGATTGGAAGAGTCTTGTACTTAAAGATAGCATAGCATGAAAAAAAAATGTGTTTTATAACCTTGAGCAAATTGCCCTCTGTGGACCTCAAGTTCTTTCTAAGAAGGGTACTTGAAGTAACAGTAACTACTCTTTCAGTGGTTTTTATGTGCCAAGCACAGTGCTAAGCAGTTTCCTCACAACGGCTCCATGAGTTCAGTATTATCCCCATTATCCAGAGAAGAAAACTGGAGCACAAATAAATATTGAAATCAGAATTCAAATTCAGGTTTAGGTGACCCCAAAAAGCCATATTCCTTCCACTGCACACTTACCGACCACTTCTTGCCTCATGTCTCACGGCTTCCTGTGCTAGAATGCACTTAAACCCAGGACTTGACTCAAAATCCTCTACCTGGAAAATGTTATTTTAAATTAACCCCTAGTCAATTTTACTGTTGTTCCATTTATTCTTTATGCTGTATCAGACTCTATAACGGGGTATCTTAACCTCAGCACTGACATTTTAGACTGAAAAATTCTTTGAGCTGGCTGGCCTATGCACCATAGGGTGCTCAGCCACATCCCAGGCCTCTCATCACTAGGTATCAGAAGCATCCATCCTCCATCCTCCAGCTGTGACACAAAAATGCCTCCAGACATATTGCCAAATGTCCCCTATGGTTGAGAAACACTGCTCTTAAAGGAAGAAGATGCCAAGTTCCTAAATTAACCAGGAGGAAAACTGTTGAAAGGAGATATTGAATCTACTAAATATTTTTAACCTGCCTGATTATTTGACTTTACCAGCTTGGGCTAAAGTCAGCTCCAAATATTTCAGTTATTCACTATGTGCAGAGCACTGTACCAGTTACACAGAATTCTCCGAGATTCAGGGAAATGGGGAATTAGAATAAATCTTGGCTCTCAACAATGACTGTACTTCTCTGAGAGTGAAATTCACTTTTGCCTGAAAGGAAAAGAGCCACCCAGAGGCTGCTGAGTGAGAATGGATATTCAACAGAGAACAGCAGTAATTGAACATAATGCTGATTTTATTCCAACTCAATAAAGCAATGCACAAGCCATCGGAGCAATAAGTTTAACTAAAGGGACAAAAGCCCCCAAAACAAGTTTTTTTTCTTTATTTCTGTTTTAATTATTAGTCACTGCACCTGGCTTTCTTCCACACCTCCTCAGAAAATGTGACTTAACAAATCTCATGCAAAGAAACATAGGAAAAGAGAAAAAGGGAAAACGAAATTCATCTAGTATGTAGTTGATGGTGGTTTCTCCAATTTCTCTTTCGTAAACTGCTCCATCAGCACGGTCCACTTCGGATTATTTTAATGTCATGACTATCTTCCCTGCAAATTGAACAACCATAAAAACAAAAACATGGTTATTATTTACCATATTGACACTGTCCCACAATTGTATTAAAAAGACCCATGTCATTGTACATTAGATTCTGTCTAGGACGACATTTTTAAAGCTAAATCAATGAGTCACAACTTGGTCATTTTTTCCCTAACCCAAGGGCACAGGTCACTAACCCCAAAAAAATCATTCTGAGAAGACCTAGGTAACTCTCTGAAGATTAAAGTCAGAGAATGGACCCCTGAAATACAAAGCAGCATACCTAGAAGAGTCACGATCTCCTGGTCAGGCGTGTTACATGAAGGGCATCAGGTATAATACACTAATTACTTGGCATTCTTTCGGTACAGTCATTAAGACCTATTTCCCGACTAGTACTACAGGGTGTGCAGGTCACCTACACGTGCCTTTTGAGTTTAAAAGAACACTTAATATTCCACAAAGTTTAAATATTCTCTTAACTTCTCTTAACCCATGGATAGTAACATAGTTTGCTTATCTGGTCTCAGTTGCACACATCATTCTCTAACTTTGACTTGGAAAATGCACTGAGGGATTCTGTGTCTTCTTAAATGTCAGTCTGAAAACAGAACTATGTCATATTTCATCTTTATTTCCAAGAAAAGAGGCACTATATTGTAAATAAACAAAATTCAAAAAAAAAAAAAAAGAATAAAAACTTGCCTATTCTACACTGTAAATTATGTTACCTGATTTTCATGCACAAAGTACATTCATTGGGATAAGTGGACATGTCGCTTCCACACACAGGGTTAAAGTCTCTGGGGCATCCTGGTAATTTATACTGATCGCAGTTTGGCTAGAAAAAAGAAAGGAAGACAGAAATTAGAGAATAACTTGAGATATTCTTATCGCAAAATAGCGGAGGGGAAGACAAAGTCCCATGTCTCCCTAGATTTCCTAGAAACATCCCACAAACATATTTCTACTTTCCAAAAAAAGAAAAAAAAGATTTTTCTAATGAAAAAATCAGATGCAATGCCAAAGCAATGGTTTGATATCTACTACGTAAGAAAAGAATCTCTAAGGAAGGTTCAGTCTGCTGATTTTTAAATGAAGGTCCAAGACATGCCACCATACCTACCTTAGTGTCCTCTAGCTTCATAATTTGCACTCACTACTATCTCCATGTGGATGTGCTATTACATTCCATCTCAATCCCTTGACATAATGTTGAGACACACTCAGGAATTGAATCTTTTAGTCTGGATTTTTCAGATACTGGCCTTTAACCCCCAGCACTAAAGAAAGCAGCAGGTTCATAACTGGATTTTAGGGGTACCTATGGGTTTACTTGTGTCCACCCAAAAAGATATGTTGAAGTCCTTACCACCAGCACCTCAGAATGTGACCTTATTTGGATATAGGGTCTTTATATAGGTAATCAAGTTAAAATGAGGTTATCAGAGTGGACTCTAATTCAATGTAACTGGTGTCCCGATAAAAAGGGAAAACTTGGGCAGAGTCATACACTAAGGGAAATCATGTGACAACACAGAGAGAACACCACTTATAAGCCACGGAATGTCTGAGGCTACCAGATACTAGGACGGAAGCATGGAACAGATCTCCTTCATAACCCTCAGAAGGAACTAACCCTGCCAACACCTTGATTTTGGATATCTGGCCTCTAGAATTCCAAGATGATCAATTTCTGTCACTTAAGCCATCCCAGTTTGTGATACTTTATTACGGCAGCTGTAAGAAACTGGTATGAAACTCAAGCATCTGATTCGAGGGAATTGAGGTCAGAGAGGTGACATGTCTTACTCACAGTCACGGGTCTCCAGCAGGGCCAGGACTAGCACTTGTCACCATGATCAGACCATGGAGTGCAAGGTCCTACTCTAACAAAAGGTTAAATACATGGCCTGCTATATTTCTGTGATATAGATATAGATATAGATATAGATATAGATATAGATATAGATATAGATATAGATATAGATATAGATATAGATAATTTGTTTTTTTAGTAAAGGTGATCACTTCTCCTCACATCAGAGTAAAAGAAGTCACCTTGTTTTAGCCCTGTGAATAAATGAAGTACACCTTTCTATTAATATTATCGAGTTTTATAAAGGCCTAAGCAGGGCTGGCTATGGGCCAAACCCTGAACTAAAAGAGGTTTTGTTGACCTTTTCCATCCTCTGTTCAGCACACTCTACACTTCGTTTAGGAGTACGGTATGTTCCCACTGCCCTACGCTCACTCAAGAGGTGCCTTCTAGGGCTGGTCTCATAGGCAGAGTAGATGCCTTCTTATCCAATGAGACTGGGACAAGCGGTAGCTGGTCGTTTAGCTTAAAAATTCAATTAAAGCAAGGAAACAATAACAAAAAACAATACATACCCTAAATATTTTATCTTAAAACATATAAATGAAAACAAAATGGCAATCTTTTGATGTAAGACAATGACAAGGCATATGGCTACTTGTAATATCAGTTATAATCAGATAATTAAGGTCAGGCCAATGGGATATAAGTGGAATTATTGTGCAGTAGCTTCTGGGAACTCCCTTTAAAAGAAAGCTGGTACCTGTCCTCTACTTCCTCCTAGTTTTATTCTTCTTTGTCCATTCCCCCATTCTACAGTTGGGGGCATTAACTTTATAGACCACAAAGGCCACATCCTAGTGTGGCAGCACTGTGCACTGTTATTTTGAGTCTTTATTACTTGCAGCTGAATCTAATTTTAACTGATGCAAAAGACAAAACGTTTCCTTTGAATGTTTCAAATAATTAGAATTCTGCGTGCTATCACTGCAAAAATCATACCTTTAATAACTCACTTATAATTTCCTGTTTTGGTCTCTCTAAAACAGGATTTGTCAACCCTATTCACATTTGGGACTGGATACTTCTTTGCTGTGGGAAGCTCTCCCGTGCATTGTAGGTTCTTTAATAGCATCTCTGTTCTCAATCCACTAGATGCCAGTATCAACTCCCAGTCATGACAATCAAAAATGACAGCCTAAAACAGTGATCCCCAACCTTTTCAGCACCAGGGACCAGTGCTCCTGTGAGAATCTAATGCCTGATAATCTGAGGTGAAGCTGACATGGTGATTCTAGCGCTGGGAAGTGGCTGCAAATACACGAGGCTATACTACATCACCTAAGCTCACCTCCTGCTGTGCGGCCTGGTTCCTAACAGGCCACTGACTGGTACCAGTCCATGGCCTAGGGCTTGGGGACCCCTGGTCTAAATGCCTACTGAGGGGAAAAACCACTGTTTTAAAATACAGTGAGAATTAAGACACTTGCAAAACAACATAACACACAATTTTTTAAAATCTTTCCCTAATTTTTTAGTTCTTTCACCTATACCTAATTTAATAGCAATTTTTTTTTTAGCAATTTGTCTTCTAGCAAGTCTTTCAAAAGCATTCAACTCAGTTGTCATATGAAGTACAACTTTTTTTCTTTCCACTCCTGTTTATGTTGTCTTTACACTTTTAATTAAAATAAGGTTGGTGGCTGGCATAACAGGTTGTAAACACACACCTGAGTCTTAGTAAGAACAACTTGACTGATGGGAAATAAAGTCGACTGGCATACAAGACAGTAGTCTGCCTACAACCAGCGACTGATCAGTATGCTGTGGGAATTGTTCATTGAGAAAGGAAAGGATCATTTGTTTGTGAGTTGCTTAAGTGGAGGGTGGTTGAATGAGTTTTTACTGTTAATAGCCCACAGTGGATTCACACAAGGCTGCATGTACATGTCACCTTGGAAGCTTGTTAAAAATATAGATTTTGGGCCTTACCCCAGACCTACTCATTCAGAATCTCCAGGGGTAGAAGTCATATATCTAGAGACCTTTGAATTCTGATTCAGCTAGGACTGAGTTTGGGAACCCCAGCTTCCAGGCATCCAGTGCACTTTGATTACTTAGTGAAAGCTAAGGAACATACAGAGACACACAATTTCAGGAAACCTGTGTGCTAGACCTTTCCAGCCTCCTCTTTTGAAATCAAGACATATCTTACCCTTTGCCCCACTTTCTCAGTGACTGACTAGGTAAACAACTAGCTAATCAATAACTATGGAACATTATGTAGTAGTTATAAGAATGAGAAAGGTCTAGTTTTTTTTTTATATTCAACAGTTTTCAAATGCTCTCAGCTCAAAGAATGACCAATATATGACCTTTGAAGAGCACTAACAAGCCCATAAGGAAGTTTTTTTATTTTAAGCAGAAGACTTTTAAGGTTTCTCAGATCTTTGAGAACAGTCTGCCCAGCTGGAAGGCAATGTTGGTGTTCCAGTCTCATTCTAGTCTGTCTGATTCTCATGATTTCAAAGCTAGGTTTGGCTACTTACCATTTAACTTGATGACATTTGGGTTATTCACTTCCTGGATTTTCTCTGAGCTGAGATATAAGACTGTATGGACAAATACTTTTCATACTTATCAATGAGGCCAAATAATTTCATTAATTATTCCTTCATAAAACTTTAGTTTTATTCATTTACACAAATTTGTGCCAAAGGGAGAAAAAATCAAAATAGCTTCATCATCTGGAGACTCTAAATTATACCCCACAAGATGCCAACTATATGGAGTCACCGCTGGCAGACTGTTCCTCAGTGCTTCAGAAGACATTCTCTCTCGAAGAAGGACCATCTTGCTAATTTATTTATTTCTTAGAATCATTTTAATTTTTATAGATGTGATATGCTTTTACATAATTCTCTGAGCTTTGTACCCTGAAGCTTTTCTTCTGAAGGTTCTTATATACTTTACCAGATATATTCCCTTATTTATTCATTCAATAAGTGAATACTCTAAGATTTTAAGATAGATATTATAAGAAATACAAAAACAAATTGAGTCCTGTCTGTGAGAAGTTTAGCATCTAGTAAGAGAATCAAGAAATACACATGGTGGTCTTAAAGGATAGGTAGAATTTAGAGAGGTTTGGGCTAATATCCACCTCAGGGAAATAGAACAGTGGCAAGGGAAGTGTCTGACCTGAAAGCAAAAAATTTAAAGCAGCATTCAATACCCATTAATGACAAAACCATTCAACTAGAAACAGAAAAGAATGTCCTCAACCTGATAAAGGACATCTACAAAAAACCCACAGCTAACATTATGTTTAATGATGAAAGGCTGAATTCTTTTCTCCTGAAATCAGGAACACACAAGGATGTCCATTTCATCTGTTCTATTCAGCATTGTATTGAAGAATCTAGGCAAGGCAATTAGGTAAGAAAAATAAATAAAAGCCACTCAGATTGGGAAGAAAGAAATAAAACTACCTCTAATCAAAGATGACATGATCTTTTTCTATAGAAAGCACTAAAAAATCCACAAAAAAAACTAGTAGAACTAAAAACCAAGTTTATCAAGATGATAGGATATAAGTTCAACATGTAAATATCAATTGTATTTCTATATATTTGCAATGAACATTCCGAAAATGAAATTAAGAAAATAATTCCACTTATGATAGTATGAAAAAGAATAAAACATTTAGGAATAAATTTAACAAAAGACTTGTACACTGAAAACTATAAAACATTATTGAAAGAAATTAAAGACCTATATAAATGAAAAGACATCCCATATTCATGGACCACAGACTAACTTTCTTAATATGACAATACTCCCCGAATAGATTTACAGGTTCAATGTAATCCCTATTGAAATCTCAACTGCCTTTTTTTGCAGCAGAAATTGGCAAACTAATCTTAAAATTCATATGGAAATGCAAGGGACCCAGACTAGCCAAAACAATCTCAAAGAAAAGTTAAAGAATTCACACTTTACCATTTCTTACTATAAAGTTACAGTAATTAAGAAAGCAGCAGAAGGTCCAGATAGAAAGGTAGGCTACAGTAAGGATGTACAACATTCTCTGTGGGCACTGGGAAGTCTCTGTAGATTTTGCACAGGGACATGCAGTAAGCAAAGTAGAGATTTTGACGAGTAATCATAGAAGCAATGTGTAGCAGGAGCTCAAAAGTGGGGATACTAAAGTTTGAGGAAAACCACTTAGGGGGTAGTATGCTAGTCTAGGTAAGAAGTAATAAGGGCCCAAAACTGGAACAATGGCAATAAAAATGGTGAAGAAAAACCAAGGATATCTTTGTGATTCACTCTTTTACTAATTCTGTACAAATAGAATAGGATCCCATGGTACTTGCCTCTTGAGAGTGTGTCCTCTAAGTGCCTCCTTAAAATTTGCACCCTAGGCACCTCACTCACTTTACCCTAATCTAAGCCCTGAGATAGAGGTGGATTATCCCCATTTTCTGAAAAGAAAATCAAAATTGAGTCATCTGATCAAAAAGTATTATTGGGCACCCACTAAGTGCCGAAGATTGGGCAATAAATAACATATAAGACATGGACCTTTTTTTAGTGCTTAGACATTTATATAATTTATGAAGTGATCCCCTCATTAAGTCTAGTACCCACGTGGCACTATACACAGTTATATTACTGACTATATTCCTCATGCTGTACTTTACATCCCTGTGACTATTTTGTAACCACTAATTTGTACTTCTTAATTCCTTCACCTTTTTCACCCAGCCTCCCAATCCCCCTCCCATCTGTAAACCATTAGTTCGTATCTATGAGTATGCTTGTTTTGTTTATTTTGTTCTTTAAATTTCATATATAAGGAAATCGTATGGTATTTGTCTTTGTCTAACTTGTTTCACTTAGCATAATACCCTCTAGGTCCATCCATGTTGTCATAAATGGTAAGATTTCATCTTTTTTCTTTGGTTGAGTAATATGCCATTGTATATATGCACATTTCTTGTTTATCCAATTGTTGATGGGTATTTAGGTTGCTTCCAATTCTTGGCTATTGTAAATAGCATTGCAGTGAACATAAGGGTGTATATATCTTTTCGAATAAGTGTTTTGGGTTTATTCAGATAAATCCCCAGAAGCGGAATTACTGAGTCATAAGGTAGTTCTATTTTTAATTTTTTGAGGAATCTCCACACTGTTTTCTATAGTGGCTACCCCAATTTACAATTCCACCAACAGTGCATGAGGGTTCCCTTTTCTCTACATCCTCACCAACACTTGTTTTTTGATTTATTAATGATAGCCATTCCTAAAGGTGTCAAATGATATCTCATTGTGGTTTTAATTTGCATTTCTCTGATGATTAGTGACCTTGAGCATTTTTTCACATGTCTATTGATCATCTGTATGTTCTCTTTGGAGAAATGCTTATTCAGGTCCTCTGCCTATTTTTTAATTGGATCATTTGTTTCTTTGGGTGTGTGTTAAGTTGTATGAGTTCTCTATAAATTTTGGATACAACCCCTAATCAGATGTATCATTGGCAAATATCTTCTCCCATTCAGTAGGTTTTCTTCATTTTGCTGATGGTTTCCTTTGCTGTGCAAAAACTTTTTAGTTTGATTTAGTCTCTTTGTTTATTTTTTCTTTTTTCCCCTTTGCCCAAGGAGCTTTATCAGAGTTTACTGCCTATGTTTTCTTCTAGGAATTTTATGATTTCAGGTGTTACACTCAAATCTTTAATCCATTTTCAGTTTATTCTTATGTATAATGTAAGATGGTGGTCTAGTATCTATTTTTTTTTTTCATGTATCTGTCTAGTTTTCCCAGCACCATTTATTGAATTGACTGTCTTTACTCAATTGTGTAGTCTTGCCTCCTTTGTTGTAGATTAATTGACCATATAGGTGTGGATTTATTTCTGGGCTTTCTATTCTGTCCCATTGATCTATAAGTCTGTTTTTATGCCAATCAGACACATGGTATTCTGATTATGATAGCCTCGTAGTATAGTTTGATATCAGGTAACATGATATCTCAACTTTGTTCTTCTTTCTCAAGATTGCTGTAGCTACTCAGGGTCTTTTTGTGGTTCCATATAACTTTTAGGATTATTTGTTCTAGTTCTGTGGAAAATGCTATTGGTATTTTGATAGGGATTGCACTGAATCTGTAGATTGCTTTGGGTAGTATGGACATTTTAACAATGTTAATTTTTTTTATCCATGAGCACAACATATGTTTACATTTATTTTTATCTTCTTCAATTTTTTTCTTCAATGTCTTATAATTTCTAAGTACAAGTCTTTTACCTCCTTCATTAAATTTATTTCTAGGTATTTTTTTATGCAGTTGTAACTGGAATTGTCCTCTTAATTTCTCTTTCTGATTTTCATTATTGGTGTATAAAAATGCAACCAGTTCTGAATATTAATTTTGTATCCTACTACTTTGCCAAATTCATTTATCGGTTCTAATAGTTTCCCACCCCCCCCAGTGGAACCTTTGGTATTCTCTATATATAGTATCATATTATCTGCAAATAATGACACTTTTACTTCTTCCTTTCTAATTTCAATGTCTTTTCTTTCTTTTTCTTGTCTGATAGATGTAGCTAAAACTTCCAATACTATGCTGAATGAATGTGGTAAAAGCAGACATCCTTGTCTTATTCCTGATCTTAAGGAAAATCCTTTCAGCTTTTCCCCATTGAGTGTGATGTTAGCCATGGGTTTGTTATATATGGCCTTTATTATGTTGAGGTATGGTCCCTCTGTTCCCACTTTGCTGAGAGTTTTTATCATAAATGGACACTGAATTTTGTCAAACACTTTTTCTGCATCTATTGATATGATCGTATGATTTTTACCCTTCATTTTGTTTATGTAGTGTATCACATTAATTGATTGTGGATATTGAACCAAACTTACATCCCAGGAATAAATCCCACTTGATCATGGTGTATGATCTTTTTAATGTACTGTTGAAATTCAGTTTGCTGATATTTTGGTAAGGATTTTTGAATCTATGTTCATCAGGGATATCGACCCATAATTTTCTTTTTTGTAATGTCTTTGTCTGTTTTTGGAATCAGGATAATGCTAGCCTCATAAAATGAGGTTGGGAGCCTTCCTACCTCTTGAATTTTAGGAATATTTTGAGAAATTTAAGTGTTAATTCTTCTTTGGATATTTGGTAAAATTCACCTGTGAAGTTATCTGGTCAAAGACTTTTGTTTGTTGGGAGTTCTTTGATTGCTGATTTGATTTTATTAGTAGTAATTGGTCTATTCAGATTATCTGTTTCTTCTTGATTCAGATAAGACATCATCCCTGACCATAGAAGTATACAGTTTATTGAGAGGAAGCATGCAATTACAATTCAATGCTATGATGGGGTAGTAGGTATGCTGTGGGGCCCTTTGGCCTGCAGCTGGACCCCTCTCAGGTCTGTGCCAAGGGGTCTTACAGTACACCTACTATATAAAGCCCCTCTACTAAAACTAGGAGACTTAGGAGCCCTTCCTAATACGTAGAAACAGACACAGGGAAGAAGACAAAAATGGGGAGACAAGGAAACATGTCTCACTTGAAAGAGCAGAACAAAGCTACAGAAAAAGAATTCACCAAAATGGAGACAAGCAATATACCAGATGCAGAGTTCAAAACACTGGTTATAAGTATGCTCAAGGAACTTAAGGGAAGAATAGGTAAACCCAGGGAGAACTTTAACAAAGAGATTAAAAATTAAAAAAAAAAAGACACATAAAAATGGAAATGGAAATTATAAAAGGGAACCAGTCAAAAATGAACAATACAATATCTGAGATGAAGAGTATGTTAGAGGGAATCAACAGAACGGAGGAAGCAGAGGGTCGAATCACCAATATAGGAGATGGGGTAGCATAGGACACCCAATCAGAATGGCAACAAGAGAAAAAATCCAAAATAATAAAAATAATATAAGGAGCCTATGGGATAACATCAAACATAACAACATTTATATCATACAGATACCAGAGGAGAAAAAGAGCAAGAAGTTGAAAACCTATTTGAAGAAATAATGATGGAAAATTCCCCTAACCTAGTGAAGGGAATAAATATACAACCCCAGGAAGCTCAGAGAGTTCCAAAAACCAGGAACCCAAAGAGACCCACATGAAGAAACATAATTAAAATGCCAAAGGTTAAATACAAAGAGAGAATCTTAAAAGTAGCAAGAGAAAAGCAGTTAGTTACCTACAAGGGAACTCCCATAAGACTGGTAGTTGATTTCTCAAAAGAAACTTTTCCGGACAGAAGGGCTTAGCACAAAATATTCGACATGATGAAAACCCAGGATCTACAATCAAGACTACTTTATCCAGCAAAGCTGTCATTTAGAGTCATGGGACAGATAAAGAGCTTCTCAGACAAGAAAAAGCTAAAGGATTTCATCATCACCAAGCCAGCATTACAGGAAATGTTGGAGGAACTTTTTTAAAAAGAAAAATTATATAGCAAAAATATGAATAAAGAATAGTAATAACTACATATCTATTAACAAGTACTTCAAATGAAAAAGAATCAAGTGCTCCAGTCAATAGAGAGGGTGGCTAAATAGATAAGAAAATAAGACTTTATATATGCTGCCTACCAGAGACTCACTGTAGATTAAAAGACACACACAGACTAAAAGTAAGGGAATGGGAAAAGATATTGCATGATGAACCTAGAGGGTAGTGTGCTGAGTGGAGTAAGTCAGAGAAAGACAAATGCCATATAATTACAGGTAAATGTGGAATCTAAAGAACAAAATAAACAATCAAGCAAATAGAACCAAACTCATAGATACAGAGAATATTTTGAGGGTTAACAGATGGGAGGGGGATGAAGGGGGTTGTTGAAAAATGGGGAGGGGATTAAGAAGTACAAATTGATGGTTACTAATGGTCATGGAGATAGAAAGTATAGCATAAGGAATATAGTCAATAACATTATAATAACTGTGTATGATGTTGGGGGGCACGAGATTTACTGGGGCGATCACTTTGTGAGTTATATAGATGTCTAATCACTATGTTGTACACCTGAAACTAATACAGTATTATTTGCCAACTATAACTGAAAAATAAAAAATATATTATTATTAAAAGAGAGAGAGAGAGAAAATCAGCAAACTAGGAGAAGCTCTCTCTACCCTTGCCCTTTTTTGCTTAAAGGTAGAATATAAATTCTCCTTAAATGGAGATGACTCTAGACTCTTATCAGTCCAGAGATATCACCAAAGGAATGTACAAACAAATCTAATCCCATTAGTTTTCTCCCATACATTTACCTTCCCATTTTTGCCACTCTTGGGAACTTGAAACCATTTTCCTTTGTCCTGTCATTTCTCTACAAATTTATTGTTCTTTGTTAAAGATGCTATATAAACCAGAGTTCTAAAAGACCTCTTTGAATTACTCATCTCTGAGTGCTCTCATGTGTATATGCAATGCACATGTTAATAAACTTGTTTTTCTCTTGTTAATCTGTCTTTTGTCCTGGGACCTCAGATGAGAACTTAGGACAGAGTAAAGCCTTTTATCCTCCCATACATGGTCATAGTGATGATGATGCAGTATAGGTTGAATGGTAGTGTAGAGAAAGTGCATTTATATCTTCTTTGGAGGAAGAAAATAGGGTGTGAAGGCTTCCAGGAAGATGTTTACTATGAAATGAATACTCAGAAGTTACCTAACCCCTTGATGTCAATATCCCTATATGTAAAATCATAATATCTATCTATCTAACAAGGCCATTCTGAGCACTGAGACACCGAATATACCAATGGATAATGCTGGACCAGATATTAAAATAGGTCTTTAACCACAACCTGTAGCAACCTGCCCAAGAAACCAACTCATTTTTTAGAATAACCAGCCCAGGAAGCCAGCCTGCTATAAGTCAGACAGCTATCTCTAGTGACAGTCTAGGAAGCCGAACAATAACCTCTGTAATAATCGGCCCCAAACGGCCAGGACTTGCTTAGTAACCAACAGCTTCCCTAATTTTTGTCTCCACTTCCAACTTAGAATCAATCAGGGAACGCCAAATATTCACCCCTAACCAATTACACAGGATACCTGCTTCTAGTTAGCCCAACTGCAGGCCAACAGCCTAAAATCAAGACACACCTGAAGCCTTTCATTCTCTCACTAGAAAGCTTTCCTACTCCTCTGCCTGCCTTTGAATCTCAGCCAAAATACAAGTGATGTGGCTGACTTCCTTGTCACAGTAAGCTCTGAATAAATAGTTTTTGTTTGTTCTCATTTGGTTGGTCTTTTGCTTCCACAGAATTTAACTTGATAACATACTGAACAAAAAATGTCTAGTACAAGGTGTAACTATTAGGCCAAGGATTTTCTGGATCATTAAAGGAGATATTAGAGGAAACAAAGCCCTGAGGTCTTCAAGAACTGAGCTATTTGCATTTTTGATCTGTATCAAAAAGCCTGCATGGGAAGCTGGTTTCTAAAGCAATCAACAGTTTCAAAAGTGGCAGATCAGAACTGAAAACTATCCCCCAACCCAAATCATTGGGGGCTTCATTGTATTAATAGAAACAATACAAGTAGTTTCCTACTTACTGTTCTATATTCTGCAGATGGACCAAATTGACTGTGCATAGAGGCTGCAAGAAGAAAACAGACATTTTAGAGTATGTGATTAAGTCAATTCTTGTTCATAAGGGTCTTAAAAGCCACGTTGTGATTTATTCAAGCCACACCTTCTCCCTTTCCCTCAGATGCCTAACTTCTTTGAACCACTCCCTTTCACCCCACCAGCCCCCAAAAATACGCAGTTGTTTTCTGGCACCTCTCCCAGCAGGCACACAAAAGAACATTTGGTACAGGTTTCATGACTGACCACTCTAATAAGTTTGCTTGAGAAAGAATTATGGAGCTACAAAATAAAAGTCAGAGAAGTAACTCCTAATCATTTATTTTTTTCCTCTGCGGCTCAGGGTAATGAATGTAAAACTTAATATTATGTGTTACCATTTTGACTCCATTTTAAAATGGGCGTCAAGTCTAGGTGAACTAACGCCCTTTTCCTATAAGCCCTGGAGTGCCCGGACGCACTTGGTATTCACTATTCCTAATTTCTGCACATCTTATGCCGAGGTTTAGTTGGGCCACTGTACATAAAAACTCAACTCCTGATCTTGGGCTCCAGAAAATCTGCCTTAAGAGAGAAAGAGCAGACAGCAAGGTGTCACTGAAAAGCTGGGAGTGAAGCCCAAGCAAGAACTAAAGGATCCCTGGCTCCACAGACACGCTCCCTCACCCCCAAGTTCGTGTTCCTAGAGGACTGCAGCGGGGCCCTAACCGCCAGTAACGGGTGCGCGGAGCGACGCCAGGGACGCCGGGGTACGGGGGAGGGCAGTCTCTGGAGAGACCGCATCTCATTACTCCTCCGCGGGTCCTGGGTTGACCAGGCCAACAGATGAGCATTACCTGCCCAGACCCTGGCCAGGAGCAACAGCACCAAGCTCAGCGCCGCCGCCGCCATCCTCCCTCCGCAGCTGGCCGTGGGATGCTAAGCGCTCCGGTGCCCGCGCAATACGCAGGGCGTGCACAGGTGGGACACGCGACAGGGTGGGGTGAGGAAGGGGCGGAGAATGGGAGGATGAGGGGAGGAGGAAGAACCGGGATGGTAGGAGGACCGGCAGGGACAGGAAAGGACTGGTGGGGAGGGGCAGGGGAGGAAGAGGAGAGAGGGAGAGGATAGGCAGATACTACTAGCCCCATAGGCCCTGCTCCCCAACCCCTCCCCAACCCCTCCCCACCCCGCTGAGGATGGGAGTAAACGTTCTAATAAAGCTCTTTCCCTGCAGCTGATAAGAACCTTGTAAGAGCCCTGGGATGCAACCTTGTAGGCTCTGTCACTCAACCCCTATTTCTTCAGCATCTACTCTGTTCCAGGCAGTATTTTGGGACTGAACTCAACAAAGGAGGTCTCTGCTCTCAAGAAGCTTTCTAGTGTGAGTGTTGGGGATGAGGTAACACAGGGAACTCCAAAACAAGGGAATAGATACAATCATTTCTAGAGAGTTGGGGACGGTGTTGGGGGTGGGAAGGAGAATACTTTCTATTGGGAGATCAGGAAAAGCCTTTCAGAGGTGGCATTTGAGCTGAAAGCTGAAACGTAAGGAGAAGGAAGCATGGTAAAGACCTTGGAATACTTGAAAACAAGTATTCCAGGCTCAAGGCAAAACAAGTGCAGATATCAGGAGGCACTAAAGAGAATTTAATGGAAGAAATCGCCCAAGCTGGTATTGGAAAACTGAAAAAAAGCAGAAAGGGAACAATGAGGTAACATGCAGAGACAGTAACTTCAAGACATAGGTATCACCCCTGGGTCTGGGGGAAGAAAAGGAAAAGGTTGAGATTACCTAGAAATTTGGAGAAGAGGCCCTTGGAAAGCTGGGGCTCAGGCTTCTGAGCAGGGGTGCTGCCTGGCTGATGCTGGTGAGTCTGAGGGGTGCAGTGAGGCAGTTCTGAGAATGTGTGACAAAGCTAGAGACTGGAAGTAGGTGCTAATGTTGGGTGAAGGGGCATTACTGCTAGGGTACTGCTGAAAGAAACAGCGAGCATGTAGGAACAAGTCCTCTGTCCTCCTGCCTTGCAAAGTCCCTCTGTCCTCCTGCCTTACAAAGTCCCCCAACACATCCGATTGGCAGAACCTTCAGGAAACCACCTGGCAAAGTAGAAATGAGTTCTAGTATCACAGAGTCTTGGAAGGGTGATTTTAGAGCCGGCGTACAATAACCTAATGACTGACATAGTCACATACCCCACCCCCTGACTTTAGCAACCTCGAGAACTGGGACAAGAAGACAACAGGCAGTTTTAAACTCCACCTGGCACCATGCACAGCTGAGTTCTGGCTAGTATTCTGTTTGAGGCCAGAGTGTAAATTTGGAATAAGTGTTAGTACTTTTGTGAGGCACGTAAGTTATTTAAACAAAGGTCAAAAATACAGAAGGCTTATTTGCTGAATACTTTCATCAAACATTGATATATAGATATAGATATGTGCACAAAAATATTTTCTCAGCTTCATTGGATTTCTGTGACTATATGACATATATATTTGTTTATAAACATCCTCACCTCTGATACTTCAGGAACACAAACTGAAGTCTGACACAGACTCAGGGACAATGCTTAGAGTTGTGTTAATAGGAATTTCAGCTTCAAAAAGAAAGCCATTTACCCCTCAAGATAGATTTGTTATAAATGTATGTAGGTGGATGTTGCTGCCTTAGTTATTTTGTTCCAGACAGTTGATGATAATATTTTAGAAATATTCTATACCATGGTGCTTTTCACATAGTGCTCTCAGCATTTGTCAGCCAAGAATAAAGGTTAACAAATGTTTTCTGTAAAGAGCCAGAGAGTAAATACTTTAGACTTTGTGAGTCATACAGTCTGTCACAACTTGTCAACGCTGCCCCTGTATTGCTAAAGCAACCTTGGGTCACAAGTCAATGAATGGACATGGCTGTATTCCAGGAAAACTTTACAAAACAGGCCACAGGGCACATTTAAACTATGGGTCATAATTTACCGACCCCTGGCCAAATATGCCAAACAAAAATGGCCAGTGCTGACCACTGGCATGCCTGTTAAAAGGTAACACCAAGAGCAAGCTAAGAGATGTGTTCTGTAGTTAGTCCTTGCTCTTGAAAGCTCCAGGCCCCTGTCCCATTCCTTTTTTCAGGATGGCAAACAAACCTAAACTGACCAACTTGCCCTTAGGTCTCATATTTTTATGGATTTTCTGTATGTACACAATTAAATTGTTTTTCTCTTGTTAATCTGTCTTATGTCAATTTAGTTATTAGGCCAGCCAAAAGAACCTAGAAAGATAGAGGAAGAATTTTTCCTCATCAATAGAGCCCTCTTTGAAATATAGGTAGGTACTTTGCAGGGTCACGATTTGGAAGTTAACAGGAAAAAAATTTTTTTAAAAAGATAATTATTTTTTAATTAAACCATCCCTACTATCCAGAACAATATATGATCCTATAAATGTCATTCGTTTCATTTATTCATTTATTCCACAAATGTTTATAAAATGCTATATGTACATGTCCTAGGAATTAGATTTAGCAATGAACATACCTACTAAAAATCCTTGCCCTCAAGAAGCTTACAGTCTAATGATATTACTGTGGTAAAAAGCCTAGTTACAACAACTACTACAAACTATTCAAATAATGGTCACAGTCAATGTATAACCTAATTGATACACAAGACCTATGGATCAGAGAATTAATCAGTATAGTCAATCAGGCCATATAAATAGCAAAAATGCCTGTTGTCATTCCTAGGCCCATCTTGGACCAGCATGTTATCAAATCTCATCTAAATGGAAGTTACAAGAGTACCAAAGTCACTGTGGAAAACTTTAACTGGGTCCTCTGTATCAAAGTCAGATCTTCGTGGGGTTTTGGAAAATGTAGTTTCTTTTCATAAAAATTATTTTATTTATGTTAATAAGTTTTTAATAAATGTTAAATGAGTTAATAATTTTCAAAATTTCTCAGTTTTAATTTCTAATATTATTAAATACTTATAGACATAACATAAAACACTCTTTGGGATCTTTGATAATTTTTAAGAGTATAAAAATTTGGTCCTGAAATAAAATAGATGTTATCTTCATGTTATAGTTAGGGTAGTGGGGTTCAAAGAAGCACAGGAAGATACCTTTTGAAAAGCAAGCTTAATTCAATCTTGTTTTCTTTTCCATTCACCTCTGTGATATAGAAATTTACTTCATCCTCTGAAACTAACAATTGGAATTCTGTATAAAGTCAAGTTTGGAAATCCAACCAGTATATTCCTTATTGCCCCTGTCATCAAGTTTAAAATTTTAAGAAAAATTATCAAAACTTGTAAATAAGGCAAAATAGTATTAGTGTCTTTTCAAGGTCATACTAGATAGAGCATTGTCTAAGAAGCCTTCGTGGGAGGGGGGTCATCTGATTCTAGGGAATGTCATTTTATTTGGTTTATCATATAGTCTTGATAAGGTCTAGAGTCATTAAATTACATATTAACTTATAGAAGAAAAGTTGCAAATAACTATGTCGGATAGAAAAGATAACTCCAAAGGTTACTGTTTTATTGCTGTTGATATAAAGAAGTGCTACATTTAATTTTTCAGTCTTATTCCAAGATTCTTTTTTCATAGGCTATATATACATTTGCCAGTCTCCTCTATTCTCCTTTAAGCTGGGTTTATATCCTATGGGTTTCCTCACTAATGAGTTAAGAAGAGTAAATAAGAAGCCAGTTTGCCTGGCAGATAGAGAAAAGGTGTTTCTGACTTGGGGAGACCAACAGGAGCCAAGGCCAGCAGGATTCCTTTAGAGAATTCCAAGAGGTTCAGTGTAGCTAACACAGTGCTTCTCCAACTTTGATAAGCACGTGAATCGCTTGGATTCAGTAAATCTAGAGTGAGGCTCAATATTCTGCATTTCTACAAGCACCTAGGTGAAGTCGATGCTGCTGATCCATGGAGCACACTTTGAAGAACAAGGAGCTAGGTCAGAGCACAAGTGCAGATGGGAATGTCCAGAGATGAAGATGGAAACTGAGAGAACTGTATGTTGAACTAGAACAGGCTCTCTTAATAAAAATAATCATTTTCTTACACTTTACATCAAACAAAAAGATTCCAAAGCCCAAGCAGGGAGGTCATTCATTTAAAATAATATATGCACTCTCACCACATTTTAGTATAATCACATAAGTGAGACTAGGCCTGATAAGTAATTTCATGAAAACTGTTCTGTCCTGCGCTTGTGTTGGTTCTCCCTTAGCTGTGTTTAGGTGAGCAAAATTGTATTTAGTGGTGTCTACTGTCATCTAGTGGAAATAAATTGACATAACTAGTGCCTCATTTATATGGTAGTTTTCAAAGTGCTCTCATTTTATCTTCACAGTAATCTATGAAGCAGACATTGTTATTGCAGTTTGTTTTAATTCTTTTCAGAAAAACTTAATATTATTGATCTAACTATGATACAGGCATTATACATGATTTTAATTATTATCTATAACAATCTTATACATATGTATTGCCTTGTTGTTATTCCACTTGCAGATGAGGAAGCTAAGGCTTAGAGAATTTAAGAAACATGTTCAAATTCCAACAGTGAATAAGTGGGAGCATCAAGATTCAAACACAGGCACACATCACTAACATAAAAAATCTCTTCTTCCACCTCTTCCTTCTTCATCATCTCCATTATCACAAAGCATTGTGGTTATGTGCCAGGCATTTTCCTAAACTTTAATAACTTAATCCTCACCAAAACTCTTATGAGTTAAATATAATTATTATTTCCATTTAATATATGAGGAAATCAAGGCACATAGGAGTGAAGGAAGTTATCTAAGCTAGTGAAAAGCATAGCAAAAATTGGAACCCTGAAAATTAAAAAGAATATTTAATTAAAGTAAAATTTACTTCTCTGAAATCTCTAAAATGAATCTTTTTTCCTCATTTCTTCTTTTGTTTTCCAGATTTATTGAGATATAATTGACATATAACATTGCACAAGTTGAAGAGTGCAATGTGATTTGATACACATATATAACGCAAAATGATTACCACAATAAGGCTAGTTAACATGTCTGTCACCTCGCATAATTACAATTTGTGTGTGTGTGTGTGTGTGTGTGTGTGTGTGTGTGTAATGAGAACCACTCTCTTAACAACTTTCAAGTGTATCATACAGTATTGGTAACTATAGTCAGCATGCTGTACATTAGATCCCTAGAACTTGTTCATCTTATAACTAGAAGTTTGCACCCTTTGACCAACATCTCCCCAATTCCCCTTCCCCCTGCCCCATGCTCAGCCTCTGGCAAGCACCATTCTATTCTGTCACTGAGTTTTACTTTTTTTAGATTCCACATGTAAATAAGATCATACATATTTTTCTTTTTCTGTCTGATTTATTTCACTTAGTATAATGCCCTCAAGGGAACCCAGGAAGTGTTTTTCCAGATGCCATGCTCTCAATTAGTAGTAAGCAATTTCAAAAATAGAGTTCATTTGGTTCTCTTCACTACAGAATCAATGCACACTTAGAAAAGCAGAAAGGGAAAAAAATAACTTCAAATTCTGTCTCCCAAATGCAATTCTAAGCTACTTTGTTTTAAATATAGTTGTGATCATACTGTAAGAACTATTTTTGTGTTCTGTTTCTTTTATTTAACATTATAGGCATTTCCAATATCCCTGAACTCTTCATAATTGTCATTGTTACTGTCAGTGGGCCCTTATATTATGATTATAAGTTGTGCAATGCCTACTATGAGTCGTGTACCGGTATAAGAAATTTCTGTGTATTTATTCATAACATTCACAATCCCATAAAATAGAGACTATTATTAGTTCTGTTTTAGATGAAGAAACTGAGGCACAGCTGGTAAGTGACAAAGCTAGGCTGTGAACCCAGGCAGTCTGGCTCCAGAGTCTATGCCGTGACCTAACTATGGAAGCAAGGATTTAAATTGTTCATCTAATGAATCAGTTACTAAGACAAATAAAGAAGCACTAAAACAGTCTTTTAATAACCATTAACTTGTAAGAAAGCTTTTGCAAAAGATAATAACAATAATAATGGTAATTAATGTGTTGCTTATTAAGGAGGCAAATTTTGCAGATAATTCGATAAAGCCCAGAAAATAGAGGAAAGTGTTAATAGTCACCATTTATCAAGTGGTGATACCTGTACTTTTTCATACTATGTGAGATAGTTAATAGTGTTCCCTGCTAACATGTGAGGAAAGGAAACCCAGAGAGGGGTAATTTGCCCAGGATCACAAAGCTAATAAATGTTGACGCTAATTAAACACAAATTGGTTTCACTTTAAAACTTAAGTTCTTGTCTGCATGCTAAACTTAGAGCCACATTGCCTAATATGCCAGCCATTAGCCATTTGGCTGTTGAACACTTGCAATGTGGCTGGTGTGAACTGAGATATGCTATAAGGGCAAAATATACACCAAATTTCAAAAAGTTACTACAAAAAAAAAAAAAGGAGTGTAAAATAACTCAATAATTTTAAATGAGTTACATGTTGATATTATAACATTTTGGATATATAGAGTTAAATGAACCATATGATTCCAATTAATTTCACAGGTTTCCTTACACTCTTAAATGTGGTTACTAGAAATTTTAACTTATGCATATATTTCTATTGGACATTGCTGCTACAGACCAGCTATCATGAGCAAGGAAAGAGGCTACCAAAGTAACATCCTTGAATGCATTTGTGTCCTTCCACAATGCCAGGCTTACTAGGTGGAACCTCCTCAGATAAACCAATCAGGTACCCACGCAGGTTAATACACAACACAGAGAGGGCAAGTACAGTCTTATGTGACAGAGTGAAGGGATGAAAGTCCTTAGCACCTCCAAAACCATCTCTGTTGACTAGCGGGATGGATAGCTGCACGTGGGTCCCAAGCCAGTGGCTAGACAGGCAGAATGGTCATCTTTGGCTCTCAGCATACCCGGCCATGATGCTCTCAGTCAGTCTTGAGCATCATCTGTAAGGTGATAAGCTTATGTTGACCTTACAAAGTGTGATCCTTATATTTATCGGCCCTGCAGATGGGGGCTTATCTGGGGCAGTCGTGGGGGACGTTTTTGTGGTTTTGCACATTTCGGTCACACCCTCAGGACATTCCTATCATTAATGTTCTGTCATGGCTCCCACGGAATCCATTTTGTAAAGTCCAAAAAGTCCTCAATTCTTTATGCTCTATAAACCAGCATTTCTTAAACTTTAACGTGCAGATGAGTTACTTAAGGAATCTTAATAAAATGCAGATTCTGATACAGGAAGTGGCTGGTCAGGCTTAAGATTCTGCATTTCTAACAAGCTTTCAATGATGCCACTGCTGTTGGTCCAGGCAGAGCACATCGAGAAGGAAGGTTCTAGATGGAAGGTAAGTGTGGGAGAGATGAACATTAGAACCCTTGGCAAAAATCCGAAAAGGCTCTGAAACAAGGGAGGGGAAAAGGAAGTGGCCTGAAATGGTCCTTAGAGAATTGGGACGGAGTGTTGTTAGGGAAGCCATGAGGGACACATGTTAAGGGGAAAAAAATCAGCAGCAACACATGCTGCAGACTAAACAGGGCCCAGTTGGTTCCTCAATGCAGAGGCTGCTGATGAATGTAGCAAGGACAGTCTCTGAGTAACGGAAAGTGAAAGCCGGTTTTATAATGTGATAAAAGAGGAACTAGCCATTTTTTTTCTAGAGAGATTAAAAAACAGTATCTAAGGCCTATGGCAGGGGAAGGTGGGTTAAGGTGGGGGACAGGGGTGAGACCCAAGTCAATGGTTTATGCAGAGAGGGAAAGGCATGAGGGGGAAGTCGGCCCAGAGAATATGGGCAATTTCTCCCTAAATATACAAAAGCGTTTACTGAATGTCAACTGTGTGGCTGCTTAAGGAATAACTATGACACAGTCTCAAGCTTCAAGGATCTCACAGTCTTGAGTACTAAGGGATCTGTGTGCCTCTCCTGTGAAAACTTAACAGGGAGTAAGTAAACTGAGAATAGATTAGTGATAAGCAATCTTTTCTACCCAGTTTTCTTTGTAATTACATTTAAGTATTTTTTCCTGTCACTGAAGGGTTGCATTTTTAGACTAAAATTCCACAAACAACACCACTAGTAGCACCTGCTGCATCATGAGGTGTCAACACTAATGCTTTGAAGAGATGTGACGTGAGATGACACTATGTGGGGGTAGTGAAGGGGTGAAGCCACAAACGCAAGAAAGAGATTTGGCATCAGAATGCTGTCCAAAAAAAGGTAGCAAATGGAGGACAGGGGCTGCCCGTGGGAGCACGTGGATGTTGTAAAGTGGCAGTGTGCAGGGCCAAAATAAAGAGGAGCAGGGGAGGAAATTTCATCCTCCTCTATCTCCTAAAAACAGTTAAAAGAGAGTAAACTATTAGGGGCACACCCAGCCTATCTTCTGAATGAACTGTGCAGTCTATTATGTTGCTGTGAAGATTCCTGGAGGAGTTGAAGGTCAACCCTCCTCCAATTCTGGTCTAGAAAGGTACCTATTATACCCTTATGTCTCATTCATATGCAAATATTCTGAAGTACAGCAACCAAAAAACCAACCCTGGGGAGTAAAAAAGCTTAAGACAAGCAATGAAGATGCTCACTTCCCTTCCTGCTGTAAAAGGGCCTACAGGCATACAGAATCCTGGAGCTCTTAGGAGATTCAGGGATGCCTCTAAGCCACTAGCTTTCTGGGGCTCAACTGCCACCCAGCTCTGGCCAATACCTCCTCTGCTCTCTGGGTCCTTCTTTCTCCCTGGGGCAGCCTGGCCCAAATAAAGAACCATTCTGGTTCTTTCCTTCAAGGATGAGTGTTTAGTTTATACCGGCAGAGACAGTGCATTCAGAAGTGGCTCTTCTGGAGGTTAATCTAATGGTCCAATTCATGTTTGAAGCCCGACCACTTACCTACCCACCTACAGCAGTTTTCTGACACCCTAATAATTAAGGCTCACACACCTCACCTAGGTAGTTTTAAAAACCTCCTGTTTTCTTGAAACTCCCCTGCCTGAAGCCACTTCCTCAACCTGGGTAAGCTTCCTTCTTTCAGCAGCCTCCCCAGCCTCCTAAGCTTACCTTCATCTCCAAACACATGGCTCCAGCTTGCCAGCATGCTAAAGCCCTGCCAAGCCTTTGCCCTTCCATGAAGCATGTCTGAAATTTCACATTCTCCAAGACACACCTAACCTTCATGAATGACTTCTTTCTCTTCACTCCTGTGGTTAAATTTGTAAAACGTCCTCACTCACAGCCTCATTCAGAAAATATTTATGAAGGCTTACTGCATGCCTGCAGATTTTGTAAGGTGTGCTAACAACTCCAAGATGGTTTCTGTGAACAGTCCTGTTCCCAAGGAGCTTGCAGTTCACCGAGGAAGATGTCATGTAAACACTTTACTACTCTATGGTAGCTGCTGTGTTTGGGATGTTCCCCCACTACCATGGAAAACCTACCCAGACTTGGGAGTCCTGAAAAGGCTTTCTGGAAGAGAAATGGGGAAGGGCGTTTGAGATAGATGGGTAGACAAGCAAAGACCTAGAGAGGAGTCCTGGCCTAGGTAAGGAACAGCACTTGGTCAGCTGGGCTGGAAGGCAAGGTCAGGCAGGGGAATGTGGGGTGAGGCTGGACTGGAGAGCAGGAACCAAAGCATGAAGGATCTTTTGAGCCATGCTAAGGAGTTTGGCCTTGATTTCTCAGGGAGATGACCATTTAAGAATATTATTCTGTGGTGTAGTGAATGCATTGGTTGGGGTGAGGGGACTGCAGGAATGAAGGTGCCTCACACAGGGTCTGACAGCCATAGAACTGGATGAGGAATTCTTTCATGAGGATGAAGCTGAAAGGCTGTGAGGTTTCCCAGGTGAGAGATGACTGAGGCAGGAGCTAAACAGATGACTTCAGATGTCTTCAGAGTATTTGTCTTCGTTTTTGTGCATACGGACCCGCTCCTTCATTAGAATGGGAACCATGAGATGGAATTTTTGTCTCCTTTACTCCTTATTATAGGCCCAAGACTTATAATAATGCTTAGATCCTAAGGGGCAGTCAATGAAAACATAAATGAAGGAATGAGGGCAACTGGCATATGGTTCAATTGGTGACTGGGAAGGGGGCGGGGTAAAGGATTGCCTGCAATCTCTGCCCTAATGCCATGATCCCTGAAAGGTGGCACCCTCCAGAATTGGTGACTGTATTCATTTTCTATCCCTGCTGTAACAAATTACCACAAACTTAGTAGTTTAAAAGGACTCACATTTGTTCTTTTATACTTCTGGAGGTCAGAAGTCCTAAATCAGTTTTACTGAGCTAAAGGCAAGGCATCAGCAGGGCTGGCTCTTTCTGGGGGCATAAGGGAGAATCCATTCTCTTGCCTTTTCTAACTTCTTGAGGCCTCCTGCATTCCTTGACTCCTGACTCCTTCCCGTAATCACTCTAACCTCTTGCTTCCATCCTCAGGTCTCCCATTTGCTGTCCATACTCAAATCCCTCTCTGCCTCTCTCTTATAAGGACTCCTGTGATTACGCTTAGTGCCCACCTGGATAATTTGGGATAATCACTGCCTTTCAAAATATTCTACTTATATTGAATGTCAAACGTAATTGAAAAAAATTTTTTTTTAATTTTTTACATCTTTTATTTAAGCATATCTGTAAAGTCCCCTTTGCCATATAAGGCAACAGTCACAGGTTCTTGACATTAGGACATGGGTATCTTTGGGGGCCTTTATTCAGCCTACCAGTGACCTAGCACATGAGGTAGTTACTGGACATTTGAGCAAGCCTGCTTTGAGGTCGGTAGGATTGAACTTCTTCACATGAGAAGCAGGAAAACGTGTTTAGGAGCTCAATCTGGAGCCAGACTGCCCAGATTTTAAACTCTGCTTCTCACTAGCTGTGTGAACTTGGATAAGTTACTTAACTTTGCTGTGCCTCCGTTTTCTTCATCTGTAAAATGGAGATGATAATAACTGCCCCTTAAGGTTGCTGGGATGAGTTAATGCATAAAAGCATGTAGGTAGACTAGTGCTAGTCACAGGGTAAGCCGTCAGGAAGTGTTAACCATTTGGAATAGACCACAGGGAAAACTTGAGGATGCCCTGATCCTCCTTCTCAAAATGAGGTTGCGTCAGCACCTCGACCCTGGAGAAGCAAACTACACTGGGAATCTGAAGCCTCTTTCATGTAGGGGAGACTTAATGACTCGGGGGTGGCAAAGCAGGACTCTACATTGCTACTCAAAACTCTCCCATTGAATCTCTGTCTTCACTAGCAACATCTCCCAGTTTTAGATCATCTTTCTACAAGTTCCCTTAGAGCAAAGAGGAAAAGGAGTCCCCTTTTTCATATACCCCATCTCAGTTTTTAGTAAAAGTTCCAATCTTGGTAAATTACTTTACTTCTCTGGGCCTTAGTTTCACCATATATAAAATAATAATAACAAAAGTCAACACTAAAATAGTACTTACTGTTTGCCAGGTGCTTACCTAAGCACTTCCCATATTTGAATCCATGTAATCCTCATAACAACCCTACATAATAGGAACTATTATTATCTCCATTTTATAAATAGGAAAATTGAAGACCAGAGACTAAGATTCACTGTAGGAACAGTCTGGCTAGGAGGCTGCCATTGATACCTCTGTTGTGGGATACTCATTCCTCAACCATCCCTACATCTTTAGGTCACTATATCCCAGGCCATTCCTGGATAGGCTGAGCTTCGGTCATGTGCTCACGTGTGCCCATGCTCATTGGAAATTGAGGATAGACGTTGTCTGGCTCCTTTCAACCCCCATGACAGAGGCTGAGCCAATACCTTCAACCAAAACGCAAATACTGGGTGATTTGCCCCTGTATGAGTTATCTTTGCTGTGTAACAAATTAGCTCAAATCATAGCTACTTAAAACAATAAACATTATGTAACAATTTCTGTGAATCAGGAATCTAGATACCGTTTTGCTGGGTTGTCTGGCCCAGGGTCTCTCGTGAGAAGCAATTTTGCTGTCATCTCAAGGCTCAGCTAGCTGAGGATCTACTTCCAAGCTCATTTATGTGGCTGTTGTCAGGCCTCAGGTCTTTGCTGGCTATTAGCCAGCATCATCAGTTCCTTGCTACATAGGCTTCTCCATAGAGGTACTTACACCGTGGCAGCTAGCTTCCCCCACAGTGGAAAGAGAGAGAGAGATGTAAATGCCTTCTCAATGCAATAATCAGGAAGAGAGTAGAAAAGGGCCAAAAGAGGGAATTAAGGTATGAGACAAGGACAAATGGAAAGACTGGTTAAATGGCTTGACCGCTAATGTTTTTCTTTTGTTTTTCCATATGTTAAGCAGATAGACTCCATATGGAAAAAAGTATAACTTAAAACTAAAGGAAAAATAACAAAGTCAAAGTTCAGGAATCCACCATGTAGCAAGAAATGAGCAAAATCTCAGTATGAAAAACACACAAGCATAATTTTAAAATGGTTAAAGCTGAAGCAGTTGCCATGAAATACAAGATCATTGGAACAGACGGAAATCTTCAATGATATTATGCAGGCAGAGAAAAGAAAGTTAACCTCTGGGAAAAACGAGTCAGGGTTTGAAGCCTATAAGGTAGTGGCATCATGCTAATGCAGAAACTCGTACCTTCCTGTTTCAGTGTTAGGGCTCACAATTAAAAGTGCTTTAGGGAGCCATCGGTATGTACAAAATTACTTCCCATACACCCTGAGTCCTGTACCCTAGTAGCATAGAAACTCTTTTGACCTGGGCAAAGAATGAGAAATACATTCTGCACAGCAACAATGTGCACACAGAATCAAACTCACATAACTGAAGCATAAGTTTTATGATAATCATAGTTACTATGTGCTATGCACTCAGATTTTTATGTTCTATTGTATCTCATTTTTAAATTCTGGTCAAGAGTTACTGTGTGGATTTCATGATGAACCAGTAATAGGTTGTGATATGCGAGACTGAAAAATACTGCTCTGTAAGACTTTCACCGATTTTCACCCTGAATTACAGAGTATAGTCAGGATAAAACCACAAAGCCCAAATTTATATCAGCTGACTTCCCCATGGGGGGAAAAAAGGGAATTAGGTATGAAATATATTTTTCTTTAAAAGATTATAATAATGCATAAAGCTGAACCAAGTATTTTTAATTTTTTTGTATGTGTTTATTTTCCCCATTCTCATTTCTTATTTTGTGTCTTTACACTTTCTTCTTTTTTTATTTCTTACGTTAGTGGTTCATTATTTTTCAAAGAATCAATTCTTGGATTTATTTATTAGTTCTACCATTTTCAAATTTCTGCTTTGTTAATTTTCTTTTTTACTACTTTGTTAATTTTTTTTGAAATTGATCTTTACTTTGCTCTCTTTAGATTTATTTTGTTTTTCTTTTACATTTTTTAAGATTCAATGTATACTTACTTTAATTTTTCTTTTGTATTAGTTGTCTATTGCTAATTATTGCTAATAAATAACCCTAAAACTTGGTGACTTAAAACAACATACATTTATTATCTCACATTTTCTGTGGGTGAGAAATTCAGGCTTCGCTGGGCTCTCTGCTTTAGGATCTATCATGAGGCTGCCATCAAAGTATTGTCCAAGGACATGATCATCTCCAGGTTCAGCTGCGACTGAACTACTTCCAAACTCGTTGTCATTGATAGAATTCAGTTCCTCATTGGCTGTTGGTCCAAGGTTGAATGCTAGTTCTTTGACAGATGAACTTCTCCATCAGAGCAGCCATGAGAGAAGAGCCAGGAACAAAATTACCAGTAAGATTAAAGTCACAGTCTTTTATAATGAATGAAACTAAAATATGTCACCCCAAAATATGCATCTCTGAAATAAAAATTTTTTTGAGCTAAAGTCATGTGAGAAGAAACAGATATAAGAAAATCCCCCAGCCTTTCCCTTACTTGCCTAAAGGTAGAACATAAATATTCAAAGATGTCCTTCCTCCCCTCTCTACCAAAAAGGACAAAATTTAATTATCAGAGACAACTTCAGACTTCTATCAGCATGGAGATGGCACCAGGGGAATCTGTGTAACAAACTTCACTAACTAGACTTTACTAACTAGACTGCCATCGGTTTCCCATATATTTACCTTCCCACAGTTTGCCACCCTTGGAAGTGTAAAATCATTTTTCTTTGTCCTGTCAGTTCTCTATAAATGTATTGTTCCTTGTTGAAGATACTATATAAGCCAGTGTTCTGAGCCACCTCTTTGAGTTACTCTTTTCCTGAGATATACATGTTAAGAACTGGTCTGTTTTTCTCTTGTTAATTTGTCTTTTGTTACAGATGCCCCAGCTGAGGACTTAGAAGGGTAGAAGAAAAAGGGTTTTTTTCCTCCCCTGTAATAACTTTATGAAAGAAGTTTCAATCCATCACTATTGCCATATTCTATTCATTGGAAGTGAATCCATCATTTGGATGTGGTTCTATAGTGTAGCGGTTAGTACATCTGCTTTACAGGCAGAAGGTACTGGGTTCATGCCCCAGTGGAGCTACAGTCCATGGTCTACGGCCATGCCACCCTGAACAAGCCCTACGTTTGATCTTGGAAGCTAAGCAAGGTTGAGCCTAGTTAGTACTTGGATTGAAGACCACTTATGAAGACCAGGTGCTGTAGGCATAAATAATAATAATAATAATAAAAGTGAATCATTAGGTCTAGCCTATATCAAGGGGGAAAGATTGCCCAAAGGTCTGAACACCAGGAAGCAGGGATCACTAGGAGCCACGTCAGACCTGCCTACCACACTTATATACAGTCAATCCCCAGGTCATTCACAGACATGCACAGAATGGCAAAAACAAACAAACAAACAAAAAATTGAGTTGGCTGAAGTGCTTGTTTCCAGCTGAGGTCAAATAAAGCGATGTTCTTCCTTCTTACTTCCTCTCATACTCTAAACAAGTGTTCTTTCCAGTCTATTTAGTACCACGTTTTTCACATTTTTGGGGGGGGCGGGGTTTACCGGTAATTTTACTGTTTATGCCCTCCACGTTAAGTTAAGTGCGTAAGTATTGCCTAGTGTCTCTAAATGCCAGAAGGTTGTGATGAGCCTTAAGGAGAAAATACTTATGTTAGATGAGCTTCATTCAGACATGAGTTGTAGTGCTGTTGGACATGAGTTCAATGTTAACCAATCAACAATATGTATAAAATAAGATGTCTTTAAACATAAAGATCCATCAGACAAAGTTATGTATTGATTGTTTGACAAAAATATTGTGACCAGGCTCTCAGGAAGATTACCCTGTGTTTTTCCTATAAGTAATGGTTCAGTATTCACTAATTCAGTGTTTGTGGCAACTTTACAGAACATAACTATTACAAATAACATGGATCAGCTTTATTAAGTATTTGTATTTAAGGCTATGACTGTTCTTCCCATCTAGGCTATATATACATCTCAAAATTCTGAAATGGAGACTGTGCCTGTTGTTAAGCTATTATCTGCCACCTCCAAACCCAGAAATAATTGCTTTCCAAGTACCTCGAGTCCTATATACTAATGTTTTGCTTGTTGTTGTTGTTGTTGTTGTTGTTGTTGTTGTTGTTTATAGTGTTTTTGAAACCTTCATGCTGAGTTTTGTGAAGTGGGGCTGGAACTCTACAAACTACATTCCTTTGTCAGCTGGCTGCTGTTAAGTTCTGCCAACAGGGGACACTAGAGGGAGACTTGAAGACAAGAAGAGGAAGCAGGAACTTTGGCCCACAATGCCTCTTTACCTTGGCAGGGGCAACAGCAGCTGGTTTTAGCCTCTAGATTTTTTTCTATGCTCCCTGAACCAGTCCCACTATACGCTTCAGAGGCCAGAGTCTCAGTTCCATGGAACCTCTCCTATAACATGGTAGCTGCTACCCGCAAACACTACTTCAGAGTTACCTCAGTGTTCCTTTGCTTTTTTCAGTCCTTTACCACGTGCCTCACCAAATTTAATTTCCAAATTAAATTCTCTCTATAGAACTACCTACTATGGTTTCTATTTTCCTGGAAGCTAAATGATACATAGAGATTCTTTAACTTTTTATTTTGAAATTATTTCAAATTTATAGAAAACTTATAAGAATAGTACAGAGAAATTCTGGATACTTTTATACCCTTTACTCAAATCCATCCATTTTTTTTCATTGAGGTGAAATTCAGCAAATATAAAATTAACCATCAGTGAATAAATAAGTGGCAATAAGTACATTCACAATGAATCCATCAATTATTGATACTTTGCCACATTTGCTTTACAATTCACCACCTACATATACATATGTTTGTATATATACTTCTGCATGTTTTTTTCTCAGCCATTGAGAGTAAGTTGCATACATACTCCTTTACCTCTTATTGCAATTATATGTACTTCTGAGGAAGAGTATTTCATATAAAAACTATTGGTATGTTACTTTTATCTATAATCCATAATCCAATTTCAAAAATTGTCCCAATAATAGCCTTTATAATATTGTATTTCCCATTAGTGCAAGACTCAGCCCAGGAAGACATACTGAATTTAGGTGTCATGTCTGTTTAGTCTCTTTTAATATGGAACAGCCAGCTTTTCATAACATTGACATTTTAAAAAGAACACAGGTCAATTTTTACAATGTTCTTCAGTTCGATTTCCTCTTGTAAGTGATTTGTGTCCTTTTCAGGGTATCACAAGGTATCTGTCGGCCTCTGATTCGTCATGTTAATTTTGATCATTCAAGGCGGGGTCCAGTTTCTCCACTGTATACTCTTTTGCTTCTTGCAACTAATAAGCAATCTGTGAAAAGATACTTTGAGACCATAAAAATATCTAGAAATTTCATATTATTTATCTTCTGTATAATTTACAGTTCGGTCTTGGATCTTCTCCTGGATTTTGATTCAAAGTTATTGTAAAGAGAGCTTTAAAATGCCCAGGTGTTAGGGTGCAACATATAACTCCACAATTCTTGTTATTTACTATTTCTTTAAAGAAAAAAAAAATCATGTTATTAAAGAAACTATTGGTTATGCTTATTTTTTATGTGTTAATCCTCAATCTTTTCAATTAAAAAAGTATGCTTTTAAATTGTTAATATAGTTCAAACACAGATGATATGAAGAGTATACTGTGAAGAATCTCCATCTTATCAGCTACTCAGTTCTGTGACAAGTTTTTCTGTGTCCTCATATAGTTTCTGAATGTAAAGCAAAAACATATGTATCCCTCCCCCCACCACCATACCAATTGATGTTTGTCTATACTTTCCATACTGTTCTACATTTGGCTTTTTTCATTTAACAGTATAACTTAGAGATCATTAAATATCAGTATCTTAAATATGAGCTTCCTCACTCATTCTGATGGCTGCATAGTATTTCATTATATACATGTACTGTGACTAGTTCCACTAGTCCTCTACTGGCATTTAGGTTGTTTCCATTCTCTCTTATTGTTATATAAGCTATGGTGCAGAATAACCATGTACATATATCAGTATGTGTGCAAGTATATTTATCATATAATTTCCTGGATGTGAAATTTTTCAGTCAAAACGTTTGTAATTTTATACTGTAATTTTGATAAATGTTGCCAATGTACCCTTCATCAGGATTCCACAGAGACTATACCAATTTAAAGGGAATGCATTTTAGCACAATTGTCCTTTATCTCCTTTGTACCCTATGAAATGACTGTGAGAAAAGAAATTTGAAACAGTACTAACCAAGAAGGTTCTAAAGAAGAGGCTTTTCCAAAAATGATGCACTCAATATTGCGAAATATAATTCTTAGGGTTCAAAAAACTTACCTCATGATGAGGCTGAAATTTTAAATTCTTGTAAAGGCTGTTGTTTCTCCCACTCAGAAGTCTTGCTATTTGGCTTATATTTTTTATTTTAATAATGCACATATTTCCCAGTCTGCTATAAACAACTGAGACAAACTCAGGAAGGTGGCAAATAGTTCAGTTGTTGTACAGACATAAGCCCTGGCAGAGGGGAAGAGGAAAAAGGGCTCTCAGCTGGCCTCTCCTGCAGGTTTTTATTGTCCTTGAGGCATTTTCCTTGCCCAAATAAGAAGGGAAAATTATTTTCCAGTCTTAAATCGAGTGCCAAAATTATTCTTGGAATTGCTCCCTTAATCTGTCAGTTTCATTTTTCCCATGGAGGCGTGATCAGGGCGACCAAACCTTCCCAGTCAGAATTGGGGTTGGAACTTGATTACTCTCACAGACAGCTGGTTTGGAAAAACTCCTTGCAAGGTGATTTCAATAAGGAGTTAGGAACATCAGAGAGCTGGTGCTGAGATCTGAAGCTATAACCGTATGAGTGACTTCAGTCTTTCTACAGTGCTAGTGGCTAACAGAGTTACAAAGGAATTAATCATCTCCAGGGATTTCTTAGGAATGAGAAGACTGAGGAATCATATTTCAAGGAACCAAACTCCTTAGTGTTGGTCTCCAGTGCATTTCTCAAGTTCTTTGTTTTCATTCTCTTTCCCAGTCTGGTCTAGTCAAGAGTGTAGGCTTTGGAGCACCTCAGCTCACACCCAAACTTTGTCCCTTGCTGGCTCAGAATGGCAGGTAAGTTAGCCTCCCAGAGACAAAGAGTCTTGACCAATAAAACTGGGGTCACACTACCTTCCTTGTGGTGTCATTGTGAGTTTTAAAGGAAGTCAAGTGTATGGACATAGCGCCTAACACAGTCTTGATGAATAAGTCTCAATAAATGTTAGTTTCTTTTCTGTTATCGCCCTTTCACCAGTGGCCTAAAACTCATTCTTCCAGAGCTTATAGTCTTGACCAATATTAAACTAGAAAAAAAGCATGGTGGTAATGCAATCTGATCAGCACAAGAATTTTGACCGCTCCGTTTCCAACCTGGGTGGGCAATCTGAATAGAAACACCAGGCTTCACCTATGCCTAAATTAGAAGTTGGAAATTTAAAAAAATATATTCATTTTTTTCTGGTGATAAGATTTCAAACTCTCAGAAATGTATTTTGCAGTGTTTGACATCCACACTGTTAGAAAATCCACACCCTTGGGGGCAACTCTGGCAGGTTTATAATCAAGTAAAAACTATAGTTTATATTTAAATATTACACACCCTTGTAAAACAATTTAGATAAAAATGGAATTTTTACAAAAATCAAGTTAAAATATCTCCTTTCTTTCCTCTCTCCAGAGCATATAAAAAGGCAGCTCTCAAGAATAGGGAATGGTTTTATCATAGATGGAGACTCTGGAAATTCTCTGAAACTAATGGTTTCCAGATTTTATAAATACAAATATACAATAGTGAATTATTTTACTCGAAAATATTTATGTATAGATATTTCACAGGGACCAACTTATTTAACCAGAGACTGGCTAGCCTTTCATCAAAACTGTTTCCTTCTCTTCCTAGGCACGCAGGTAGACTATATATATTTCCCAACCTTGCACTTAGTGTGCCAAGTGGAATGTGGTCAAAGTGATATATACCACTTCCAGGCTTAGCCCATTAAAACTCCCATTCATCATCCTTCATGCCCTGGATTCCTCCCAGCTGACAGGAAGGGAGATGACTCCCAGGGCAACCTTGGGAGCCACACTTTTATATGGAAGGAGCCTGGATCCCTGAACTACTTGGAGGAGAATTGCCCTACCAGGAACGTCTGCATTAGACTATTTTGTGAGTGAGAAATAAGCTTTTATGTATCAAGCTACTTATATTTTGGAGGGTTTACCTCTTATAGCAGCTATTATTACTAAAATAGTCTTAAACATCTCAAAATTCTTAAATATCTTCATACAACTTCCTTTCTTCCTTCCCCTCCTCTTCCCTCCTCTATTTCCTTCCTTCCTTCTTTCCCTCTTTCCTTCCTTCCCTGAGACTAATAATAACATATTCCTCCTAGGCACTACTCTAAGCACTGGGGATGTTGGAACAAAGCATATAAAACTTTGGAGGCAACAGACAATAAACAAACAATATGATTTCAAGTACTGATAAATGCTTAAAAGAAAACTAAAGAGGAATAAAAGGAGTCAGAGAGTGACGGGGGGTGGGGGGCGCATCTTTCAGACAAGTTTTTTAGGCAAGGGCTTTCTGAGGAGGTAGAATTTGACCAGAGATCTGAAGGATACAAAAAGTTAATCATACGAAGATCTGAAGAGATAAAGAACTCTTAACAATCATTTCTCTGAAAGCAGTGATCTGTAGGAGGGGAAAAAACCTAATAGTACAGAAATGACTCACCTTAGTCAAAGATGAGTCAAAGAGAGAGATGAAATTCAAACCCCAGGTTTATGTATTCCTTACCTGATTTTGCTCTTGGCCAGGAATCTTTAGCATCATCAGTAAGCTCTTCCTTCCACTTTTGGCTGACTAGTTCCATACTTGTCAGTCCTTCAATTTGAAGTTTACCCATGTATTCAGGCAATTCAACAAATATAGTAGTATGTCAGGCTCTATTCTTAGACACTTAAAACACTAAATTAACCTAACTGGGAACTCCAGCAGGTTATTTAACCTCTCCAGTCCTTAATTTTCTCATCTCTATAATGGAGACAGTTCTAGGAACTAAGTTATTTAACCTCTCCAGTCCTTAATTTTCTCATCTCTACAATGGAGACAGTTCTAGGAACTAAGTTACTGTATAGACTTGTTCTGATGATACATGAGATCTTACACATAAAATGCTAGTACAGAGTAGGTGCTAAAGAAACATTTTTATTGAAGTTAAATTAACCTGCTGCATGCCATTCAGAGCCCATGTCTATCAAATACTCAAGTCTGAGTTTTTCAAATAAAAAAAAAAGCCATCTATTTCTGCCTTCTTTTAGGGTCATACACCAATTCAATACTGATTTTAAGGGAAAGGATAGTCTTTCCATAACCTTTGTAGGTGGGGCATCAGGAAGTTGGCTCCGGAAGGCAGGTGGCTTTGTGTTAGGGATGCTCATTCTTGAGCAGCCGGCCTGGGATAATCATCTGGCTGTCTGAGGCGAGATCACTGCTGGCCACTGTGCCGTCCAGCTCGATGGGACACCATTCACATAGAGCTATGAGTCATGATCTCTTGGTGAGTTGGGAAATCAATCTGTGAGTCATGGCCAGCATGTTTTAAAATCTTTATTGAAGTATAACTTAAAAGCAGAAAAATACACACATCAAAAGTATACAGCTCAATAAATTACGGAATGAACACACCCGTGGAACCGGCCTGACGTGAATAAACAGAACACTACTAGCATCTCAGGAAACCAACTCCTACACCCTCTCAGTCGCGACCTCTCTAACACGAGCCTGATTTTCAGCACTAGAGATAAGTTTTGCCCTTTTGGAATTTCACATAAATAAAATCATATGGTATATATTCTTTTGTATTTGGCTTCTTTTGCTCAGCATGATATTTGTGAAATACATCCGAGTTGTTGGGTGTGTCGATAGTTCTTATTTTCATAGAATATTCCATTACATGAATATGCTGCAATTTATCCATTCTACTCTTAATGGACATTTGATTGTTTTTAATTTTTGGCCACTACTGAGTGTAAAAGAACAACCATTTTATCATACACACACACACACACACACACACACACACACACACACATACCGCTGTCTGAGGCGGTATGTATATACATACCGCATATACACACATACAATAAAATATTATTCAGCAATAAAAAAAGAATGAAATCTTGCCATTTGTGACAATATGGATGAACTTAGAGGATATGATGCTATATGAAATCAGTCAGACAGAGAAAGACTAATACTGTATAATTTCACTTACCTGTGGAATCTAAAACAAAACAAAACAAATAAACAAACAAACAAAACAAAATAGAAACAGACTCATAGACACAGGAAACAAACTGATAGTTTCCAGAGGGGAGGGCAGTGGGTGGATGGGTAAAAAAAGTGAAAGGGAATAAGAGGTACTAACTTCCAGTTATAAACTAAAGAAATCACGGGACTGTAGTATGGGGAATATAGTCAATAATATCGTAGTTAGTTCGCACAGTAACAGATAATCATCAGTTACTAGACTTATCATTGCAATCACATTGTAGGGTATATAAATATAGAATCACTATGTTGTACATCTGAAACTAATATAATATTATATGCCAACTATAAGTTTAAAAAATAGAAAAACAAGCAGAAGTTTATTAACATGTGCATCGCACATACACATGAGAACACCGTGATGGATAACTCAAGGGGTTGTTAGAATTTGGACTTACACAGAATCTTAACAAAAGAACTATAAATTTTTAAAAAAGTGACAAGATAAATAAAAAGGACTTCAAGTTTTTAGGACAGCAAATTGTGGGAAGTTAACTATATGGGGGAACTAATGGGAGCTAAGGGCTAGTGTTAGCAAGGTTTGTTATGCAGATTCCTCTAGTGCCATCTCTGGGCTGGGGCTGGCTAATAAGGTCTAGAGTTGTCCCTGGTGATTAACTTTTCTCCTTCCTGATAGAGAGGAGATAGGGGCACCTTTACAAATTTATGTCCTGCATTGAGGCAAGTAGACAGAAGGTAGAGAGCTTTTATTACATCTGCCTTTTCCTCTATTGCTTTCAGCTTAAATGAATCCTAATGTCAAAGTGCCATGTTTTGGGCTGGTATATTCTGCTACCCTCCGTTGACTTAACTTTGAAAGTCACATAGCATCACTTCCTCAGCATTTTATTTGGTACAATGAGTCACAAGCCTTCTTGATTCAAAGAGAGGACACACAAAGCCTACTTCTCCTAGTGAGGAGTTTCTAGGTAACATTATAGGAAAGCATATGAGACAAGAGAGATTGCAGCAGCCATCTTTGGGAAATACAATCTGCCCCGTTGCTATGACTATTCTTGGTCATTTATTGTGACCATATGTACATTTCCGTTGGGTGTGCAATTGCTTGGAGTGCAATTGCTGGGTCAAAGTGTATATGTGTGCAAATCTTCAGTAGACAATGCTAAATTGTATTTTTTAGCTTGTGCCCATTTAGACTCCCATAAATAATGTATCAAAGTCCCAGTTGCTCTCTATCCTAACAATTGGCCTTGTTTTTCTCATTTTAGCCATTTGGCTTGGTATACAGTAGTATTGCCTTGTGGTTTAAATTTGTATTTTCCTGATGACTATTGAACTTGAGGACCTTTTCATACATTTATTGGCTATTTGAATCTCTTCTTTTGTGAAATGCCTTCTCAGTCCTGGACAAACTGGAATGGTTAGTCATCCTACTCTTGCCACAATTTGGGACACCATTGATGAGCCAACTTCAGAACTCTCTGTGGAATCAACTAAAGCTTCACCTAGGTTATAAGAGCTTCACTGTCAACCTCTCCCTCTGCTCGGCCCTAAGTCCCTTGTTCTTTCATAGGTGCATACCCTAGAGCACTCCCCAATGAACAAGTAGCATGCAATTCTCCAACTAGAATCTACTTTCTAGGAACTCAACATACTATATAGCTATAGTGGGTCCTAATGTTAGAATGCCTTTTCTTTCAGGGCATCAAAGTCAAAAAGATATGGAAGCCATGGGTAGAGTAGAAACTACTTTTGTCCACCCAGTACTACTCTCTTCCATTAGTGACAGCATCTTGCTTCCTTGAGGGAAGAAATAGCACTCTGACTTAAGTCAAGGGTTCTTGTGGGTACCTCTAATTTAAGCACCCCATCCTCTGCTAACTCTGAAATCACCATCACTGGAGTGAGCCTGTGACTCAGCTGGACCAGTCAGAATCCTTTTCTAAAGAGTTTTTATTCAGCATTAGAGAAAAAGAATCCTTTCCTGGGGACTACTGGAAGCCATGTAGCCCATATACAGGAAGAAGATCAGGAGAAATATGGAGAAAAGGTTTCCCGTGACATTATAGTCTGGTTCTAGGACAGCCCTGACACCCATTTTCACCTCTGCTTTTCTCTGATTCTCCTCCAGCTGGGCCTCTGCCATTTGCAGCCAAAAGGATCCTGACTAGTACACAAGCTTTTAAGAAGAGTACATTATAATAATTCATTGACAAATAATCAACAGTTGTAATGTTAATTCTGTTTAATGGTTTTTCTTTATTTTATTTATCTGCCTTCCCTTTTTTATCTTGTTCTGTCGAACCCCTCCTTTAGGATCTGTTCAAATGCCCCCTGCCCAGTGAAATCAAACTTTCCTGCCACTCCGTTTACATGCATGCAGTCCACAAACATTATCGAACTCTTGCTACTATTACGCGTATAGCTGTTGCACTAGCACCAAGGCCCAACGATGGAACAGTGTGCAACCCAGGCCTCCGGGTCCTTTAGTACTGAAGTGGAGAAAGCTGACCCATAAACAGATATTTACCATATGAAGTGGCAAGTGCAATGCTAGAGACAGCAGAGAGCCTCTTAGAGAGGAAGTGTGTGGCAGCCAGCCCTCAAGAAGGTCCCCAATAATCTCTGCCTCCTGATATGTATACTCTATGTAGTCTTCCACATGGTATCAGGTTTTGTCTCTGTAACCAATTGAGCACTGTGGAAGTAATGGTGTGAGACTTCCAAGGCTAGAATAGGGGCTGGCAAACTTTTTTTGTAAAAGACCTGATAGTAAATATTTTAAGCTTTACAGGCTAGATGGTTTCTATTGTAATTAGTCATTCTGTCACTGTAGCAAGAAAGCAATCAATAAGTAAATGAATGAGTGTAGTAGTCTGGGTTTATCGGTCACTGGTAGCTTGATAATTCCTGGTCTAGGTCACATAAGACATTGCAGCTTTTGGCTTGTACTCTTGAGTCACTTGCTCTGGGGAAGTCGGCTGCTGTGTCATAAGGATATGTGAGTCTTATGGAGAGGTACATATGATGAGGCACCAAGGCCTCTGCCAACAGCCAACACAACATGGGCCCATCATATGAGTGGGCCATCTTCTAAGTGGATCCATTAGCCCCTTCAAGCTTTCAGGTGAGACGGCAGCCCCAGCTGACATCTTGACTGCAACTTCGTGAGACACCCCAAACCAGAAGCACCCAGGTAAGGTACTCCCAAATTCCTGAAATAGTTAGTGTCTACTGTTGTTGTAAGCCACTAAGTTTTGACTTAGCGCAGAAATAGAGAGTACCAAAGATTTGTCTTCCTCCTGACTCCTGAGATAAGCATTAAGAAATGGTAGGCCGTAGCCTAAGTTCTTGGGTATGTCATTTATTATAATTACAAATACATAAATACAGATTCAAACAATATTGAAGTACAGAGACCAAACAAGAAAATCCCCCTGTGTCGGCTCCCTACCCTCTTCAGCCCCACAACCACTGCCCATGGAGAGGTGTATATTTGGCTCCTTTTCTGGAACATGAATGCCTAATGACTTCTTCCATTTTTATTTCCTCAGCACTTTGTGCACTTCTCTAGCATTTATTTCATTCTATTTTGTCTTAATGGTTTGTCATTTTTTTTCATGGACAGCTTCAGGGCTGTGCAACCCGTGCAGTGACACAGGACCCCAAAATTAGAAGGACCCTTTGCTTGATTCAGTACTCTGTTGTCTCTGTCTTGAAATTCTGAAAAATATTTTAACAAGGGGCCTCACATTTTAATTTATACTGGGTCTCGTTTTTAGATTTATCTTCCATAAAATTGTAAAGACAGGGGCCTATGGCAAAAATCTGTCATGGACATTTTTTAATTCCCTAAGCACCTTGTGAATGCTCACAGTAAACATTTGTTAATAAAAAGGGAAAATTCTTTATCTTCGAAAAACATTCTTCTTTTTTCTTTTGTTTTGTTTTATTTTGTGGAGCCATACGCAGATAATCTTTAACGATGATCAGCAAACACAGAATAATCCAGAGTTCTCATGGTTGAGTCTCATTTTCCCTTTGATTTTTCCATGTTACTCTGAGTTTTGTTTGTTCCAATGCATGGAACAAAGGAAGAATACTGTTCTTTGTTTCTCATTTATAGAGATCTATAACACATTCTCAAGAAGCAACAACTTCAGCCTCTTGCCGCCTGTAAGTTCCATGTTTCAACAATATCTGTATTCAAAGAAGGAGTGTGAGCCAGGGATAAAGAAGTTCATGTTCTCAGGCAAACAGTCAGTAGGAGCAAGTGAATAGATAATGGAGCATGTAACTATATTTAAATTTTTTCAGCTGTCTATAGTTGATCTAGTAATTCTTCTGGCCATTTCAAGTGTTTAATGTTCCGTACATTTCAGTCATGGTAAAATTTAGAGCAACTTATTTAAAATCTCATCAATAAATCAACATACAATGAGTGTTAGTGAAGATGTGGAGAAAGGGTAACTCTCAAACATTGTTGGTGGGATTGCAAATTAATACAGCCACTATGGAAAACAGCATGGAGGTTCCTCAAAAAATTAAAAATAGGACTACGTTCTGACTCAGCAATTCCACTTCTGGGTATTTATCCAAAGAAATCCAAAAGACTAATTTAAAAAGATACATGCACCCCTAGGTTCATTGGAATGTTATTTATAAAGCTATGATATGGGAGCAACCTAAGTGCCTGTCCATCAATAGACAATTAGGTAAAGAAAAGATTATATATATATATATATATATATATATATATATATACACACACACACAATGGAATATAATTTGACCTTAAAAAAGAATGAAATCTTACAATTTGTGACAACATGGATGGATGTAGAAGGTATTATGCTAAGTGAAATAAGTCAGACAGATAAAGACAAATACCATAAGATCTCATTTATATGTGAAATCTAAAACACAAAATGAACAAACCAACAAAAAAGAAAGAAACATATAGATACAGAGAACAAACTGATGTTTGCCAGGTGGGAGAGGGATTGGGTGTTGAATGGAAAGGTAAAGAGATTGAGAATTACAAATTGGCAGTTACGAAATAGTCACAGGGATTTAAAATACAACATAGGGGATATAGTCAATAATATTGTAATAACTATTTATGGTGTCAGTACCACTAGACTTCTTGAGGGGATCACTTTGTAAGTTATATAAATGTCTAAACACCACACAGTACATCTGAAACTAATTAAAATATTATTGAATGCCAACTATAATTGAAAAATTAAAAAAATAATATGACTAATCAAAATTCCCTACTTTTTCAAATTTCTATTTAGAAGTAGTTCAGACCTTTCTGTAAGCCATGCCCACTAAATGTTAAAAGAATTTTTCCACAATTTTTATATTATTTTTAAAAATTTTTATGCTTTTAAGAGTGTATCTTCTATGGTTATTTTTAAATGGTGTAAACCACAAGTTCGGAAAGGTAAAATAGTAAAAATTTAATAAGAGAGTAGTTATGTCTTAGCATTTAAAGAGAAATATTTTTGTTATTCATTCAATCATTAATTTAACAAATATATATGAAGTTCCTACTATGTGCCAATCATGTTTCAGAGATGGAGAATACAGCAAACAAGTTCTGTGCATTCTGGAACTTACATTAAGGTGGGAGGACATGATAAGAGAAATAAAGAGAGGTTAGATAAGTAATATAATAGGACATTTAATTTTAGGTAGTGATATGCATTATGAAGAAAATAATACACATTTGAATATTTATTGATATGAAAAGAACTTTGGAGTATATTGTTAAATAAAAAATGAGAGTTGCAAAATAATAAAGTATAAGGACCTTGGTTTTAAGGACATATTACCAAAAAAAAAGAAAGTTGAGAAATGTATAGACTAATATATAAGTATATAAAATACTAAAAAAAAAAAAAAAAAAAAGGAGAGAGAGAAAGAGAGAGACCATTTGAATTTGGGATCTATTTCTCAATATTAAGAACAAGAAAAATAGGGGGAGCCTAATTCTCTGGGACCATCACAACTTATCAGTTTTATCAGATTTTATGGCCAAGTGGAGAGAAATTGTTCCTGATGGCCTGGAGCCAATACTAACAAAAATAATTGACAGGGTGATAATTAATGTGAGATTTCTGGTTTGCATTAAAGTGCCCATAACTATCTCTATTGTCAAATTTTCATATTACCTGAAGCAATGCTTTGCACGTAGTGGGTGCTACATAACTATTTACTGCAAGCCGGCAGGAAGGAGTGCATAAACTGACTGTGAAATGAAAAACAGATGTGACTACTTCGGAAATGTAATCAAACAGCTTTTGAGGTACTGGGAAGGAGTGTATTTGCAAACCAGGAAATACCCAACCCCAGGAAGCAGATGCTGGTATGCTGTTGGTCAAAACATCTTTTTCATAGAAAGCTCTGGGGTCTCATTTTTACTTTGGTGATTATCAAAATTTTTGATCTATCTAGAGACCTTATGTCCAAAATGACATTCTGAGTGACTGCCTCCGTTCAAAGCAAGCTGGAATTTAAGATAATTGTCTTTGATGTCTGTTCTGTGGCCTTTCTCTCTTTCCTAACCTCTGTCGCTGTCAATTACCCTGGGAAGCTGCCCACACAATGGAGACTATTGCCTCAGTAACAGTGGTATCAGCAGTGCCAGAGGCAACAATACACTGCTGAAGGCTTCACTGCTAAACCAGCTTCCAGGGATTTGATCACACGGAAATATATGATTTTCCTTTCCACACTTTATGCCCACTGTCACACGGTTTTGAGCAGCAGTTCCATCTCAGATCTCCACTAGATCCCTAAGCTTCCTCTGCTGTGGCAAAGTGATTCTTAATAATGCAAGGCTGCAGATGAGGAATTCAGAGGAGAGGTAGGGAAGAGATCCTGGCTAGGGAGATGGCATTGCCCTAGGGGCTGTCTTCTATAAACCATTTCCACCTTCCGCACCCAGCAACCTCTCTTGAAGGACTGAGATATTGTAGGCAGTGCCAGAGAAAGGAACTAACATTTATGGGGTAATGATCATGGACAGTACAGATTTATCTTAATTCTTCCACATTTAAGAGAGATTATCTGTCCCCCTTTACAAATGAGAAAAATGAGGCTTCCTTAGGGTATAAACTCTGATCTTTTGACTCTAAAATTATGTTCTTTCTACTTTGAAAGAGTGGGGTTGGAATTCAAGATTACTGGCTTGTTTGGGGCAGCGTGCCCAGTAAATGGCACCAGGACAGTGCTTCACAGGGACTGGCATAAATAGTCTGGTCCAACGAATTAGTTAAACTAAATTGAAAAAAGTCATGTTTAATACATCCTGATGTGAGAGAAATAAGCGAAATTTGAAGGCTACTGAAAATACCTCTTTATGAGCTTTTTAACAGTTTAGTAGGTATCCTGGTTCCCAGCCCATCACACCTTGACAACTAGTCAAGGATCAGAGGCTCCCTTTTCAGATCCTTGCTCTCCTGGTTTCCACTCTTGGCCATTTCCCTGTGAGGTAAACTAAAGATGCCAGTCCTACTGCATAAAGTTGTACTTTGGACTTCCACTTTCCATAACTAATCACAATTCAAATATGCCAAAGTAGTATTAGTTACACTCATCATCATAAACTTCTCAATGTCTTTCTGAACTCAGCCCTAACATTATTTAAAATTGACAGATTTTTTCTCATAAATGATATTTAAATGTACTTGCAAACCTGACAAACAGAGTTGCAGGTAGAGTGGTTAAAAAAAAAAATTCTGGTAGAAGGGGGGTATTGAAAAAAAATTTTTTAAATCATTTTTTCAATTTAATTAATTAACTTCTGTAAGGCCAAGAATTTCACAGAAAGTAAAGGTAGTTTCTCATAATAACAAAAAAATTATCAAATTCTTTTTGTGGAATAGTAGAACATATTGTCATAGAGAACACTAGGATGTCTACAAACAATGTAAGATGAGATCTTTAGAATTAGAAAAAGATTTTTTAAAGCGGCTACAATTGATTCTGGAAGGGGAAAAAAAAAGATATGGCAAGAGAAGCCAGTTCACATCTTCTATTTGATCCTTGTTCCTGGAAATGACTTTGTCCCAGAGCCGAGTCTAAAATAAAGAATGCGTTCTTTCCATTGTCACTACCTAAGTCATACTTATCAATATGAAATTCCAGTTGTCTGAAAAGGAGTTGAATACTTAAAAAGGAGCTGAAACTCTGTAGCAAGTTACTGGAATGAGGATACTAAATGTCACAAATTTTATTTTGAACTTGTAAATCTGATTTTGGGAACCATTTCCATGATAGATTTAGTTTTAATTTGTCCTATTTTGGTGCAAAAACCTTTTGGATACCTGAAGTTTCCCTAAGTTCCTTTTATCTTTTTTATAACAATGCTTCTTAAATTTTATGTTTATGAACAGCTTATCAAAATGCTTTTCTGATTCAGTAGGTTTGAGTTGGGCCTCAGATTCTGCATTTTTCACAAGCTCTCAGATGATTGACAATGTTGCTGGTCCAAGGACTACATTCTGTAGAGCAAGACCTTAGGTCACAGAATTCTGAAAACTCAGTGGGTCCAGGATTCAAAAGCAGGGACTAAATTAACCATGGAGAAATACTTTGCACAAATGTCCACAGAGGACATTTAAGAATGAAAATAATTTTTTAAAAAAAGAATAAAAAGAATATGAATAGAAACTATCTTAAAACAGGATTTGTTGAGGGCTTTACCATGGAAGAACACTGATGTGTTTTAAAGAAGGAGGGACTTGGTCAAACAGGTTTACTATATCACTCCTTTCTTGCTAAATAAGCACTAAACTTTGGTCCCAGAGTGGATATTAACAATACATAACCCACCACTGGGGAAAGTAGTCAGATAACAGAACAATGAACCCCTAGGCAAGTCTTTATCTTTCTAGCTCTCTTCCCTCTTCATAGCAATTAAGCACAATTTAACATCAAGAAATTCCATCAGTTCCAGGCAAGAAGAATACAAAGGAGTTCATCTCCACCTAACAAGTATTACAAGAGGAAGAAGAGGAGGAGAAATAAAAAATATGAATAATAAAATGGCTATACTACATACTTATCAATAATTATTTTTAATGTAAATGAATTAAATATTCTAATCAAAATACATAGGGTGGCTGAACAGATAAGAAAATAAAGGAGACCAAGTGTCCATCAATAGATGATCGGACAAAGAAGAGGTGGTACATATACACAATGGAATATTACTTGGCCATTAAAAATGGAATGAAATTTATGCAATGCGATACATATATATGCCTTACTGCTAAACTGTACACCTTGTCTATGGCCATGTAACCCTGAACAAGCCCGATTCTGTCTGATCTCGGAAGCTAAGCAGAGTCGGGCCTGGTTAGTACTCAGATGGTAGACCACCTAGAAAGACCAGGTGCTGTAGACATAAAAACTTAAAAAAAATAAAAAGGGATCATAAGCTGACAAGGTCCTTGCAATTTGTGAGGTCAACTAAGGGTTGCCTCACCAAATTAATTAATTAATTAATTAATTAATTAATTGTACACCTTAAACTTACTGGATTTTGTTAACCAATGTCACCATAATACAAATAAGTAAATAAAATTAAGTAAAATAAAATAAAATAAATAAAATAAAATAAAATAAAATAAAATAAAATAAAAAGAATGAAATCTTACCATCTGCAATAACATGAATGGATCTAGAGGGTATTATGTTAAATGAAATAAGTCAGACAGAGAAAGACAAATACCATATGATCTCACTTATATGTGGAATTTAAAAACTAAATAAGCAAACAAAACAGAAACAAACTCATAGATACAGAGAGCAAACTGATGGTTGCCAGGTGGGAGAGGGGTTGGGAGCCTGAGTGGAAAAGATGAAGGGATTAAGAATTACAAATATCAATTACAAAATAGTCACAGGGGTGTAAAGTACAGCATAAGGAATATAGTCAATTATATTTAATTACTATATATGATACTGGGTAGGTACTAGACTTATTGGGGGGATCACTTCGTAAGTTATATAAATGTCTAACCACTATGCTGTACACCTGAAACTAATATAATACTGGATGTCAACTGTAATTGAAAAATAAAAAATCAAACAAAATAATAATATTTTTAAAAAAGAGAGATTTCCTCAAGCATAGGATAAGAGATACAGTTTTTGTTCAAGATACATATGATTCCAAAGCTACAAACTCTAAATTCTTTACGGTTTTGCAGAATATAACACAAAATTCTTTAAGGAAGCTTTCTGGCTTCCATAACAAACTGCAACATCTGTTCTCTGATTCTTTGTAAACTTTGATTCCTTTGTAATATGCAGTATATCCTCATAGGTCATCATAAGGAAAAATCATGTAGTCCAGATAGATAAAGAGTCACCTCAGTGGGGATTTTTCCTGGGCCTTTACTAGGCCAAGCAACTCCTCAGGGTTCCCATAACCCATATGCATGCTTCAATCATGACACTTTACCTTGTATTTATAAGTCTCTTTAACAATTTTCTTATTTAAACTAGCTCCTTGGAAAAAATAAGAATAAAGGTAACATTTAGTGAGCACTTGCTATGTGCCAGGCATATTCTAAACACTTTTTATCTCTGCAACAGCCTTATGAATTAGGAGCTACTATCTCTCCCCATTTTACAGAGGAAGAAACTGAATCTTGGGGTTGTAGTAATTGCTCAAGTTCATTGAGCTAGTTAATGTAAAGGCTATGGGATTTGAGCCAAGTCAGTGAGCTCTGGAACTCACATTTCACTTGAGTGGAAGCCTCCTCAAGTATTCTCAGTAATTCTATAACATAGCACATATGGTGCATAGCAGGCATCCAATTTTGTTGGATTTCTCACTGGTATCATTCGTCTAGAAATATAATAAATGCTGTAGAGTCTAAATCTCTTCCAGAAGTCCCAGGTACATCTGTGGTATGTTTTCTACCTAACTTTGCCTCTATGTCATCATCTTCCATTTCCCCTTTGACCCATTTGAATCCAGCTAGGTGTCTGTCTTCAGCACTCCACACAAAGTGGTCTATTCTAAGTCACTACTGTCTTCTATGTTGCCATATCTAGTATATGCTTTCCAGTCCTTGTCTGACCTAGCCTCTCAGCACAAGTGGACCCAGATAAGCCTTCTGGTTTCTATGACACTATACCATTTTTTTCCTTTAATATCTCTGTTTCCTCTCCTTTGCTAGCCCTTCATCCTCCATGAATCTCTAAATATTAGAGTTCCAATTTGATATTCTATCAAATTGCCTGTCTTTATCTCTTTTCTTATCCTTACCCTTACTCCTTCACCCCTCTCAATTTATCCTGACTTTAAATACCCTCGTGATGATGCTAATGACTTGCAAACTTATATTGTCAGTCCAGGCCTCTTCCCAGAACTGTAAGCTTAGAACTTCTTTGACATCTCCGCTGGCATGTTTCATGGACATCTTAACCTCACATGTTCATAACTAAACTTGCTTGTAAGGTATAAGCAGAAAAAATAAGCCCCACAAGGTGTGGAGACTGGCTAAATCTCTTGCCAATAAAAAGTCTTTTCCCATATGACACTGACTAAGGGGAAAGAAAAATGACATTTATTAGTAACTTGCCCAGAGTTAAAATATGGCTCCCAAACAGAGGTGTGTGTGTGTGTGTGTGTGTGTGTGTGTGTGTGTGTGTGTGTGTGTGTGTGTGTAAGGTCTGTTGGACTTAATCGGTGAGGGAACTGGAAGATAGTAAAACTGGTTCATAAAATCTGATTGGAAATACATATTGAAATAAATTTGCTAGTTGAGAGACAAAACTAGTTAATGTCCTACACAGCAACAAGACTAACAATTTGGAGGTATCTATTCTGCTCAAAAGGAATTATTTGCCTATCAGACAAAAATCTACAAGTTAATATCTAACCTCAAAGAGTCTAGACCTAATCAATAGTAAATAGTATAGCAATAGTAATTATTTCCTTAGAGAATTAAATCATCCTTGGGCGGGCCTGTTAAAACAGAACTCAATTACAATATTGAAAAGATAGACGACCATCTTTTTGCCTTATTTCTGCATTTTGGATAATTTTTCTTAACAAGTATCAGAATCTTTATACACTTTTTTCTTGAGCACACAGTTTATAATGGACAGAGCTGGGATTTTTGACTCCAAAGTTCATATTCTTTCTACAATACTTCATTGACACATAATATCTTTTATTTGGAAGAGGTGCTATAGCAATTTGCAGGCTCTAGAATGGACAACTGAACATCCATTAGCAGAACAAGCACCCTAGAACTCAGAAGGTTGAGCCTTGTTTCTAGATTTCCTCAAAGCCTAGTCTCTTAGTCTCATTGAGTTTTACATTTCCAGAGACCTAGTAAATACTTTAGGTTTATATCATTCATTTGTTAGTTTATCCAATGTCTTCTTTAGTGTTATTTTTTTTCTATATACATGTCTAGTCTCTTCAAGTAGGTTGTAAGCCTCTCCAAATGAGGTTTTCTTTCTTATAGCCCTTTGGATATGTTCTACAATGCTCAGTAAGCATTAGTGAGTAACAAAACTATATACAGGTGACTAAATGAAAGTTAAAGAAGTTGAGAAAAAAGAGACATACTGTAAAATAAAATGATGTGGAAAAGTTAGTAGAAAGAAAGAATCCGAAATTCAAGTAGAAGAGGGGATAGGACTTGTACCAATACACTAAGATGGCCATTCTTAGCGCCAAGGATAATTCCTAAGAGTGGAAATTTTCAGTGATATCTGCCAGAGGAGTCATTGTTTCATAAGCAAATCCCTTATTCATTCAGCAGTTTATGTTGAGAGTCTACTATGTGTTCATCACTGGAGATACAGCTGTGGGTAAGTCAGACATGTCCCTAAACTTCATGGAGATTATAATATATTGGGAAAGACCAATGCTAATTGCACAAAGAGAATTAAATTACTATTATAAAATCATAAAAAGTTTACTTAAAATAACATCTGACAACATAACGGGCCAATACTCTTTGAAGCTGTCAAGCCCATCAAAAGTAAGGAATGTCTGAGAAACTGTCATAGCCTAAGGAGACATGATGATTAAATGTAATGTGGCATCCTGGATAGGATCCTGGAACAGAAAAAGGACAATAGAAAACTAAAGAAATTGGAATGGACTTATTAACTATGGGCTTTAGTTCATAATAATGCATTTAAAGTAATAAACTCATAGAGGCTTATTAACTGTAACAAATGTGTCATTTTAATGTACGATGTTTATAATAGGGGAAATTGTATGTTTGAGGGGAAGTATATGGGAACTCTGTACTGTCTCCTCAATTTTTCTGTAAATCTAAAACTGTTCTAAAAAATAAAGTCTAGAAAAAATGTAAATGCTTTCACTGTAAATAAAATAAAAATTATTTGTGATAAACCCAAAGAAGGTAAAAACCTGGGCATTTGTTATTGGACTCTATAAAGCTCGCAAGGAAAGGCTTTCCTAAAGAAATCAGACAAAAGCTGAAACTTGAAGTTTGAAAAGAAGTGGGCCAAGAAAAGAGAAAGTCAAGATCTGTCTAGGCAGAGGTTACAGGGAATTAGAAGACTGAGAAAATTAAAAACAATTTCAGTGTGCCTACATTGAAGCCCTAGGCAAAAAGATAAAATTAGTCTGTACTGCCCCAGATAGGCTTTGGATATCAAGTTAAGAATTTTAAAATTTATTCCTTAAAGCCAAAGAAGAACATTCATTCAATAACAATATTATCAGCACTATTAGGGGAAGCTCTCCTAAGCAGTGGCCCTTATTGCAATGAAATAAACAACAAAACCCCTATTCTCAGGAATTCCCAATGTCTGGGAAGGGTGGAGAGGAAAGGGACAGTGCTGGAGGGAAGATGGGGAAGGGACTGAGCACTGAAGACCTTACTCTTGAGACAGAGGGTTTTGAGGCAAGCCACGACTTGACCTTTGTGCATTATTTACAAAACCTCACTTAGGCTGTTACTCTTCCCTAAAATCCATTTCCCTGCAATAGCCAAAGTGACCTTTTGCAAACATAATCAGACCTGGTCACTCCACTTTAAACCCTCCATTGTTTCTCCTTGTACAGTGATGAACATCTAAATTCCTAAAACACATAAAGGAACCAAGCACTAAAGAACTTTCAGCAAAATATGTCAACCTGGAAAGAAAATGTGTCTGATTTTCTTCAGAGAGATTTTTACCTACAGTGTTTAATGGGTGAAAAAAAATTTTCCTTGCCAGATTAAACCAGGTCCCAGAGGAATCTTTAAGGTCACTGTGAAGTTATCTGCATATACAAACATATGTTCTTCAGTTTATCTATTCTACTAAACTCTTATCTCCTTTTAAAGACATCCCTCCTGTAAATGGAAAAAAAATTTTTCATTGTATTTTTAAGACTGCATACTACAAATGCACCAAATAAACAGGTTCATGAAATATCCTCTTTATTTCTTCAATACTGACTTTTTCTACCCTTCTATCCACCCAGAACCCTATTTTGGGGAGATTTCCTCCAAGAAATTAAATTTAATCTTTTTATAATATAACAAGATTTGGCAAGTTTTATGTTTGAGCAAATTTTGCTATAATCTTTCTTAGAGACTCAGCCCAGTGAAAATGATAAAGGTATTTCATTTGATTAATATAAAGTTTTGTTTTTAGATTGTATACTTTTGAAATATTTGCTATTTTCTACAACCTCATTTCTGATTAGAAAGATCCTTCTAGAACCTTAGAATATTAGACTCTAGACTCTAGAGTCTAATATTCATAAAGTATATGATAATTTAGTTTTAAATTTATACTTATAGAAACTAATAAAATAGAAATAAATTGTAAGACTATCATGATGATAATCAATGATAGAATAAAACTCTCTGGATGTGAATGACCAGTTTTATTTGGACTTTCAGTTCAAAATGACCTTATAATTGCTGACAAATTATCAATTATTATTCTTTAAAAAAAGTTATTTTTGAATGTCAACTGTAATTTTTTTTTAAAGTTATGCTGCCATTTTACAGCTTAAATGAAGGAAAAATCTACCATCTTAATTATAATTCCCACTCCCCTCTTTGAAAAAAAGGGCTTACCCAGCTCCTACCCATTTACTAACCCAGCCCAGCTTACCACCGACCAATAGTTGCTCTGCTCAGAACCCATTTTGTTAGTGGGAAAACATGGATGGCACCTGACCACAGACTAAGATGACCTGTGGGAATATCAAGTGGGAATGTTAGCATCTGAACATTCCTAAATATCACTGAGACAGTTCTCCCTTACTATACCCCTTCCCACATATACAATTCTCTATCTAAGTCTTCTTGAGTGGATTTCCTCCACAAAGTCACTGTCTCCTTCAGTAGGCCCATCCTGGTACAGACTGGGTTAGATGCCCCTTTAATGGATCTCATTGGCTGCCATGCATCTGTTCTCTCATCCTAGCATTTCTAGAAATGCATTGTCATTTTCCTATCAATTCTCAGCCTGTCTTCCCCAGTAAGCTGTGAGCTTCTCTTTATCCCTAAGACCTAGCAGTGATCTAGTTGTTTGGCTACAAGTACTTATTTCAATAACTATTCTGTGACAGGCATTGTGCTAGGTGCTAGAATTATAATGATGACCAAAATAGTAAAAACTGATATTATAGAATTTATAGTCTGGTGAGGGGAATAAATTGTTAAGTAAATGTACAAATAACTAATTAATTAACATGGTGTTTAGGGCCAAGAGCACATACAAGATTAGTAGGATTTTATCTAGTTCAGGTGAAGGCTTCCTGGAAGATGTGATATTTAAGTGGATTCCTGAAGAATGAGAACAAGTTACTCAAGCAGAGTGCATCTGTGTTGGCAAGGGGGTAGGTGCTGAGGCCCAGAAGAACGCTCCAGGTAGTTAGAGCAACACATACATAGAGCCTGAGACTGGAAGTATCCAGTGTGGTGTAGTTGATGAAAGAAGACATAGCAGCCCACACCTGCATTAGCTCATGCAGTTTGAACATTGGCCTTGTTAAACAGTTTGAACATTGCCCTAAAAGAAATGTGAAGGCACTGAGGGGATTTTAGCAGAGGTATGATATAATCAGATGATATGATTTGTATTTTTAAAAGTTGACTTTTTAAGGCAACTAGATGAAGAATGGAATGTAGAGAAGCAAGAATGGAGGAAGAGAGATTAAAGTAAGAGATAATGGTGGCTTGTTGAGTCTAAGTTGAGTGAATAACTGAACTTTAGAATCAAAGTATAGGATGTAAGACCTGGAAAGTCCCCAGAAATCCCATCCAGGTTTTATGTCTCATTTAACAAGGAAACCAAGTCCCAGAGTGACACCATAAATTAGTCAATGCTACAAAGTTTATTCACAGCAGAGCTAGAACTACAAACTGGTGGTGCATTTTGTCTTTCTGTCATTTTTCATGGATTTCTTCATGTGACCCAATAAGATTTTGAATTTTTAAAAACAGAATTCCTTACTAAATGATAGATAAATGGAGTTCATTGCTCTATTTTCTACTTTGATTATGTTTGAAAGTGTTGATAATAAAGACTGACAAGAAGTAATGCTTTAAAACTGTTGGGGCACAGGTACAAATTCAAGATCTTTGAAAGTCTGACAGAGAAAACTGGTCCAGAGCTTCCTAGTGTTCTCATACTTATATGGCACCCTCTGATTCCCAGCCTGATGGACTGATTGTCATGGTCACAGAGAATTGCAAATTGCTGGATTCCATCATTCTTATACAGGGAAAGACACATAACCTCTCTTTGGCTCTTCTGTAAAATTGGAGTCTGTGCTGTTAAATGCCAAAAAGAACACAGTTTAGTAACAAGTTTGATGTCCTTTATTCAAGGGAAAAAAAACTCATGGGTTTGGGGTACAGAGAGCCTAACAAGCAGTGGAGCCCTCCTCCTGAGAGATTTGGGGCAAGAGTGAGTTTTATAGGACATTGGAAAGAGGCAAATAGACACGGGGCATGATTGGCTAGGATGTTAGGATCTCCCTATAAGGCCAGCATGTCCTGTTTTCTAGGGCAGGGGTTCCCAATCCCCAGGCTGCTGACCAGTACCTACCTGTTCATGGATTGTTAGGAACCAGGCTGCACAGCAGGAGGTGAGTGGTGGGCAGCAAGCAGGTGAGGCTTCATCTGTATTTGCAGCCACTCCCCAGAGCTGGTATAACTGCCTCAGCTCCACCTCAAATCATCAAGCATTAGATTCTCATAGGGGCACTGGTCTCTGGTGCTAAATGGGTTAGGGACTGCTGTCTACGGTAAAGTAAGCTAGTAAAGCTGAGTTGGAGGTTATCATCGGTGCATGTTAGGTTTCCTCGACTGTGAGGTATTTCCCTTAAGTGCAGGCTGACTTGAGTTTACTTTTTATTTTTTTTGTTTTATTTTATTTTATTTTATTTTATTTTATTTTATTTTATTTTATTTTATTTTATTTTATTTTATTTTATTTTTATTTTTATTTTTATTTTTCCATGAACAATTTTGACTTGAGTTTAGATTTGTGACATTGGCCAGGCCACTGGGGCAGTCTCTATTTTGTGGGTCTGACCTTCCCCAATCAATGAACATTCTTTTTTCTTACCTTTTTCTTGAAATTGAGTAATCAATGTCACTACAGCTGTCTGCATAAACCACCAAGAGTAACCACATAGTTGTCTATTTATGATTTATATTACATGTTAAATATAAACCTGAAGAAGGTCTGAGTTTGTTTTATTTAGGCCTTAACTCATTTAATAGCCTCAGAATATAGAAAGCAAAGAAAACAATTATCAAAAACAATTATATAGGAGATAGGAGAGTGGTGAGGTAATCCTATTTGCTTTCAGTCTGAAATCTCTGGATCTTGGAGTGTGGTGGTTGACAGTTAAAGGGATTAGCTTTAGCTATCAGTCTCTTTTCCAAAATGGCTTTTGTGGCAGCCCTTCCTAAGAGGATGTGATCCAGGACCTCTTAAAATAGCATCCTCACTTCTATCTTCTTTCCAGTCTTTCTGCACTACCTAGATTCTCTGGTATCCAGAAAGCATTCAATTAGTCATCTCCATATTTCCTCTCTTTTTCAAAAATATTTTTTCACCCCAATCTTTCATTGATGAGAGTAAATTCAAAGGGGTAAATCTGGCAAATAGTAAGAATAATTGTTAAATGAATGAATAAATTAATAAGCAAATTTGAGCCCCATAATTTAAATATGACATTGTAAGGTGCATATTATAAAAACATATTGTAAAAAGTGAAGTACTGTCCCATAAATCCATTCCACAAAATAATCTTGGTCAATATTTTGACCAATAGCTTTACTAAAACACTGGACTGGACATTCTTGTATAAATCTCTATGTACATGGGAGGTTATGTTGGGTCAAAAGCTTTGTGTTTATGTGTGCGTGCGTGTGTGTGTGTGTGTGTGTGTGTGTGTATGCGCGCGTGAGTGCGCATGCACGCTTTTATGACAGTGCTAAATTATTCTCCAAAAAAGTTGTAACAATTTACACTCCCCCAAAGGTAGTATTGTGAAATGGTTCATGATTTTACTTTAAAAATCTTTATTTTCTAAATTACAAAAGTAATATTCTTTTTAAAAAGTTAAAACAATTTGAGAGCCTACAAAGTAGAAAAAGTATTTCCTATACTCCTTCCAATTTTAGGGATTATTTTAGAGTGAGATGATAATATGTAAATATATTAAAATTCAAAAGTCAATCTTATTTTATCTTCTCTTCCCTCAGCATATATAACCAACTTATGTCACTGCTAAGAAATCCTGGGAGAGAACTGCCTAGGTCTCCTAAGCCTTATGCACTCTTATTTTTCAAGGCCTACCTTGCATCCTACTAATCATCTTAAAATGCACTCATATCAAATATAATATATATATAAAATATAGAAAAGGATAATGATTTAACATTTTTTCTCTTAAATGTTCTTTGTTATCATAAGTAACATTTGATTTATCAGTTATGATTTCTCAATAGTTGTTCTTAGGATTTCTCAATAGTCGTACTTAGGATTTCTTGGGGCATGAGAAAATCTGGCCTATAAATTTTTAAAAAATATAATGACATTTAATAAATGCTAATTTTATGAATTAAGTTGACATAATGTATTCATAGCCATTTCATTAAACCTTTGTCAATTTGTCTTTCAATTTATTTGTCAAAGTTTGGAGCATGAACTATTGTAGACATGGCTGATCAGCTTAACATTGATCGTATCAAAGCAGAAAGACATGTTTTATATTTTCCATACAAAACTTTCCCAGCAGATTCTATCAGAAAAATATTGTGGTGTTCAGTAAGCGTGAGAGGATTTTCTGGAAGATATTATTGATTGTTTAGCGGGAGACAGTGCAAGAGAATGGAACAGGAAAATGACTTGGGTTTTTTATAGGCTTCCAATCAGCCTGCTGGCCATGCCTATTTTATGGTGAAGATAGGAACAAAGAAGTGGAGTTTTCTGTACAAAGATTGCTCCTCAAAAGAGTCAGAACAATGAAGCAGTGTTAACACCTAGGCTAGTGGGTCTCAGTCAGGGCAATTTGCTCCCCAGTTAGGGTTGCCAGATTTAGCAAATAAAAATGCAGGATGCAACATACAAATTTTACATGGGACATATTTATAAAAAAATTATTTGCTGTTTATTTGAAATTCAAATTTAATTGGGTCTCTGTGTAAGGCATATCAGTCACTAGGAGATGTTTCCATTGTCTGGAGTCACAGCTAGGGGTGGAGAGTGAGGTGCTACTGGTATCCAGTGGGTAGAGGCCAGGATGCTGCTAACATCCAAGAATGCAGGGATAGCACCCCACAATGAAGAATTATCCAGCCTTAATATCAGTGCCGAGTTGAGAAACTCTGACCCAGGCTAACTGGTATAAGGCATTTGCTGGACTGAATGTGTGTGTTTCAGGTTATAAAATAATACTCACTATAATAAAAAAGTCAAATAGCAAGAAAGCATTATTTGAAAGCAGAAGTCTCCTCTTGGCCTACTTCCCAAATCAACATAAATAGTTTGTAATGTTATTCCAAATATTTTTTCATAACAATATATACCTTTTTAAATACTGAGTCACAGTATTAGACTGGCCATATATAATCTCTTCTTCATGTCTATAATTTTGTCGGTTTAAATTAAATATTGGCTTACACTATGCATTCTGTCCTGAAACCTGCCTTTTAAAAATTGTATAATGTGCCTTAGATATCTTTTTATACCAATAAACACTACTGTTTTGTCTCTTTTAGAGACTATATGTCTATGTCTATATCCAAAACCTATTCCCTGTTGATGGACATTTGAGCTCTTTCCAATTTTTTCAATTATGAAAAGTGAGGTAATTAATATATGTGATATAACTATTCTTATACATATGCATTTGCAGATTTTTGCAAATGTTTGTGTAGACTAAATTCTTAAAAGTGGAATTTCTGGGACAAAGGGTATGTACAATGAAATCTTTAAGTGTCATAGCCAAATTACCTTCCTAAGAGGTGATACCAATTTACATGGCTACTTACAGTGTTAGGAGACTGCTTAGAGTTTTATTTCTGAGGATTATTAATTTATTTACTTTGCATTTTTCCCCCATTGGAATTGAAAAAGCAATATAACATCAGCAAATATATATTTTTAAAAGCAAATGGAAAGCTCTCATTGTGTCCTCAGATCTATTCCATGCTCTTCTATGTTGCTCTACCTCTGAATGGGGCTGGCTTTTGCCAGCTTTATTTCCCAGGCTTCCAGTAAACTGGCTACTGGCTGGGTTCAGCTAATGGGAAGCCCTTGTGAGAGGTGAGGAAAGGAGAAGTTGAATATTTCCCTCTCTCTTTGATCTGAGAAGTATCTTCCTCAGGACGGTCATCTCTTCCTTTGCTCCCTCATCCCATGGCTTCATCTCCTGCTACATAGGCCTCAGGTAGTTCCAGCTTCTGTTGTATGTTCCTAATTCTTTAGCTGCCCCATTTGGCATCTCACCTCTTCCATTACCTCTGCAAACAATCCCTTAACTCAAATTCCTTGTTTTAAAATTTAGAAATGAATTCTCTTTCCTGATAGGACCTTGACTGATTACTCGGCACCTTATTATCCTAACATTTTCTTAGCATATTTTCTTACACACGCTTGCATAGTTTTACATTGTCACAGCTATGTGAATATTTTGTCTTTTTTCCTTCATTTAACATTATGTCATAAAAGTATAATATTAATCTATTTGAGTACTTTTAATAATGATCATATTTAATGGCTGCAGAGTATCTTTTCTTGTGGAAGTATCACGAATAATTAATTTAATCATTAATCCAGAATGATCTGGATATAATGTGTAATTTTAAATTATTTGCCTTGAGCACTGAAATTAACTTACTTTCTTGTCCCTGGGCTAAATAATTCTGGGATCAGGTAAAAGTAACTTAGCAATTTGCTCTTTGAAATTCTTCTTCTAGAAGATAACACTATGAACCAGCTTAAATTGTTTACTTATCAAAATTAATAACTTACTCATTAACACTTCTTTCAAGACCTTCCCCTTGCTATGTCCACCCATCTCAAAGTATTATATTATAAACCCTGACCATTCCCAACCATTTCCCCACCTTGCCGGACCTGTTTAAATCACCCAATTTGGGCCTAAAACTCTATAAATATCCTCCTTTGTGTTCTAAGAGTCTGTCAAGTTGCTATTCTTCTACAATATTCTAATAGACTTAGCTTTTGCCTGATCAAATTTTTCTTTGGTCTTTTGGGATATTAATGATTGACAGCAATAATATACAGCACAGGATTATCTTGAGCAGTGAATGAAATTAAGTACCTAAAAGCATCTCTAAATAGTAATGTAATTTCCAATGCAAAGCAGACAGCCTTTAAGATGGCTCCCAATTATCACTTCCCTCTTCTTCCTTTTTCTAGAAACATCAAGGCCAAATGTGACTTGAGAAACTTAGAGAAGAAATGCAAAGAACCGACATTCACTTAGCATTCAGTATGTGCCAGGTACTTAGCTAGGTGTTCCTCATTTGTGATCTCATTTTATACTCACTTTAGTCCTGTCAAAATGACATTATTAGTCTGATTCTCCAGAGTAAGAAAGGCAGGCTGAGAGAGGTTAAGGAATTTGCCTGAGGTGTAACTCTAAGTGGCAAAGTCAGGATTCCACTGAGGTATGTCTGACTCAGCTTGTACTTTCCCTCCTGTTATCACTTTACTTCCCAGACTTATATTGTTTTTATTGCAATTACAGAATTTGGGGCTGAGATTTCAGGGCAGGAAGCTATTCAGCACCTTATATAAAACCCTACCAGGGAAAATAACATCCTAGAGCAGCACAGATCAAATAGAAACATAATGCAAGCCACATATGTAATTTAAATTTTCTAGCAGCTGCAGCTGAAAGTAATAAAAAGTAAAATTAATTCTTTAAACTTTTTGTTTTAAAGTAATTATAGATTCACAGGAAGTTACAAAAATAGTACAGAAGGATCCTGTGTTCCCTTCCACTTTCCTCCAATGAGAACATCTTATATAATTATAATATCAAAACAAGGAAATTGACATTGGTACAATCCAAATACCTTATTCAGATTTCATCAGATTTATATGTATGCAGAACTGTTCTCTTACCACAAAGATCTGTGGTACCCCATTATACTCACAAACCACCACCCATATCTCATTCTTAAAAGTTTACCCCATCTATTCTCTATATCTATAATTGTGTCAGTCTGAGATGATACATTGATGGAGTCATGCATGTATTAGTTTCCTAGGGCTGCCGTAACAAATTACCACAAACTGACCGTCTTAAAACAATAGATATTTATTCTCTCGCAGTTCTGGAAACTAGAAGTCCAAGATTAAGGTGTTAGCAGGCCTAGGCTCCCTCCTAATGACCTCTAGGGAAAGATCCATTTTAGCTTCTGGTAGCTGCCTGCTTCTTTGGCTTGTGGCCACATTACTCCAGTATCTACCTCAGTCTTCACATTGCTTTCTCTGATTATTTTCTCCTCTGTGTCTCTTATAAGTACACTTGTATTCATATTTAGGACACATCTAGATAATCCAAGATGATCTCATTTCAAAATCCTGAATTTAATTATATCTGCAAAAGGCTTGAGCTAGGACAATGCCTCCTGGCATGTGTGGCTGGAGCCAGTGAGTGAAGGTGAGAAAAGGAGACAAGTAGGAGATGTTAGGAAAGAATAGTCAGAAATGAAAAGTTAGAATACCAGTTGATAAACAACTTAATTGTAGCTTGAAATCTAAGTGTGGGGGGTATATTATTAACTACTAAGTTGCTCTGTGAGCATGGACTTAATGAAAAAGGGGTGCTGCAATAAATTATAAATTCCTAACTGGGCAGGTCATGGTGGGTAGTCACTCCTCCCCAGGCTATAACTTCTTCGGTGAAAGGTCTTCAAGCAAGCCCTGTCCATTGTTTTTGTACATCTAGGTTAACACACCTTGGAAATGCCATAAGTAATACCCTTCCAATGGGTGACCACACTCAACACAGCACATAATTTTAAGTATCCTGTAATCCGATCCTGCCTTGCTTTCTCCCCCTACATGTAATCTTCCTTATGTTCTCTCCTGAATTTCACATGCATAAAAGAAACTGCAAAACTGTTTTTCTTGGAAGCATTTCAAATCTTGCTTCTGGGTAGTTGTCATTTTGGTTCATACAAACTCTTATGAAAATTTTCTACAGGTTGGGAGATTCTTGTCAACAGTCATAGTCAGGAGAGGTGAAATAATCTTGACATCTATTCTAAACCATGTTAAATCAGAGTGAACTATTGTCTGAAACCAAGATTATGCATTTCTGTCTGTCAGATTCAGTGTCTCAATCCTCTCTGGGCTGTGCTAGGTAAATTGCTCTTTTTTTCCCCTTCATTTTCCTTGTTTTTAGATTACATGCAGACTAACTTCTTAGAGAAACACATATTTTCTTCTGAGCACAATACAAGAATTTAGATTTTTATCTTCATCCAAATCAATATATTTGACTTGGTTAAAATTTGTAAGCCAGGTTACTCTCCCATACAAGGTCACCAGGCAGCCTTCTTGTTCTCACTACCCTCTTTAACTTCTGTTATTTGAGTGTAATTGCTTCATTGAAAAAATTTGATTGTGTGACCACCACAATTGTGCATAGGTTGTAGTGCTCTTTTTTTTTTTTTTCCTGAGGGAATTCATCTTTTAAAATCTCTCGGAACAAGCCAAGCTCATACTTAAAAGGGTGTCTGTCCTAGACTGTGCAATGCACTTCATCTTCAGCCCTGTTTGCTCCAGTGCCAGCTAGTCTGCCATTCTGGTCTATCTGACTTTCTTTTCCTGTATCCCTTCTCCTGCCTCCTCATCTTTCAGCAGAGGACCAGTTTCCCCTCCCTCACATTATAAATGTCCTTAAGATAACTGATCTCTAGACTTTGAACTCTTTCTTCGACAATTATGTCCATGGGCTGCTTAGTTTCCTGGAAGACATACTCCCCCTCCTCCTTGAAGCTTTGCCTAGCTGGAAGCAATTTCTCCTCTAAATTCTAAAAACACTTATTGTCTGTGCTTCTATTAAGCAGGGTTGGTCTTCTCTCACCTCTGTTCCTCAGCACCGCCCCGCACCACCCCCCCCCCGCCCCCGCCTCCAGGTAAATTGTAAACTGGAGAAGGTAAAAATCTATTTTATACTTTATATCTGTCTCCTACCCCCCACACCACCCTTGTATCTTAAACAGAGGAAGTGCTTAAAAATATCTGACGAATAAAACAGCTTTAAGAATAGGAAGTGACTTTTTAGGATAAATTGGTAAAGACTCTATCAGGAGGAAAATCACCATTCTCAGATATAACATTTTGTGGTAAGATTTTCAACACTACAAAAATATGCAAATAACCAAATCACCCACACACACAAAGACTAGTTTTTATTGTTTACAGTTCTATTTTTTTAAGTCAGGCTTATTAGGATATACTTCACATTCAGCAAAATTTGCCCTTTTAAGTTATTTATTTCTATAAATTTTGAGAAGTTACAGAGTTGTATAGCCATCACTATAACCAAAATATAGATTATTGACATGACCCTCAAAACTCCCTTGTGCCCTTTTGTAGTCAATCCCCTTCCCTCATCTCCAGCCCCTAGAAACCACTGACCTGATCTGTGTCTCTATAACTTGCCTTTACCAAATGTTATATAAATGGAATTGTAAGATAAGTGGCCTTTTGTATCTGACTTCTTTCACTTGACATAATACTTTTGAGATTCATCTAAGTAGTTGTATGTTTCAGTAGCTAGTTTCTTTTTATTGCTATTTGGGGAGAACAGAGTACTCCAATCATTGTGTCATAAAAATTATTTTTCAGTAGAAGGCATTTAAGTTCCTAAAATCTCTTATCTTCCTAAAAGCAGAGCCTCCCTAAAGAACTAAAAAGGATTGTTATAAATCCTCTCCTCTGAACCAACAAAAGATGATTTTCTCTTATCACTTATCATTAGCAATGGGTTTCCACACCACATCTAAACAGACATTGTCACGAAACTATCATATCTCCTACCTATTCTCCTGAGGAGCATTTATCTTTCCAAAAAAGTCATTTGTTTTCCCATAAGTGTCTTTTCTCCTATTCCCTTCCTTTATTAAAAAGTCTTTTGTTTTCCCATAAGTCTTCTCCCCCTCCCCTACCTCTATTAAGATGGTATATAACCCCAAATTCTAACTGTTCCTTGGAGTCACATTTTTCTGTGTACTCTCTGTATACCTTAACAAAGTTATGGTGATTAAATGTTATCTTTTGCTAGTCTGTCTTTTGTCAGTTTAAGTCACAGGACCCCAATTACTTATACTAGGAGGGTACAAGGAAAGTTTTATCTCCCTGGTGCTGTTATTTCATTGTATGGGCATATTAAAATTTGTTTATCCATTCACCAGTTGGACTTTGGAGTTGTTTCCAGTTTTTGGACACTTCCCTATAGTGTCTTTATGTGACATATATTTTCAATTCTCTTGGGTTAATACCTAGGAATAGAATAACAAAATCATATGCTAAGTATCTCTATAAGAAACTGCAGGACTGTTTTCGAAAATAGTTGTATTGGTTTGCATTTCCATCAGCAATATATGAGAGTTCCATTTGCTCATCATCCTTTATATTGTCAGCTATTTTACTTTTAGCCATTTTAGTAAGCTAAGTAACAATTTGAAAACAAAGAAAATGTAAGGTTTATTCATGTAAGAAATATTTATTGATAAAACTAGAGCCTGGTTTTAGCTTTGGCTGGGTTGATACACTTTGTCAGATGTTTGATTTTGTTGACTGTGTCAGAAATATGATCATTCTGAGAACATATAATACAGCTGCTTATCTCTAGGGTCACAGTCAGGTGAGAAAGACATGGGAAAGAAAATATGTACAAATACACTTCTCATGACACTTTGGGAACAGACTGGAAACTTTTTACCTCTCCTTGGGAGCAACTTTCCCCTAAATTGATGTTGAGCTTTGTAGATTAAAATGTCAATACTTGGACTTGAGTATTTTAAATGCAATCAAAGACAGTAAGGGCTTCTCTAACCAGAAGGTAATTAATCTTAATTTGTAAATAGGTTCAAGAGTTAAGGAAATATGGATATGAAGAGAATTCTTACCTCAAATAACACACTGTAGAGCCATTGAACAAAGTGGTCTATCAGGCCCACAGGAGTGAAATATATTTTCAGGAGAGGGCTACTGGGGCCAGGGCAAAACAGAGGGAAGACTGGAGAGTTTGAGAGATGTGGAAAGAGAACCAGACCATTAGGAAATCTGAGCCTCTGGATCTTAGTACCAGCTGTGCCTTAACTAGTTGTACAAACCTGGACAAGCCAAATGCTTGCAGGCCTTGCTCCTTTCATCTATAAAATAAGCGTTTGGACTCCTAAGGTCTCCTTCAGTTGTGACATTTTGTGGTCTGCACACCATATGGGGAGAGAATTTGGCGAAGAAAGACAATGGCAAAGGCCAGAGCAAAGAGAGAGAATGCAGGGGCAGGGGAGGGCAATGTAGATGATGGACTGTGTAGGGAGACGGGTGTGGCTTGTATTTAAAACAAGGCAAATGGAGGGGTGCTTAAGGCCCAAACGGACTGTTAAAATCCACCAAGAAAAATCCAACAAGAGATTGCATGTGTGAAACTAAGGGTATGCTAGGAATATAATATACAGATGAGCAGGAGTGGAGATTTTCAATGAAAGGCAGAGCACAGAGGGAAAGGATTCAGGAGCATTTGTTTATTCATTCAACAAACAGTTATTGAAAAGGAGATATTTTAGGGGAAATTCAAGGAGGCAGGCTACAGCATGAGCAAAGTCTGTGATGGGTACTGAACTGGGGGTACCAGCATGAGGCGAGGGGAGGTCATCTGTTTGAGAGACTGTGATACCAAGCTAGGATTCTGTAACCAACCATTCATTTAACAAACACTTGCTCAGCAACTACCATGTTATAGGCACTAGATATAAAGATCAATTTCTCTGACCTTCAGGAGCTGAAGTTCTAGTAAGGGAAGATAAATAATAAATAAGGTAAATAGTGACAAATGCTAATAAGAAAAGCAAAGCATGGAAGGACAATGGGATTGCATATGAAGGGGCGAGGGACTGTAATTCTAAATAGTGTGGCCACTAAGAAGATGACATCTGAATCAAAGAGGAGAGGGAATGAGCAGCATGGATAGAGAGGTACTAGATAGTCTTTCAGAAAAAGAACAACAGGCAAACAAGGAACCTGAGTTGGGAAAGTAGCCAAGGTTCAAGGAGGTCTGTGAGGCTGAAGGGAAGAGAAACAAGGAGAGACTAGTTCAAAACTTGGCCTGGGCTCCAGGAAAGGGCAGGAAGGAGCCCAGCTCATTCTGGAGAACCGTTGTTCACCTAACCTCCCTTCTCTCAGCCTTTAGGGACCACCTCTGTAGCTCATGCTGCAGATATTATAGTTGGTAAGATACTGTGTTCCAGTTATCAGAACCCAGAACAAAAGGTCAGGGTCCAACTGGTGGCAAGGTAAGATGATGCTGCATTCAACAGAACTAGACCAGGCCTTAAATCCCTGTCTTCAGACACCATCAATTTTGAAGCCAGTGTGGCTCAAGGCCTACTGCTGGACCTCCACAGAGGGCAAAAGAGAGCTATAGAAAAGAAACTAGGGAGGCCAGGTATATTGAACTTAAAAAATATATAATTGCATTAGGAAATACCTGCACATGATTTGAAATTTCAAATGGAATAAAAAGCACCTTAGATTTCTGAGCTCCTGAGAATTTTAGACATCACTAGTCCAACCACTGCAACTTACAGAGAAAATTCAAGATAGGTGATTTTTCAAAGCAACACAGGAAAAGAGAAACAGGTCCCTAGCCTACCTGGCATTACACTTTCTATTCTATCACAACCTTTTTTTTTTTTTTATCTTCACCAAAAGTTTCAGAATAAGGTTATAGAGAAAGCGAAGCAACATTTTAAGTTGTATTTTAAGTTCACTGTTAACTAAATGAGAAATAGAAATTACGCTGAACAAAATTTCAGAGCCAGAGTTCCATCTCTGCAAGGTCAGCTACTTTGAAGGGAGATTCCTGAAGGGTGGGCAAGCACTGCACTTCTGAAAATTCAGAGAGAATGGAAGAGAGACCACAAATGTGAGTCCCTGACAAACCAATGTCTGTCCTCTTTGGTGACAGCAAAAGTGGAACTGAAATCTTTCAATATCAGGATGGAGATGTCATACCCCAATTTTTAATCAACACAAACCTTGAGTCAGATGTAACATTTAATGCATAGTTGAACTTCAGTGTAACATTAATGTGGGTTAAAATTAAGCTCTTATCTAAAAGAAAAAATCAAACATAGTGAGGAATAAAAAGCACATGAAGCTCAAAAACTACTTTACCAACCTTTAGAAATAAATCTCTATAGAAAAATATTAAAACCATATGATAATTAAAATAAAAAAGTTGATGAATTAAATATGTAGAAAAGAATTCATATTCTCAAAGTTAAGAAAACCAGGGCTCATTCACATTTCAGTCTTTATGTTGCAGAAGATCTTAAATTTTTGATGCAGCAAAGCAAAATACAGCTTCTTGAAAAACAATTAATAATTCAAATTCATAGCACCAGCTTCCCCCAAGGAAATTTTCTATTAATTTGTAATTTGGCCTTGAATTTGACCTTGGCCTTCATGTCATGATCATTTGGGTTGCTCTGAATATGCCATCTCTTGGACAAGGGCCTCTGCTAATTTTAAATGAACAAAGCTGCCAATTTGCCATTCTTCTATTTGCATCACAATATGTGGGAATAAATTCACAATTAATAAAACATGTCCAGTAAGCAGTCAGATTGAGGAAATTAAGAACATTTATCTAATAAGTTTAAAAAGAGATGTTTCATTTTTACCTTTTTGGACATAAAAAGGGGAAAGAAAACAGTTTATGTCTCTGAGGGCTTCGATAGAGGCCAGAATTACTCCCTGCACAATAGCATCTATAAAAGCCATGCTGTAGATTTTAGTTTTAAAAAAGAAAAAGAAAAAGAAATTTAAAAAATAGAATGAATGTATAAAAGTTTGTACGAGGCCTAAAATATCTTCCTTCCTTCTCTTTTCCCCTTCCTTTCTGCATTACTTTTTCTTTGGTTCAATGAAAATTAATACTTCTCAAGTTTGATTCGTGGAAAGGGCTTGCATTTGATAGTAAGTAGTAATCAAAACATTTGGTGTTAAGCACCTTAGGACCTTCATTCCATTTTGCATTTGTTGCTGTATTATTAATATATTGTCCAGATATTAGGAAACAAGGTCCTACAGAGGAGTAGACCAGGAAAGTCAGGAGTCTGTAAGCGCTGTTTTCAGAGAAACGAATGAAGGAAATTAAAAGGAAGTTGGAGGAGTTAGGGAGGTCTCAACAGATTGTTTTTTGAGCTTGCTGTTTTCACTGTGTAAAATGTTCTTTCTCCTACTTTCCACCTGTTGAAATTCTCCAAGGCCAGATTGGTTAATCACCTACTGTAAGAAGTGTCTAGATCTTGGTTAGGAACCATTTCCCTACTTAGAACTCCCCTAGTATTTGCTATACCACTATTTTAATACTAGTGATATTCTAATTTACCTACATAAGCTTAGTCAGGGCCTTGAATGCTGCACTAAGGGGTTTAAGGGAACCATTTCTGAGGACTGGCACGATTTAAAGTATAAAAGGCAGACTAAGAAGGTAGTTCTGGAGCAAACAGAAGGGAAGGAGGGTGCATGAATCTCTCTCCCTGTCTGTCTCTGCCTCTGTCTCTGACCCTTAGCATATTACTGTGTGCCGGGTATTATGCATACCTGCATTTACCCCATAAACCTTGGAAGTCAGGTTTTACTCTTCCATACAAGGTCACCAGGCAGCCTTCTTGTTCTCACCACCCTCTTTAACTTCTGTTATTGAGTGTAATTGCTCCATTGAAAAAGTGCTTTGAAGGCTCAGCAATGACCCACTACCTGCTACGTTTAGGGACTGGTCCCCTCAGTTCTCATTATGAGTCCACTAACTCTAAAAACTCACGAACTGATTACATTTTTATCGCTGACAGTTTAAAATTTCGAATGCATTTTTACCGTTGAAGCTTAAAACAAAGTTTAATTAGTTAAGGGTGGCTGTGGGTGGAGAATTAGAGATTCTGAAGGGTATTATCGAGCGCTTTAGACTTGAAAGGCGGGTAACAATAGTTCTAAAGAGAACGGTCAAAGCCTGCAGATTTTTCTAACAGCTCTATTCTCATGCGTGCACACCAGGGCTGGGGGCTAACTTTTCTGTTGTTTGTTTATAAAAGAAATCAAGAAAGGGAGCGGGCCTGCCTCTCTTTTGACCTAAGGGCAAGAGTGAGGGGCCTGATGGGATTAGGTGAGGGAGCCCTTCCTCGCGCCCCGGGCCCAGCCCTGGCGCAGCGCTACCCACTTCTCCAAGGGGTGGGGCTCGCTGGCGGCTAAGCGCGCGGCGGTGAGTAGGCGTGTCCCACGGGCGCGCGCGGGCGGCGGAGGGGGCGTGTCCCGCAGGCGGGCGGCGGCGGCGCGGGCCGGGTGAGCTGCGCAGCCTCCTGTGCTGGAATGTGCGGCTCCCGCGAGCTCGCAGCGCAGCAGCAGAGCAGGCGCCGCCGAGGCCCCGGGCCCCAAACCCCGGCGGCGACGGCGGCGGCGGTGGCAGCCGGGACGGCAAGGCGAGAGCCGGCGGCCTAAGCACTCTCTTCAGTTCCACTCCTGGCCTTCGCGGGCCTCGACGGCCCCAGCGCCCAACTTTTCCACCCTCCCCTCCCCTCCCTGAAACTCCACCAACAAAGAAAAGTAGTCGGAGAAAGACCGGCGACGCTGGGTCCCCAGCCCCTCCTCACCGAGGGAGGCCGGTAAGCGCGGCGCGGGGCTGGGGGCTGGGTCGGGATGGGGGAGGGCCGGCCGGGCGGCGGCGGCGGCGGCGCCCGCGGGAGGGGGAGGGCGCGGAAGGACGCGGAGCGAGGCGCTGTCCAGGGCTGATTTGCAGATATTGTGGCTCTGGCGGCGGCCGCCGCGCCGGGCGGGGGCGGGCGGCCGAGAGAGATCGGGTTACACCAACTTGGGCCGGGGGCGTCCGTGTGGAGCAGCGCGGCGCCAAGACCCCTTCCCCAGTCGAGGCCCGGCCGCCGTCTTTGCGCGGGCCGGGGCTCCCCTTGGAGTCAGGTCCTGAGGCCGAGGAGCGGCGTTGCTTGTGGCCCTAGTCCTGAAACTTCCTCCTCGTCCTCCTGCTGCTCCCAGGTCCCGCCGCAGCCCCTCGCTGCCCGCGGCCCTCCCGTCCCCCCTCCCTCTCCGGCCTCTCCCTTTCGCCGGAAGGCGCCGTTGAGTGCGGCCGGGCGGGTTGAGTCAGCCCCGGGGCCCAGGCGGTTCCGCCAATGGGGCTGGACAGCGATTTCTGCGCTCGGGCGGTTCAGCCGCCGCGGCCCTTCGCGCCCGGCCACCTTGCTGCCGGAGCTGGCGGGGCTGGGGCGTGCGTCCCGCAAGGCGCCGTGGGGGAGTGAGTTCTCAAACTTCCGGGGCGCGGGGGGGCGGTCGGCGCGCGTGGGGCCCCCTCCGGCGCTCAGGGGCCGACGCCTCCGGAGGGCGCCAGCGGAGCCTCCTGGCCCTCTGCGAAAGTCGAGCCTGGGGGCGGTGAGTGGAGTAGGGACGCCGGCGACGCGGTAACTTTCCTCCCTGTTCCCAGGCGCGGGCCAGCGGGCCGGGGAGGGGGCAGCCTGGACTGGAGAAGATTTGATCTGGCCCAACGGCGCCCCGAATCGGCCCCTCTTGCCTTTTTTATTGTTGGAGAGTACAAGAAAGGCTTCAGGATGAGTAATGGGGCAACTCCCGTAAACTGGTTTGTAAATGTGTGCAGTGAGCAGGCCGAGCCGAGAGGAAGCGAGAGTGCCCGAGTTTGCAAAGAGCTGCTTTGTGTTTGGTATTTTGAGAAAATGGCCGAATGCCTATTTCAGTCAGGAATGCCGCCGCCGAGGCAGGCGCTGGTGGCAGCAGCACATAGGAATTCGTGCTACACGTTGGGCTTTTGGGCTCTTCTTGGACGGTCTTCCTTACAAACGTTAAAATTCTGGGATTATTGGTAGGGTTTGGTGGGTATTAGAAAAGTAGGGGTTAGGTAGATTACCGACTACCCTGGGCTGTTAGGACTTGGGACAGCTTTTGCCCTCCGTTTGTTTCTGTGATGGCATTTGATTCCAACTTTTGTTGGTACGTATAACTCAACTGGTCTGCGCTTCTGTGAAACAAACGTATTACTTTTTGTACTTTGGGTTGGTTGGTTATTTATTTATTTATTTGTTAGTACTTGGCACTTATTTTGCTTTTTCTCATTTGCAAGAGAACACCTACTTTGAGAATAGCACCTTTTAGTTTGGAAAGGAGCCTGGTTAAGACAATTTAAAAAGCTCAACATGTTTTCAGAAGGTGATCTTGTAATGGCTTCCACTAGACAAGTAGGCCAAGTCAAGCACAATGCAAGAAAGTTGCTGGTTGTTGAGTTGAGTTTTATGATTATTATATTAGGGGGTTGGAAGAAGTCTTTATTTTCATTTGTGAAGTTTTGAATACACCAAACTTCCTTTTTCACAGGAAAAAAGGTCCGTAATTGTTTTCCTTTTAAACAGGTCAAGTCAGCAAAAAAATAAGAAACTAAGTGGTACTTTTTCATAGTAGTTTACTCCTCTGGAATTAGTTGATTTAATGTGAAATTCAATTCAGTTGATCAGTTATGGTGGCAGCAGCACTAGGACTTTCCAGACATTTTTCTCTGTCATTTAGATTTCTCCCCTTTCTCATTCAGACCAATAAACTGTTGAAGGTAGGAATTGGGAGGTTACCACTATTTTATTCATGCATTGAATTTTAAAAGTAACTTTAATTAACATTAAAAATAAAGGTTACTGATTTTTTTTTTTTTTTGCACCAGAAAAATTAAAAGTGATTGAGGGAAAGCATGCCAGTGGTAGACCTACTTGATGGATGAATTGTGTCAAAACAATTGGTAGAAATTTTTTATAAGAAATTTTTTTGGTGATGCAGTAAAGAGAATTTAGAACTACAAAAACATTTTAAAGGCTTAATTTTAGTAGTTAAAGAAGCTCGTTGAGTTTAAAGATATTGGAAAACATTTTTAAAAATTGGGAAATTTTTTTAAAGTTATGAAGAATTAGTGATGTTTTGGTTTTAGTCCAGTAAAAGTTGTGTTTAAACTGGTGCTTTTATGTTTTTTGTTTTGTTTTGAATTCAGAATACAGCTATGGCCACCCAGGTAATGGGGCAGTCTTCCGGAGGAGGAGGCCTGTTCAACGGCAGTGGCAATATTGGCATGGCCTTGCCTAATGACATGTATGACTTGCATGACCTCTCCAAAGCTGAATTGGCTGCACCTCAGCTTATCATGTTGGCAAATGTGGCCTTAACTGGGGAAGTAAATGGCAGCTGCTGTGATTACCTGGTGGGTGAAGAAAGACAGATGGCAGAATTGATGCCTGTTGGAGATAACAACTTTTCAGATAGTGATGAAGAAGGACTTGAGGAGTCTCCTGAAATAAAAGGTGAACCCAGTGGATTGGAAAACATGGGACTGGAAAGTTTGGAACTCAGTGTTGCAGAATCACAGCCTGTGTTTGATGTGTCATCTGCCCCAGAAATTTACAACTCAAGTAAAGATCTTCCTCCCGAAACACCTGGAGCAGAGGATAAATGCAAGAACTTGAAGACCAAACCCTTTCGCTGTAAGCCATGTCAGTATGAAGCAGAATCTGAAGAACAGTTTGTGCATCACATCAGAGTTCATAGTGCCAAGAAATTTTTTGTTGAAGAAAGTGCAGAGAAGCAAGCAAAGGCCAGGGAATCTGGCTCTTCCACTGCAGAAGAGGGAGATTTCTCCAAGGGCCCCATTCGCTGTGATCGCTGTGGCTACAATACCAATCGATATGATCACTATACTGCTCATCTGAAACACCACACCAGAGCTGGGGATAATGAGCGAGTCTACAAGTGCATCATTTGCACTTACACCACAGTAAGCGAATATCACTGGAGGAAACACTTAAGAAACCATTTTCCAAGGAAAGTATACACATGTGGAAAATGCAACTATTTTTCAGACAGAAAAAACAATTATGTTCAGCATGTTCGAACTCATACAGGTAAGAGGAACTTTGTAGTCCATAAATTCAACTCATTTTTGATAGTTTAACTGAGTGGGTAGTTAAAACTAACATTAAAAAAAGAGGACTCTGGGTTCAAGTCCTGGTTCCATTATTTGTTGTCTTTGTGACCTTAGATAAGTTATTTAATCCCTTTGCGCCTCAGTTTCTCCACGGAGGTAACAGTATACTATAAGATTAAAGGATTCAGTGAAAGAACACTTATAAAGCACTATTGTATGGAAGAATAGCCACGACAAGTCAGTGTTCTTTCTAAAATACATATTCTAATAATTTGGGATAGACCATTTAGCCAAATTAGACTTTTTTTTATTAGAAGTTGCATTTAATTGGCAGTGAATACATCTAAGATGCAGTATAGTTTCCCATAGGAATTGAGGGCTTAGACAAAAAAGAAAAATCCAGTGATTAACCCTTGTGCAACTTTTTTTAACAAAGCCTATTTAAAGCATTTGACTTGTATTGAGTTCCTAAATGGAACAACTTGTCTCCAAAACATAGAAATGTGAGAAGTTATTTTTTAAGAGATTGGGATTATCACAATCAAACCACTTTCATAAGAAAGTAAACATGTGTGGCAAATGCAGCAATTTTTCAGACAAAAAATAATGTTCAGCATTTCAAAGTCATGAAGGTAAGAGGACTTTTCTGATTTGTGTGTGCTATCATGTTTTAAAAATATGAAACATTTCAAATATCTCAAATAAAGAAAATGCTGTACTGTGCCAGTAGGTACCCATCACCTATACTCAGCAATTATCAATATCTTGTCACATTTGGCAGTTACTTTTTTTAATTTTTATTCCTTTTTTAAAATTAAATTTATTGGGGTGACATTGGTTAATAAAATTATAGGTTTCAAGCGTACAATAATATGTCATATGTGTATTGCATTCTGTGCTCACCAGCAGTTCATTTTTTAAAATAACAGCTTTATTGAGATATACTCCTCCTACCACAGAATTCATAATTACAATTCAGTGGTTTTAATATATTCACGGAATTGTGCAGCCATCACCACTCTTTTAGAACATTACCCCAAAAAGAAATGATCATTACTTCATACCACCTCTTAGTTATTTACTTTTAAATTGACTTTCAAATCTTTGTAATTAGGGGTCTCATTTTTTTCAAAGAAATGTTTGTAACTATTGGTAATTGATTTTCACATTTATATTACATTTTCCTGGTAAGAGTTGGTGCTTTGGAGGACTAATTACTGGTCTGAACAGAATGGATAGAATAATCTAGTACTGTACTCTTTGGATCACAAGTGAAGAGGGACTGGGATGCTATTTGCATCAGGCCCCTTTTGCAAGAGTTGTTGCTCTGTGGGACTGAATCCCACAGATAAAGTGGGGTACAGTGGGAATGGAAATTGGTATTACTTTGCTTAAATGGTAGACTTAAAACTTGCAGGTGAAATTCCATTACAGGAAAGACTTCTAAGCCCCAGCAGATGGGGCTTTAAAATCTAGTCAAGTAAAAGAATTTGTAGTCCTTTTAAAGTTTGTTGTAACTTGTTATTGATTATCTCCATACTTTGAAACCGTTTTATTCCAAAAGTAAAGTTCAGACATTACAAAAATACATAGCATAGGAAACAAAAGCTACTTGGGAATCCTACCCCATTAATCAACAAACAGTTTGAGTTGAAAAATTATTAAACTAACCTCACAATATCTTAAAAATAATCTGAAATATCATATATACTTTAATCATAAGTATTTCATATTCATTGAACAGTTTTTGTTTTTTTTTTTTAAACTTGGGGCCTAATTTAGAACTCCCTTATAATGTAGAGCTTTTAGGTAGTAACTATGATGTGGTAAAGTGCGTGACTTTGTGTGAAGTTTTACAAATACATGTTTCATAACCAGCAGGCAAGTCAACATAAAGAAAATTACCAGCACCCCAGTGGCTTTGTTGTATTAAATTTTGATTTTGTTGGTCATTTTTAGTTTGATAACTTCAGAACCACTGAGTCACTGAACAATTAAAAGTTTTTCCCCAAAAGTTAACGTTTTCAACAATAAATCTAAACTGTTGATTTAAGAACATTTTTAGAAGGAAGAAAAAGAAAAATAGCGACGACTAGAAAATTTTCAGTTTTTGTGTGTATTTCCAATTTTTTTATGTAAAGGGCTTTTTTTTTTTTTTTAAAGGAATTCTACATTTTGCTATTTTATTATAGTGATTTATTTTTATTTTGTTATAGTCTAGGTGACTAATTTTTAGTGGCTTTATTTTATAGTTAACTATATCATCCATTACTTAATTTTTTCTCCACATTAATTTAAGGTTGATATTTTCATAATGTTATGATTTACATAGCTAACATTGGTTATATGTATCTCTTCACATTTTAGTGTTAAACCTGTTTGGTCTTTACACTTTTAAAAATGCTTTTTAAAAAGACTTCCCCCTATTACCTTGTGATTTAAAAAAAAAACAAAACATTTTGATGTATAAATGGAAGGATAGTATTTTGATTATATAAATGCTGAGAGTATCTTTGGTATCCAATTCATGGTTCTGAAAATTGTATTTATGGAAAAATAAATTCACCTAGTGCTGAAAAATAGAGGTAAGAAGTGGTAACAGAATCACTTATTTCTCATTTCTCATTAGGTAGCCTGGTTTTCAGTCACTTAATGGATTTTTTCTGTTCTTTTATTGAGTGACCAATGTTAGGTACTTTTTTATATGCTAATCTTCAGAACAATCTCTAGAGCTAAATTTCAGGCTCTGGTTTGAAAGGTCACATACAACTGAGATTCATAGTTCCTAATCTCTTTTTATAAGTAAATCTCGTGGAGGCTGAGGATTATTTTCATTTGAGTCTTCAAAGTATTTTTAATTTCGTGGTTTATATATTTACCCAGTTTATAAATTCTACTTTAAAAGATGACATTTTTGCCTGTATCTGACTGAAAATTACATTGTTTTGCACAGTACTTGTGCCTGTGGTATAGAATTGCACAGGTAGAAACAATTTATTCTGCTATAAAAAATTTAAAAGTAAATTACCCTTAATTGATTCTTCCTGTCTATAAGTGTTTAATTTTTTTCCCGTTAACTATTTTTTTATAACAGCTTAGTTGAGATATAGTTTACATACCATACAATTTACTATAAATTAACCTGTTATGGACATTTTATATATATACGGAATCATACAACACATGGTGCTTTATGACTGCCTTCTTTCCCATAGCATAATGTTTTCAAAGTTCATTTATGTTTTATGTACAGTACTTGTTTTCCTATAATTACCACAGTATTTTGTCTATTGATCGATCAGTTAATGAATATTTGGATTGTTTCCACTTTTTGGCTATTATGAGTAATGCTGTGAACATTTCATGTACAAGTTTTTGTGTGAATAATTTTTTTTTTTCTCTTGAGTATAGACCCAAGAGTGGAATTGCTAGGCCAGTGGTAACTATGTTTAATCATTTGAGGAACTGCAATTATTTTCCAAAGTGGTGCATTATGTTACAGTCCCAGAGGGGTATAAGAGGTCCTATTTCTCCCTGTCCTAACCAGTATCTGTTAACATCTCTTATTTTCATCATAGCCATCCTAGTTGTGAAGTCTTCATCTCATTGTCATTTTTTAATTTTTTAATTTTTTTATTATTAATTTTTTCATCATTTTGATTTGCATTTCCCTCATAGCTAATAATACTGTGCATCTTTTAATGTATTTATTGGCCATTTGTGAATCCTTACAGAACTACATTTAACATATTAAAAACTATTTTAAAATTCTTCCAGGTCAAAGTAGTCATTCTATTGCTATGAACTATTTACAGCTAATTTATACCTTTTTTCATTATGTCTTTTCTTTGTCTCATTTATTTGACATGTCTTTTATTAGACACATCTGTTAACTGTATCTTACTATGTAGACAAAATAATAACTGCTCTTTATTGAGGGCTTATGTGTCAGGCACAGTGTTAAGTGCTCTGCATGTATTGTGTTAATTTAAATTCTCACACTTCTAGGAAGGGAAGTTACTGTTACTTTCATAGATACAGAAACTTGCCCAAGGCCGTAATTACTGTTTTGTGTCCAAAGACTAGATGAAACAAATTGTCAAGATTTTATTTTAAAACTGTTTCGTGGTTGACAACTGCACCCCAAAAGAGGACACATTTCTTGCCTTGGAGTCTTAAATTCTTTAGTGCAAAATCACTGGCCTTTCATCTTCAATTGCTCTCAGTCCTTCTGGCTTTATAAGAAAATTTGTTTTAACACTGACCTATTTATAAGTTATATCTACTACCTGAAATTCCTAGCTTAAAGCAACAAAATCTCTACTCAAAAAGCATTATTGCTTTAAGCTAACAATTTCAAATGATAGATTTATCATTTACAAGTATTTAAAAAATTCCCCAAGATAGCATCAGAAAATTTGGATAGATTTTTTTTAAAGGATAATTCTAATTTTTAATATATATATTTTAATTATGATTATTATTTATGCCTACAGCACCTGGTCTTCTAGGGTGTCTCCCATCCTAGCACTAACCAGGCCTGACCCTGCTTAACTTCCGAGATCAGACATTGGGCTTGTTCAGGGTGGCAAGACCATAGACCATGGACCATGGCTCCACTGGGGTGCAAACCCAGGACATTCTGTGTGTAAAGCAGATGCACTAACTGCTACACTATGGAACCACGGCTGCTAATTTTTAAAAAAAGAATGCATCTTGATACCTTATCAGGATACTTTCTCGGTTCTTAATATTTAAATTAATAACAGGTAGCATTGCTGAAAGTGAAAAAGAGTTGTGAGAATTCAGAATGCCAGTGAAATTTTCAGCAAAGTTGAAATTGTATAGTTAGGTGAGTTTTGAATTAAATCATTTACATTTCTGAGACATGATGTAAACTCACTATTTTGCCAAGAATAGGAAGAAAAATTCTTGTTAGAAAAATAGCCAGTACTGATTATTGTATATGTTAGTCAGAATTGTATTTGCCTTATTTTTATCATACTTAAACACTAATCATTATATTTTTGCAGGAGAACGTCCATATAAATGTGAACTTTGTCCTTACTCAAGTTCACAGAAGACTCATCTAACTAGACATATGCGTACTCATTCAGGTTGGTAAGAAAGAACTTTTCTGTCATTTTTAGTAAACTACCTTTATAAAGAAGTTTTTCTAGACCTGGAATTGGGTCATTATTTATGATTGTATTTTTAATGTAATTTAGAAATTAGAGTTAAAAATCAGTATTCTATTAGTGTGGAGATGTATTTAAGTGGAGATTCTTAACAAGGAGTCTACAGGTCGAACTCTTGACACTGAATGTAAATGTGTGTGCACTTTTTCTGGGAGGAGCGTTGTTATTTTTCATGAGATCTTTAGCAAGTTCCATGACTCTAATAAAAAGTTGAGCTGGTATCATAGACCAAGACTGGTATATCCTTTTTGAACAACTCCTACCTTCTCGCACTCCTTCCCCAACACAGTATGCCACCTAGTTTCATAGTATGTGATTGCCAGGCTTCAGGGTTCCTTTAGCTTATCAGGTCTTGAAATTAGATTTGCTTTCTTTTGAGAATTGATAGGGCTTCTTAGGACAGATTTACAAAAGCCAAACAATGATCTAGATATTAATTTATTAACCTATAATAGATAAAAATGCAGGACTATAAAAAGGGAGAGATTCATCTACTCCAGTGAAATAATCACGATCACCAACCAGAATTGGTCCCCATTATCAAGGTATGTAGGTGGACAAGCTAAAAATATTAGCATAAGTGGTCTTGAATGAATAATTAGTTCATTTTGGCTGTGATTGACTCTTGTTGAACTGCTGTGTCTCATCAAAACACTCCAGATTTAGAATATATGTGTACCCCTGTGGGCAGACTATGCTAAGACTATGTTTACAGAAATCTATGTAGACCCATCTCTCTCTCAGTTGACCTTAAATCAGTCCTATCTGATTAAGTAGCCACTAGCCACATGTAATTGAGCTTGTGAAATGTGGCAGGTTGAAAATGAGATATATAAAGTAGTAGAATTCAAACACTATTAAGAAAATATAAATTACTGTCTTTTAAATATTGATTACATGTTGACATGATATTGGATATATTGGGTTAAATTAGTAAATTTTTGCCTGGTTTTTTTTTTTTTTACCTTTGTAATATCACTACGCAAAAACTCAAAATTACATATGTTGCTTTCATTTTATTGACATTAAATATAATTGTTTTAAGTTAGTGATGATTAAGACTTGGTTATAGTACAGATTCTGATTTGAGTAGCTGTGAAGGGGTCAGATAGTATGATTGCTAGCTTTTCTTGGCTCTACATGCTTGTCATGTTAATATACTTTGAGTGTAACTTCTAAAATCTAAGCTATTGAGTTGGGTCACTTAACCAGAACCTGGTTATATCACTTTCGGGTGTTTCCTGGTTTCATTTTCTGAGGATAAGTTGGATGCTATTTCAGGCTTTCTTGAGGGTAAGCATATGTCCTTTTTATAGCTATGCTCTAGCTCTTGAGTAAAACAGTTAAGAACTTTACATGAGTTAACTCATTTTAATCTTCATAACTATCCTATGATGTATAAGTGCTATTATTATTCTCATTTTACAAATGGGGAAACTAAGGCATTAAAGAAATCTCCTTTCTGGGTTTGTCTTACTTTCTCATGGTATCATTTTGTTTTTCCTCTGTCTCTGTGCCTTGTATTATTTGTACACTGGTAATTAAATCTAAATGCTTGATACTTTGTTTCATTTGAAGTAATGTCTGGTTGTCTTATCAGTGTTGCTGAGCCACTGGATTAGAAGGAGGTACTTGTATCTTTTTAATTGAATTTATAGTAAGCATTTATGGTGTTTTACACTAGTCAGTAATCTTTGAACAATTTTGAGTTTGCTAAAGTGTTGTCTTTTGAATTTTCTTTGCTATATTTTAAAGATGATTTTCAGTAGTTGCTGTTTGTTAACATCTTTTAAAAGTTTGTTAATGAGTAGTAACTACTATTGATTGTAAGCATGCTGAGATATGTTATCTCTAGTCTTAGTACTCCTAAAATACTTAATCTCAGTTTATAAATTAGGACACAGGTTCAGAGAGGATAAATGCTTTTTATAAAGTTTTTGTCATTCTTCCAAATTAGAGGAGCTAGGATTTGGCCTCAGATTTCCCCACCCTCCCATTTTCAGTTATCAACAGTGGTAAATACATTATGGCTCATGGAATGGCTCAAGAAGCTACTGCATAATGAAATTGGAACCACAATGTATTGGGAGAACAGAGCCATTGTCTTTTATTGGATGCCAACAGTTTGAGTCGCAAACAGGAAACAAACATGGTTAGTCTATTTTGTGTATGAGTGTGCAGAATTATTTTCAGTAGATACTGTGTTTCAATACATTTAATTGACGTTGCTGATAACATTTGGAATAAAGTGAAGCTAAGTTAAGTCAAATTGGTTAGGTAGTTTTTCTGACTGGGTTGCATGAATACCTTGGGTATCTTCTCTATGGTCTGGAGTCTGATCTTTACAAGGTCTTTTGATTCCTTGTTCATGTGAATGTATTTTAAGGAAGAGAAGTGTGTGTTCAGTCTCTTATTTCTGGAAGAGATTAGGCTCTGTTGAGTTGGTACATTTAGCTAAACTGACAAAGAGATTGGTTTATGAGGCAAAACCACATTGGTTGTTTGCTCAGAGCATTTCCATCCTTAGTTGAGGTGGGATGGGAGGTGGAGGTAGATCTTCACCTGCCAAATAAGGAAGGGATTAGAAGTGGATATTGGTGAAATATCTACAGACACTAACCTCATCTGTTGTTCTCTATTTTATTGGTATTTCTACCTAATAATATTAGAGTATCTTTACTTGGGTTGGTTCTAGAGACACTGACATTATCCTCAGCTTTCCCTTTCCTGTTCTCAGTGGATATGCTTCCATTTCATCCTGGATGAACTATTTCATACTGGATGAAATACATCCAGTTTGTATTTGCCATTATATTTTTGTATATATCATCCATCCATAAAAGTTCATTTTGAATATTTTCCAGTTAATGAGTGTAATGGATTTTTGTTTAAGGGAATTAAAACTTGCCAAGTTTTACCCCCATTTTAACTCTTTTTAAGATAGAAAATTATTTTATCCAGCAATAAATTTATTTTCCTTTCGCCAAATATTTGATGATTCTTATGGAGGCACTATTTTAATAGCTAGACTTATTTGAAAGATGTTATGGTTTGAAATTTCTTCATAAATTCTCGAATAATTTTTAAACAGTATTTTATTGAAATTTAATTTACATACAAAAATGCACACATCTTAAGTAGACAGCTCAGTGACCTTATGTATGTTTTCACCTATTTGACTACCACTCAGATGAGGACGTGGAACATTTCTACCACTCTCAGAACTAAGTTCCCTTGTCACCCTTTCCAGTCTCCCCCACAACCAATTCTCTGACTTCTCCTATCAGAAGGAACATTCTTCTATAAGATAATTTTGAGATTCATCCCATGTTGCATTATCAGAACTTTGTTTTATTGCTGAGTAGTAATCAGTTGTATGCCCCTGTAACTCTTTAATTAGAAATTTTTAATTTCTAATTAAAATTCTGATATTCTTTCTGGATTATTCTTGATAGGAACATGTGCAGCTTATTAAAAAAATCTTTGCCCTTTTGGATTTGCTTTACATCTATAAATTGGTTCGAGAGGAACAAAATAGACATCAGACACATTTATACAGGTGAAAAACATAGGTAAATATTACTAGAATTGGAAAAGGGAGTTAAGACCATTGGTATAAGGTAAAAGGATTTATATTTAGCTAGGTACTAATAAACTATAAAATTTTGATGAATAGATATTCTAATACAAGCAAGATTTTATGGCAATAAAATAAAAATTGGGGATGGGGAATTAATAGAACAAGTATTTGTGCTGTCAAATTTAAAAATTCCTATATCCTCCCCTTTCCCGACCATTTATTTCATAGGTGGGGGCTTATACCTTGATCGATGCTTGCTGTGTAAATACCCTCATTCACCAGAGGTTTTAAAATGGTGCTATTTTCATTATAATTATTTTTTTGGCACAAATATTTTCCTAAGGAGGCAAACTCCATCCATCCTCTGTTTACTCAGAGCTAGGGTTTATATGGAAAGGCAGGATAAACATGTGACTCCTCCCCCCACCCCTTTTTTTTACTCATACTAAAAATTAGCCAGTTCATTTCAAAGGTAATGAATTAACAGGTAATGCATATTGACTGCCTGGCTATCTGGCCCATCCTAAGTGTTTTATATGAATTAAATTGTAGCTCGCAACACTCAGGAATATTTTGTAGATGAGGAAATTGAGCCTTAGAGAGTTTTCAGTTATTTGTTCAAGATCTCACAGTAAGTTGTAGAGCCCATATATGATCCCCCAGATAGTCTATGCCAGAGTAAGTTCTTGACCACCTCTCTTTCTCTATTCTGTGTTTATATGTTAAGCAATTGTTTGTCTGCACTGAAGTAATTCACTGGAGAGGACAACATAGTGCCAAGTATTATAATGTAGCATGTCATAGAAACCTCTTGTTTGTGAATCTGTTAGTGAACTGACATGGATAGGAGTTGTCCATTTAGCTACATACCCAATCTGACGTACCTGGATATATATTTGTTTTTGTGATGGAGTCTTTTATCATCAGACATTTTGTAATCATGTAAAGCTTACCATCTGCATGGTTTGCTTAGTGTCTGCGTAATTTTGCTTTATGAAAAAATTAAGATTTGATGTGAATTTTAGAATGTTTGAGAGATGAATTTTCATAAATGTCAATTTCCATTTTTCTACTATGCATTCCATTGGACCAGTGGGGTATGGATACCATTTGGTAATATTTACTAGAGTGTGATCTAGATGGGTATGTATTCAGGTAGAATGTGTTACACTTATGCCTTTAATTTGGGGGTGGGGGTTGTTGTGGTTCTGTATGTACCCGTGATTATGACTTTGTTTGCTTTTTTACATACCATATCTATTTGTATGCCCCTTTTCATTTATATAGACTCTGCCCATATTTTAGAAGGTGAGGAAAAATCAAGGAAAGATTTCTGACTTGGCTATATTTTTGCTTTAGAATAACAACTTTGGCATTGGAAAAATTTTCCAAATGAAGCTTAACTCAGCTCTTGCCATGATGGACAAAGGGTTAAATTTAAAGAAAAGGCCTTTTGCTCCCTGAGGCTCAAGCAGTGTTTTAAAACTTTGTAGCAAAGGTCTGAAAGTGTAGCTTGAGAGTATAAGGTATTCCTTTGAAGTCTCAAGATTTATCTTAAAAATGTATGAATTTTATATTCTCCTTCTTTATGCATTTGTTTTAACTAAATTTAAAAATTTTAAATTATCTCTTCTTTGAGTACTCTTGCCCTGAAATTAACATCCAGAGTTCAAATAATTTTGCTAGTAATTGTGTACTAATAAATCTCTGCTCTTTAATAGCCCTGGAGAGCCCCTAGCATCATGAATTTTTTAGGTGATGATGGCTAATTGAAATAATTATTTCTTCATTTGGTTTGAGAATCAATGTCAAGTGATAGAGAAAAGATACACAAATAAATATGGTAAATGTAAAGTGCATGAAACAGTCTTTTCTATAGTTTTTGTGGGTTTTTGTTTACATACATCCAGTTCCTTATTTTAATAAAATCTTAAATTTCTTTCTTAATGTATGTAATGTTTCTTGTTTACCTACAGGTGAGAAGCCATTTAAATGTGATCAGTGCAGTTATGTGGCCTCTAATCAACATGAAGTAACCCGCCATGCAAGACAGGTTCACAATGGGCCTAAACCTCTTAACTGCCCTCACTGTGACTACAAAACAGCAGATAGAAGTAACTTCAAAAAACACGTAGAGCTGCATGTTAATCCACGGCAGTTCAATTGTCCTGTGTGTGACTACGCAGCTTCCAAGAAGTGTAATCTGCAGTATCATTTCAAATCTAAGCATCCTACTTGTCCTAATAAAACAATGGATGTCTCAAAAGTGAAACTAAAGAAAACCAAAAAGCGAGAGGCTGACTTGCCTGATAACAATAATACCAATGAAAAAACAGAAACAGAGCAGACAAAAATAAAGGGGGATGTGGCTGGAAAGAAAAATGAGAAGTCTGTAAAAGCAGAAAAAAAAGATAATGTTTCAAAAGAGAAAAAGCCCTGTAGTAATGCTTCAATCCAAGTGACTACCAGAACTCGCAGATCAGCAATGGAAACTAAAGCGGTGGATGTGCATACAGGAAATAATTCAGAAAAAACCTGTAAAACCAAGAAAAGCAAAAGGAAGATGGAAGCTGACACCCATTCCTTACAAGATCCTGTTCATGATGAGGACCCTGTGACAAAAAAGAAAAAGACAGAAAGCAAATCCAAAAATAATCAGGAAGTACCAAAGGGTGAGAACAAAATAGAGGGGAATAAAAAGCAAAGTACTTATGTGAAAAAAAGTACAAAGAAGAAAATTCTGAAAAATAAATCAAGTAAAAAAAGCAGCAAGCCTGCTCAGAAGGAGACTGCCCAAAAGGTGTCTGCTCCTTCAGAGTTGCTGCCTCCCATGGAGCCTTCTCAGATGAGGCCTGCTCCAACAGAGCCTCCTCTTCCCACGGAGCCTCCTCAGATGAAGCCTGCTCAGACAGAGCCTCTGCCTCTCATGGAACCTGCTCCAATGGAGCTTGTTCAGAAGGGGCCTGTTCAGATGGAGGAGTCTCCTACCATGGAGCCTTCTCCTCCTATGGAGCCTTCTCCTATGGAGCCTCCTTTTCACATGGAGCCAATTCCTAAAAAGTCTCCTCGAAAAGATAAAAAAAATGAAAAGTCTAACATGCAGAGTGAAATGGCACGGAAGGAGCAAGTCCTTATTGAAGTTGGCTTAGTACCTGTTAAAGATAGTCAGCTTCTAAAGGAAAGTGTAGGTGCACAGGATCTCTTAGCACCATCACCACCGCTGCCAAAGGAAAACTTTAAAGAAGAGGAGTCAAAAGACCAAAAATTACTCACCCAAGGTGAAGAAAATAAAGAAGCTCCTCTTCAAAAAGTAGAAGCAGAAGAGGGAGATCAGAGTCTAGTTGGTCTTGCTGCTGTTATCAAGGAATCTGCCAATATTTCATCCTCTGAACAAAACTCGAATATGCCAGAGGGTGAAACTTTAGATGGCAAACTTCAGGCTGACACTAGGCTTTGTGAAATGGATATGGATACTGAAGAGAACAAAACAGAGAACACCCCTGGTAAAGACTCAGTAGTCAAAGAACCAGTTTCACCACTACTTCCTCTACCAATAGAAAAACATGAAGCAGGGTCCAAAACTGCTGTGGCATCACCTCCCATTACCATGGCAATAAATGAGTCTCAGGAAATGGATGAAGATGAAGGCATCCATAGTCATGATGGAAGTGACCTAAGTGACAACATGTCAGAGGGTAGTGATGATTCTGGCTTGAATGGGGCTCGGCCAGTTCCACAAGAAACTAGTAGAAAAAATGCAAAGGAAGCCTTGGCAGTCAAAGTAGCTGAAGGAGATTTTGTTTGTATCTTCTGTGATCGTTCTTTTAGAAAGGAAAAAGATTATAGCAAACACCTCAATCGTCATTTGGTTAATGTATACTTCCTTGAAAAAGCAGCTAAAGGGCAGGAGTAATTAAACTTTGGAAAAGGCTTCATTTCTTAGTTTGCAAAATTTATTGCATTTTCATTTATAGTGGTAGACAACCTTTTATTTTTAAAGTTGCTTTAATTAGTGTCTGGTGTTAATTTTTAAGTGGCACTCTTTTCCTTAGGATGCTGTATACCTAATGTGTAACTTTTAGTAAATCCAAGGGAGTTAGTGTACTAAACCAGCAGACACCTAAATCTGTTAGCTTATGCGTTTAATTGAAACTAGAAGGCCAAGGTGGTATTATAGCATTCTTGTTGCTTTGTCTAGCCATAACTTGTCAGTTTTTTCCCCATGTCTGTCTTCCGTTTCAGTTTAGTTTATTCTTAGTTTCTTGTTTAGCTCTATAAAAATTGGCATACTTAACTAGCAAATTACTTGAAGAATTTGCCTGCTTTATATAAAGTTAGCACTTTAAAATTTTTTTAGAGATGAGAAGAGACATTTAAATTGAAGAAAATTCTCCCAACAATGGACTTTGTTTCAGTCCAGGTATTTACTTCCTGAGTTTTGATCATTATTTCTTATTTGTGTATGTTAATTGTCATAAAAACAATGATTTTGGTGTGTTTTTTATTTTGGTGCTTTAATGGCTTAAGATGTTGCACATTGTTTTTTTTTAACCTATGCAGTTTAATTTTTTCTAGAAATAGCATTTCTGTTGAACAGTAACACTTTATACATATATATGCATGTTTATTTTATTCTCTTTGGAGGGATGCTTTTAGTCTTGTTTGCAAAAGGGCAGTTTTCGTTTTCTTTTGCTGCAGTTGTCTTTTTTTGCAGAATATTAGTGTGTGCAAGTTTGTGAGCAAATGAAACATGCAGGTTCAGTTCATCGGTTTTGATTTTCACATCTTATATCTATGCTAGAATCTGTATTTCTTATGTTATTTATTTTAAATGGATGTAGATTCACAGCTCTGTTTGCAGATAAATAAACCACTAGGCTCTATATTGAATGGATTTTTATCTCAAATACCAACCATAAGTAAAAGTTTTTAGCCTGCTTTATTACAGCTATATCTTAAATGTACAGTGTTAAGTCATATCTTTGAGGAAAACCTTTTTTTTGTAGATGGTTGGTGTCCATATGGCTACTCAACTGAGTAAAGAACTATATAAGTGATATTTTGAAACTGCAAACCTGGAATTAGGAGACCATTACTCCTTCAAGCTATACAGAATATCAGTTGTGAGAGTCCAAAGCCATAGCAAGCAATTATATGGAAAACCTAGCATGAGAAAGGTAGTATTGAGTGCTTTTAGACCAGCTGCTACTTCCTATGAATACAGTGAAAAAGGCTGGTGGAACTTAAGTACAGTCCAGATTTAAAATCACACTTTCTCAGGGATCTCCACAAACTAGTGGGTTTCCTGGCTGTCCCTGTGACAGCCTTTCTACAGGTGAGGCCTCAAATGAATTGCAGCTATCCTGGTGTTCCTATGCGGAAGCTTTGTATGAAAGAGTATGTACTCCCAAACTTTTTTGGTGGGTTCTTTGGACAGTTGTCAAAGAATATGAAAGAGTCCAACATAGGATTTTTCTTACTGATAGTAGTTATTCATTGCAGTAAAAATAAAATATGATCCCAATAGGAAATCTTGAACAATTCTAATTTCCCATTTTCTGTTCTGAAATAACCACTTTATATTTAATTTCTTTTATTTGGCGATCTCTTTGAGGTGCAGTGCAGGTTTCAGAGTTTGGCAGTACAACATAAAGATTAGGAAAAACATCGAAGTGTGAGTGGAAAACTTGTTAAAAACCTGAGAGTGAAGTTTGAGTTAAAAGGCATTTGAACTTTTAATTGACTGGGAGGCCAAAGATTTCAAAGAAGAAGATTCTCTCAAGACACAAGGAGTAAGTTGTACGTTAATGGTGTATGTTTTGTGTGCACGAATGGGAATTTGTAAATGATGTTGAATTCTAGGTGAATTCTTGGCTCCGACAATCATTGTCAACAGAAGATCAAGCTGCAGATATTTATGTTTTAAAACTTAAATTATAAAGCTAGTTAAATCTAACAACTAGTTTTAATATTCATGGGTACATTTTATGTAAGTTACCTTTTACATTATATATGAAAAGATTCATTTTAAGTACAGATTGGAGATTGGGAATTAGTTTGGGGAAGAGATTTTTGTGGATTCTTTCATACTACAAAAGAAAAAATTTGACTTCTGAGGAATCTAGTTTTTAAGACTAGAATGCTAAAAACAAAAATATGAAGGAAATTAAAACCCCTTATTGTTAAATTGATCTGTGAAAATTTTGTTACTGGAAATTGAGTAGGACTTGAGGTCTTTCTTCCAGAAAACGAGGACTTGATTGTCAGGCCTATATTAGGTTCTGAACCTTAATGCCATGTATTTGTACTTAATTAAAAATTGTTTCAATGAAAAGCATATTAGTAATATGAACTTCTGGTCTAGTTGGGAGTTCTTCCATTTGAAAAATGTGATATTTGCATGAAACTGTTTGAATCTTTTTGTTTTCTCAGTTTCCCTTCCACTGGATAGAATTGAAGCTAGAATTTTCCCTTTTGATAAAGGAATAAAAAGTGAACATGTTGCTTGTAAATTGATGTTTAGTAACTAGAGATAAACTTGAAATACTAGAAATATATTATAAGCCTAATCCTAGGTAGTCTTATCAAAATATATCTCTTAACTATCTTTTGAACCTATATTTACATTGTTTTTCAGGATATTTTAAGTTATATTTTCCTCTTTTCAGAGCTGCTTCTTTGGGATTACTTTTTTTTTTAATTGAAGTGTAATTCATAAGGGGCAACATTTTTTTGATAAGGCTTCTTATAGCTATGGCCTCTTTGGAGCTGCTTTTCGGGGGCTTTTTTTTCTTTTTTTTTTTTAATTGAAGTATAATTCATAAGGGGCAACATTTTTTTGATAAGGCTTCTTATAACTATGGCTGGATGTTTTGCCTTAGTCTTCCAAGAGAGGGCCATTTTATTTTTTAGAGTTACTTCTGAAGTCATATGGTCTTTAACTCTGGGGACTGTTTTACATGTGAGTGCTAATCCATATTTAAACCCAAGTAGACCTCGTCACATGTTACCCCATGAATGTTGACAATGGAAGGACTACCTTGCCTGTAATATATAACATCAGTTCTGGACTGAAAAGCTGGGGAAGAATCATAATTTTCTTTTTTCGCGTAAATCAGAAAAAAAGTTAGGGTGTGGAGTTTCCTTGTTGACCTCAGCAGACAAACTGAACTGATAGCGTTAATTCAGTTTTAGGAAGTTATCTGAATTTTGGTTTGTGTAGATTTGCAATCTACATGCAATATTTACTAAATCAGATAGCTTTCACAGTTTCACATGTGTACATAGGCTCTCCCCACCTTTTTCAACATCCATTAGCTATTGAACTGGCATTGAAACATTGCAACAATGTTTTGTTGCATCAGTTTTATAATTTTACAGTGCAATACGTGTTATTTTTCAGAGACAAACCAAAGGTTAATTTCTCAAGGTTCTTGCTGCCTGCTTTAGCAGCATTTGGTGGAGGATCTTTTATATACATTTGTAATAGATGAAAAATAAACCAGATTGCAAATCCTTTTTTTTTTTTTTTTTTTTTTTTAATGCTTAAACCATGTACCAAGATTTTGGTCCAAATTGTGTAGAATAAGTTAAACTTAAATTGCATTCTATTAACCTATATGAGTGTATTTCTGTAAGCATAGTTATGTTGAAATAAAGTTTTAAAAAGCATATTAATGCCTTCGTTTATTATTGGTACATCAAGTATCAAGGAAGCCTGATTTTTTTTTTTTTTAATTTTGCTGGAATTGCAAGTGTATTAATAATTTTCTAAATTATTTTCTCTAGATAACCTATAGTAGGTAGAAAGGTCATGGCAATCTTTGTTGTTTGGGTAACAGTCCAGTGGGTAGTAGTCCAAAGTATATCTTCTTGTGCTCTGTTTTCTGGGAGGTGGAGGTGAGGGAGAAGCAATAAGAGGACCATTCATAGAAGGCTTATTCCCTCCCAGCCACAGTTCCCCTTAACATAATGTATATGTCCCTTCTCAGTGGCAGCCCTGACATAAATTTTCACTCATAGATAGAAAAAGATTCACTGAAGGGAATAAAACTTGGGTTACATTGAGTGTTTACTCAGTGCCAGGGCACTCTCAAGAATTTTTACTGTATTTGATGGAATGAGAAGAAAATGAAACTCAATGGAAAGTGATTAACCATTTTCTTAGTAAGGTTTTTTGCTTCCTTTGTTAATGGAAATATACACTTGAGCCTACGTGTTTCTGTGAAGTTGAGAGAAAAGGGAGAGGGAATTGGAGGAACCTCTGGCTATACAGAGCATTGGAGCAACTGTGTTTGCATTTTGTCCTGATGCAGCAAGTGACCTGGAATGTACTGAGTCTTAAGAAAGATTGGATATTTCAAATTTGAATTGATGAGAGTGATTCACCCTGGTCCCCCTGCTGAAAGATTCCTTATCAGCAACAAAGCAAAATGTATTTCTAAGCATTAATTTTATTGGCATTCTAGAATCTATGGTCTTTGAAGTTTCTGCCTGACCAAGGAGATACGGGGAATTTATCTTGAATATATCAGTGCAATTGATGTCTGATCTGGTTTGTCATCCTCAGTGAGAGAATTGTTATACGTGTCTTTCTACAGCTCTTTGCTGCTACTTTTTCAGAGGCTTACTCCTGTTATAATTTTTACATGTATCATAAGTTTACACTTAACCTGTTGGCCAACTTTTTTCGCTAAAGTCTCGATCAGGGGTTGACTCCATCCAGCTTAAAAGTGTAGTAATCTGAGCTTCCCTCTAGGGTCCTTTATAGCTCTCATCTTCAGCTCTGTTAAGGCAGGTTGGTGAAGGTGTTAAGAACAGTGTGCTAATGTTTGCTAATCAGGGAAATTTTCAATGTTAAGAAAATGTCTTTGCAAAGGATTTTGATGCCGACTTTAGTAAGTGCTCTGTGGGCCCTGGGGTTCACAGTGGGGCTCTCTTCCTTACTACTATAATTGGGCAAATCATTTTTAACTTTAATAAACCTGTTTCTTCATCTTATAAAATGGGGATATATGGTACTTCTATTTGTAGAGTGGCTTCGATGTTAAATACTTATTAAGCACTCAGCCCAGTGCTTGGCATACAGTTTTAAGACCTCTTCCACTAGACCAGAGGTCCACAACCTTTTTTTGCACCAGGGACTAGTGCTTCTATGAGGATATAATGCCTCATGATCTGAGGTGGGGCTAAGGCGGTGATGCTAGTGCTGGGGAGCGGCTGCAAATACAGATGCTTTGTTCTTTGGCCGTTGCTCACCTCCTACTGTGTGGCCTGTTCCTAACAGGCCATAGGCTGGTACAGATCTGAGGCTTGGAGGTTGGGGACCCTTGCACTAGATAACAAACTAAGTATCCTTAAATATATAAAGTACTTCCTCTATTTGGGCATGATCAAGTTGTATGATTTACCTGCTTAATGTTTAGTATGTGGGCTTTCGTGTCTGTATTGTAATTTTCATAAGAGTCAAGATGCCTTTATTTAAGCACCTAAAACAATCTGGCCCTAGTAGAGTGAATAATTGTTAATTGCCTAGGCCAAGAATTCTAAGTGTGGTGTGCATTTCTCTTTGTTTTCAACAATGAATATATGATGGTGGTTTTACTGTATTTTTAAAATTCTGGCAATTCAGAAATCTCATGGTTCAGAGATGGACTAGGATATTTTTCTGGACGCCTTAACATTAACAAGGCAAGGAAAGCCAATCCAAGTAGCAGAAAATACCAAATCTTGAGAAAGACTAAGAAACTTTGAGAAGGGTCAAACTTAGAGAAGCTGCAGGAACAGTACCCTAAAATCTTATGTATCCTTTATTTGGATTCACCACTCATTTGCTTTCTATATGTTATATATGTATTATTTATTGAACCACCAGAAATTAACTTTGCAGGCATACATACTTCTTCATCTCTGAATATTTCAGTTTGTATCTCTTAAGGACAGGGCGTTCTCTTGCACAACCACACTATAATTACCAAATTGGTGTAGCAATTAATATACAGTCTGTTCAATTTATGCCAAATGTCTTAATACTAACTTTTAAAAATCTCCCCACTCCTCATCACCCATTGCATTTAGTTATCACATCTCTTTAGTTTTCTTTAATTTGAAACAGTTTTTTTTCCTTATCGTTAGGAGTTTGCATGCCAGCTATTTAAAGGATTTCCTTAATTTTGATTATTCTAATTGTTTCTTCATGCCTTTGGTTTTACATTTTGGCAGGAATACTAAACTGGTGCATTACATCAGAATGTTCATGTCAATTTATCAAATTATTGGTTATGTTAACTTATTTGATTAAGGTGTTGTCCACCAGATTTCTCCATTGTAGTTATTTTTTCCCTTTATAATTAATACTCCGTGGGAGGATGTATTGAAAAATCTTATTCCTCAACAAACCCAATGATTTTAGCATCTGTTGATTTTTGCTTGAATCTGTTATGCCTTCTGTTTAAGCTGGTATTCTGCTAAGAATAGCTTTCCCTTCCTGGAGACTCAAATTCTTATTTCGTTCATGTGTAATCTGACAGTTACTTTACCCCAATTCAGCCGTTGGGTGAGGAATCTCCTTTCAAGCTCTCTAAAGACCTCCTACAATCTGTTAATATACTGAAGGATTTTTACTTATGACCAAATACTTTGGAACTCAGACATATCAAATTTTTCTGCTTAAGTCATAAGCATGCTATAAATTTTATGACAGCTTGAAGGGATGGATGTCTTAAGGGATAAACTGCAAATGGGAATTTACCAGCGGTTAAGATTCTACTACAAGAAAGGGCAATCTTAGAGAACAATATCCTAATTTTCATTGATTTTTTTTTGAAATATACACCTTTTATTTCTTTTTCTCTGTGCTCTAATTACTTTTTTTAAAATCACATAATGCATACATAACTACACGTACATAACTACATTCTCATAAAATTTAAATCTCCACTAGCTCTCTTCCTAACCCTCTTACTCTCATTTGTTTCTTTTCCAGTTAACTACTGTTGACAGTTTTCTGTTAACTCTTCATATTGAAATGAATGATTTCTATGCTTTTTATTTTTACATAAATAAGATTATTGATAGTCTGCAATTTGGAGAACTCTTAATTTGAAAATCTTTGTCAGTAATTAAGGATCTTCCTCATTCTTTTATAACTACTGCATAATGTTCCATAATTATAGATGTATCATGGTTTAATGACTTTCTGATGCCCTTACTGCCAAGATTTTTTTAAGAATCTGGAGGTGTTTGTGAGTGGAAACCATAAAAAAGCCATGTGAAGTGAGTGGTTCAGAGGATCCATAATTTCCTAAGTTTTACAAATTGTGTTCATAAGCTAGAACTTTCAGATTTGCCAACTTTATGTTGAAGTTTTTTTTTACGCATATATATTTGAGATATTTTATTTAGTGTTACTGAAAATGATGATGAATAATACGTCCAGCCTTTAATGTTCAGCATAGATATAGTAGGGGACTAGCACCTTAACACTTAGCTAACATTACTGAGGTGAATGAATTATTTACATAATAGTATATTAAATTACAGTTGAATAAGGCACAGGTCCCTACATGAGCATAAGCTACAACTCTAGCTGGAGTTAAGTCATATGGGATAGGCCAGGTTGGGTGGGGCCCTAGCAGGATTTATTTGCATGAAAGAACAAAGGTTTTTCTGACAAGATACAGATTATCTCAAAGATATTGAGAATAAAGCAAGTCTACCTAGTAGTAAGCAGGAATCCTTGGAATTAATAGTAGCACAGGTAACTGGTGATTGCAGTACCTGAAATCAGAGGGAGGCAAGGACAGTAAAAGACATGAGCAGTGGTAGAAGCACCAAGAGCGCCTCTTTGGTAGAGACACTAATGAGCATAATTCCACTAGTTAGTAGTGGCAGCAGTTGTGAGATCTGTATGTAGCTGCTCTGTTCCCTGTGCATGGAAGAGGGAAATTCCATTAAAGGAAACTAGAAGGAAGAAAATGGCTATTTTCATGTAAGTAGGCAGGCCTTATTCATGAGTCATGTGAGATCCTGGAGATGCCCAGAAATAATTGGGGACATTTTTCATTGGTCAGGAGATCCTGCATTAGCATTAGGAGTAATCCAGATGTTCTAGTACCAAGCATTGTTCTAACCACATTACATTAATTATTAATCTTTTTCACATCACTAAGAGGTTTATTACTCCCACCTTGCTTCCAACAGACAAATTTCCTGGATGGCCCACAAGTATGAAGTAGCAGATCCGTGTCACACTTGTCTGATTAAGTGGAAAATATAGTAGGAAATGGATGCTAAAAAGGAATAGTAGTCAAAGGGATTTCAGCCTAATTTGAATGTTCTTAATGAAAAAAGTTAATGTATATTAACACGATATAGAGAGTGCTCTAAATAGCCTTTCCTCTGTTGTAATATCTAACCAGTTTTATATTTACTAAAGACCTTAAGGAGCTTACCAGCAGTAACATTAATTTCACCTTTTTGATACAAAAAGTAAACAACGTAAAACAATTATACCCTTATTCTATTTATGCCTAGATCTGAGTTAGCGTAAGCTGGCATTTTTAGATAAGCTTCTATATTAATTATGTGGGTAGCTATTTGAAAATATAAGAACATGGCATAATTTAAAGTTAGGAACTGAATTTCCCCGAAAATGTTCTTTGTTCTTGGGCCTTGTGAGCCTGCTGTATTGTAGATCTCAGTATTTGTCCCATCTGATCCATTTACTAGAATATCACTTGAGTTGCAGATACTTGCAGCAGATTCCTGTCTGCCTGGTCTCCCAGAATCAATAGGGAATGGTGGAGACATATTTAAGCAGGCTATCCGCTCTTGACATCAGGAGGGGAGAGAGCAACAAACATTCCTGACATGGGTTTCTATCTGCTTGCTTGGTCAGACAGACACTCCTGTAAACTCTGCACTAACATACTGGAGTTCTGGCTGATAACCAGGTGGCTTACTGGCAAGCAGCCCTGGGTCAGTTCACCCCATGCAGATGACGGCAGAGGGTGCAGACTTATTTCAGAACCTTGGTCTCAGCTCCTGAGGAAGGAGGCCTTGTGGAGATCTCCTGGACTGTGCTCATGTAAATGGAAAGTGCTTTACAGTAGAGCTTGGAAAATGAGAGTGTATGCCCCGAGACTTTTGCAGATAATCCTGTCAGAACATTTGATTGCTTTTCACTAAATGTGTCAAGTGGCCTTTGTGAACTTAACAATTATGTGAAAATACAATGAAATTAATTCATACAACTCTTAAGTGTTTCATGTTACAATTTATTAGCTAATTTTTTCATTTTGATAATAGTTTTCACATTAGCTGGTGGGAATTAGTTCAAATAGTTTTTGGGTTTCAACCATTTTTAATCTGTGCTTATTGAACAGTTGCATTGTATTTGACTACCCTCCATGTTTTTGACACATAGCTGGGTAAGCCTCCATTTCCCCTTGGAGACTATCAGATATTTAGAAGATGAAGTGTAAGAGTGTGTGTGTGTGTGTGTGTGAGAGAGAGAGAGAGAGAGAGAGAGAGAGAGAGAGAGAGAGAGCGGGGGGGGGGGGAGAGAGATGCATATCTTGTTAGAGTTTTAAAGTTGAGAGATTCTATTCTTTGCTGTGGTTGAAGCTAGGGACCTAGGAATGCCTAAACTGCCTTGCCAACAACACTACCTCAAGGATTCCTGAGGGGAGCTGTAACACACAGAAATTAAGCTAATACTTTATCAAATCTCTACATACCCCAGTGTAAAATTTTAGTAAAACACAGATTTGAAGACTGATTTAAAAACAAGTGGGATGGCAGATATGATTCCCTTTGCTCCACAGCAGGCCCCCTCCCTACCCAGATTGATTCTGGGCCCTTGCTCCAGCAAGACTGAAATAGGCGTAGTGGGGAGAGGGACAGAGATGGAGAAATGCTGGTAGGTGGCCAATGCTTAAAGAGGGGTTCTGAAATCACTTCCAACCCCATGTCACCACCCCTTACCCTGGTTGTGGAGCCAGAAAAGGAAGAGTTCCTAGGGCCTGAAGACGCTCAGCTTGGATTCTTGGATTCAAACCCTCATTTTTCATTCTTGGAGAGTAATAGGATACTATTTTGAGATACAAACGTCTTTCATTTCTGTGTACTTATTACCTTCCCCACTGTAGAGACTTAGCTGACTTCCCAAATAGCTTTCTGCTCTTTGCGGGGAAGGAAGGTAAAGATGGGAGTGGAGATAGCCTAGATTTGAATCTGAATGGATTTTTTTTTTCATTTTAAATTTACCAAAGTAATATGTGCACAGTTTAAAAAATTAGCCTTAAAAGGTTTATGATGAAATCAAAATTCCACAGCCTCATTCTTCCTTCTTTCCTCTGTCACGTAGCTGCTATATGTATCTGACTCCTAAGGTAAATTTAAATTAGTGTTATATTTCTCATTTGACAGATTTATAGTGGATTCTCTTCATGTAGATCATTAGAACAGATAACATTACACTGCATTTTCCTCAAGGTGATCAACATGCTGAAACTGTGTTGGATAAAAATGGCCACAAATTCTTTGCAGCTCTTAGAATCAGCTTGAATCTGTGCTGCCATTGCAATGTGCTTTGACTAATAGAATTCTGCAGTGACATTGTGTGGCTTCTGAGTGCTGGCTTCCAGAGGCCTTGCAACTTCTACTTTCACACTTATCTTTCTGAACATAATCACCTTGTGAATAAGTCTGAGCTAGCCTACTTGAGGATGAGACCCTAGACAGAGTGACTAATGCAAAAGCCCAGCTGGTACAACCGTCCCAGCTTGTGACATGGAGTGTGAAGTCTGCAAATGCATGTCCTGATAGAACAGAAGAAACACTGAGTTAAACGAAAGAATGGGAACAAAAAAATGCTTGTTTAAAGTCACCAAGTTTTGGAGTGGTTTCTTAGCAATAGATATGGCTACAAACCTAATCATGCTCTCAATGTTGTTAATTAAAAAAAAGCATTTCCATTTAAATGAGCAACTGGACCTAGAAGTGACTTACCCCATGCCAAATGTGGGAGTTAATGAGTAAATGAGGCTGTTAAGCATTATTTTCCTTTGTTGAACAGTCTTATCCAAATTCTTAATGCTGAAAATTTTCAACACATTTCTCCGAATTCGCTTTACATACAGCTTGCTTTGTTCCATGAAAAAGACATTAGCTAGTATTTAAATAAAATATATTTTTTACCTGGCATTTTTAAGGAAAGTAGTTCCCATTTCTCTAATTTTCCTTCCTGTTGAGTATTTAACCATAGAGTTGAAAGGCAAAGACAAAAAAATCGTTTTAGGTCAGATGTTAAATGCTGAGAAAAACAATTGAAAGCTTTTAATTGGGCAACCAGTATCCTCTTTTAGTGAAAGTCAGATGTAAAAAGGAGCAAGAAACAGGATGAGTGCTATACAAGGAAAGGCCATTTAAATAAGTTCAGGGCCAAATTAATTTTGTTTTTGAAGCTATTTGATTTATGAGTAAATGGGGACCACCAATTTCTAATTTTATGTCGCTAGTAGGGCCAGGTGAAAATCAGGTTTTTTTTCCTATGATACTTTAGTGGAGTAATTCTTTAGATGTTTGCATTCCAAATTTTCTGTGTATCTAATTTACTATTTTCTTAATCCGACTTGTGGGTCAGGATCTCCACTCATGCTGTGATCTGTCCGTGGTACTTGGCAAAACTCACTGGCAATGTGAAAACCAGCCATGAAAGCACAGCATATTTAAACCTGAGATGTTAAGAAAGCATGGAAATTACACTGGGACATTTGTTTAGGTTTGGGTAGCAAGGGTGTAGTACCTTACACTGTCCTGCCTCCCCTCCCCGCCCCACTACAAAACACACACACACACACCTTTCCTCCCTCCCTAGCTCTGAGAAATTTTTTCTCAGAGTAGAATTGTGATAGGCTTCAAAAAAAGCTAGGAGAAGAATTAAGTGGCAGTTAGTTACACAGTTTCCAAGGAAATTGTGACATTACTTTTGGAGGTCTTCAAAGTGGATTACCTTTCTTTTCTAAGATATGTTTCTCTCCTAAAGTTGAAATGTTCTCACCTTTAGACTTGGGATGGGTTCTGGAATATAGAGAGAGTACTGTGTATTGGTTAAAAACATGGGTGCTGATGGGCCTTTCTGTATCCTGACTATGGTGGTCATTAAATGGACCTATACAAATATTAAAATCCATAGAACTATACATCAAAAGGAAAACAAGTGAGTTTTACTATTTATTTTAAAAACCCACATGGGTGCTGAAGCTAGCCCGCCTGGGTTTATTTGAATTATATCTCCATTGCTTATTATGTAAACCTGGGCAAGTTACTTGTGCCTCAGTTTCCTCATCTGTAAATGCAGTTAATAATAATACTTCCTACATGGGGTTGTTGTAAGGATTCAGTTAATATATGTAAAGTACTTAAAATAGTGCCTGGCTCAATGTATATAGCTACTATTATAAGAATGTAAAGGAATAAGAAGAAGATTATGGACTACCATGATTATAGCAACTATGAGTAGTATGAAATACAAATATTGTGAGGGCCTTTATGCGAGAAAGGAAGAAACCCTAGGAAAGTGTAAATGCTACTAAGCAAATTTAAGTCTGCTTTGTTGCTATTGTCTAGGGAAGGCAAACACCAACCAAACAAAAATTTCCTCATTCTCCTAATTCATTTATTCATTCATTGAATGCCCATTTTCCAGGGACTTATTGAGGAGTAAAATATTATCTTGGCAGTCTTTCACTTCCCAAATTACCAGATGTCTTCTTTAGCCTGTGTGTGTCTTCTTTTCATGGGCTCAGTTTTCTCAGATTTACTGATGATGGCCAGAGGTACTGACAATGTCGGTGTTTAAGTATCATACCTGTTGTATCTACCAATGAGAATATTAAGACCCAATACATTTCTTCCACTAGATTGACTACCAGAGGTAAATTTTGAGAATTATTTGTAAAGTAAAAGGAAGCTTTTGGAAAACAGGAACTTGGGGGTTCAAGCCATGGGTGTTTTAAGGATGATGTAGATATACTTAGAAATATTCAGATCATGAAACTCTCTTACTAAATGAAGAAATAAGGAAGCTCTTTGACATGAAGGGAAAAAGTGGGACATCATTGCTCTATGATGTTAAAATACTAAACTTGAACCATTCGCCTCCCATTACAGGGCATTAATGGGGCAGACAACATGACAGAGAGACATTAAGAGCAGGCAGAGGTGCTGTCTATTCCTTTACATGTGTCTGAAGTCTTGTTTTTAATGTTTAAGCATTACTCTTTAACAGTTGAGAGAAAACAATCCCCCTGAGAGGAGGAAAGCAGCCAGGAGAAAATGGAACAGTCTGAGAAAGAATGGAAATGATTCTGTTGCTCCACATGGCAGAGCCAAGTGGGAGGGAAGCCAGGGTAAATGATCAGAGGCTGTCTACGAAACAGCTCGCCTCAGTGCTGGGTGCCTACTTGGTGAAGCAATAACAGCTCTGCCATGGCTGGCAGAGCTGGGACTCCAAGTCAGTCATCTGCAGGAAGCTGGTCTTGATTCCTATTTTGCAAGAAGTGTCTGAATGATCAAATACCAAACACATGAGATTGCATCTGTACTCCACTTCTCGGTCGTCATGGGAAGTGAGTGTTGCAAGTAACATAAACAAATTTAGACTCTGGGGAACTACACAGTAAAGCCCTAATGATTGGTAGGGCTTGTGATTTACAGTGATTAAAAATATAAAACGTGTTAAACTTAACTTTGTCTCTAACTTTGGAAGAAATACTGCTGTTTTAAAAGAGGGAGAAAAAAGAAAGGTGTAACTTAAAAATAAAATTTTGAGTTTAATGTCATATAGATGTCAAAAAGCCCTTTAGTGGCACATATTTTGTCTTTTTAGGTGTCATGACTACAAAAGTAGTAACATACTGAATACCACAAGGCTGCAGAGCCAAGTAAAAGATCTAATATTAACTTTTTTTCTAGCTACTCAAAACAACCTCTGTTCTGTGAAGAGAGGGGGCTGTCCTGATACTTGGCCTTTAATTTCTACTCTTTACTAATTCCTGCATGCTGCCATAGTGTAAATGATTACTGATTCAAATGAAGTCTTTATACTCAGATTAATGGATTAAGAAGTATCAGTACACTGACTAAAGCTCACAAAACCAACATGATTTAACAGAACTTTCTTAAAGCAAAATCCACCGTGGAACAGTTGAATAGGCCAATAGTGATCCTGGGCCGTATTAGGTTGGCACAATATGAAGTAAATTAATATCAGAACCTAGCAGGAGCCCTTGACTGTCTAGGCATGGTGTGTCTTTTTTTGGTGTGAGGTATTAGAATCACCCTTTCCTGGCTTTCCTGCTTTTTTACTGAGAATCGAAGGTTAGGACTGAGAAAAAGCTACTGCTATTTCCTCATTCTAAAGGTGAGAAAATGAAGAAGACCTGAAGAGATAAAATAAAACGAGGTATATTGCACCATTTGAAACTCCTAGCAAAGTTACTTTGGTACATTTTTAGATATGCCTCTGTTAAGCTTTATAAAAAACATTGAATTTTAGAGGTAAGGAACGAGAATATAAGTTATGAACATTAAAAATGGAATCTTTGGTAGTCAAGAGGCCTAAAAGCCTAGAGAGAAGCTAAGGAAGGAGAAGTATTCTGCTTTCTAAAATACATATTCAGAAGTTAGGGTAATGATAGCATCAGTTTTTAGGTTATTTCTCTACAAACACCAAATTTTCTTCATTCTATCTAAAGAATCATGTCTAAGCCTCAAACTGAATAGTAGATAGAAATATAATGGTCACAATTCTAACTTGTAAAATTAATGATTTCATTCCGTATAAAATGAAAAAAACTAGAAATCAGCTACCAATTTCAACTTGGGAACCTACTGCCCTCTAGAGGGTGGGTTTGAAAACGTCGGGTACTTTAGGTTGTCACAATGACTGATGGGGTCGTGGGAATTGCTACTGGCATTTAATATGGAAAGGAGGGATGGACGTCTGACATACTTAAATGCAGTTTTACACATAAAGAACTACCTTCCCCAAGATGCCAATGGTACTCACTTTGAAACATGAAAGTGAGATCTACAGTTTTTACAAGTTGCATCTTAAAATACTAACTTTAAGACTTAGTGAGAAGGGAGCTAGAGAGTACACATTGATATAGAACCTAAGTTTATTAAGAAGTTTATGTTAAACCTGCTACACGAAGTTCATGGATTTGACTGTATTTCAGGACAGCTTATCTCGCTAGCATTTATCTCAACCTTGGGATCTGGGACTTGACTTGCCAATTGCCTAGGAATAACAAAAGGTAAAAACTTCTGATTGGTTATACAGTGTATACAAATGTTAATAAAATGGTCAAATGCTTTGATAGTTACAGAATAGACTGGATGCTAGAAAAATATAACTTCAATCCTTTTTTACTTAAGATTTTCAGGTACTTTCAAATCATGTAAACTTCTACTTGTTCTCCAGTGTCCATTCTCCCCTAATTCTCTTACGTCAGAGATCCCAAACCCCAGGGCCACAAATGAGTATTGGACCCTGAAACCAGCATCACCCAATGCAGGAAGTGAGCGGTTGGCGAGTTCATCTGTATTTGCAGCCACTTCCCAGTGCTAGCATCACCATCTCAGCTCCACCTCAGATCATCAAGTCTTAGATTCTCATAGGCGCACAAACCCTATTGTAAGCAGAGCATGTGAAGGATCTAGGTGCACTCCTTATGAGAATCTAATACCTGGTGATCTGAAGTGGCGCTGAGGTGGTGATGTTAGCGTTGGGGAGCGGCTGCAAATACAGATTAACATTAGCAGGGATGTTTGGCTGCACAGAGACCATAAAAAATCAGTTGCTCACAGACTCATCAAAACCCTATCAGTGAGTGGCAAAAGACAGTTAAGCTGCATCTGGTGGCAGGCTTTAGGGTGACAAATGAGTTATGTACTTCAATTGTACAGCTGCATCTGGTGGCATCTGATTCTGCATTGTGGTGAATGGTATAATTCTTTCATTATATATTACAACATAATAGAAGTAAAGTGCACAATAAATGTAATGCACTTGAATCATCCCAAAAACATCCCTGCCACCCCCAGTTCATGGAAAAATTGTCTTCCACGAAACCAGTCCCTGGTGTCAAAAAGGCTGGGGTCTACTGCCTTAAGTAAAATATGAAATGGTCCACCTTCTCTCTACATCTCCCAGCTTCTTTGTGGGTAGATAGGTTATGTGACTGTTGAACAATGGACTGTGAAATGATGTATGCAACTTCCAGCCCCCGCCCCAGTTGAAACAGGGAAGCTGCTTGCTCTTCATCTCCTCCTCTCTTCCCCCTCATTGGGAAAGGATGACCACTTGAGCAAACACCTTAGACCTAGAGCTGGAAGCCATGGCGTGTTCTACCAGTTGGATCCTTGGATGACTAAGTGGCGCAGAGCCGCCTGCTCGCTTCTATCTTATTTAAGCCATGTATTATGGAGAAATTTATTTTCTGCCACTTTTTCATGTGCTAGCCACTTACTCCAAATAAGAAATGACATCTGGTCTCAATAAAAAAAATAGTAGCAAGAGAAACTTGAACATAGCAGAACTCCTTTTTAGGTATTTCTGAGTCAGAGATACATACATATATACACCCTACAAAAAAATAACTTGTATTTACAAATTCATTATATTACAAATAGGCACAAAAGGTGGGAGCAAAGGAGCTTTATTATAGCTATATTTAATACAATTCAATGTATGTAGTTATGTTTAATATATTCATATATTTATCTATTTTTTCTTCTTCCGCAGATTGTACACAAGGGAAGGAAGCTTCTTGGTTTTATAGGCCACACTTCTCTTGAGGCGTTCTCCTTTGATGTTAACGATATGTGGCAAGAGAGGAGGCCGGACTGTCAGCACTGTTCCTTGCGGTGTATAGCCTCGGAGATGCAGTCTGTCCTTAAACTGAGGTGTTACTGCAACCCAACCTATGCAGGCATGTGACAGAACACAAGAAGGTGTTAACAACTACCTTATTAAAAACACCAAACTAAAGCTTAAAATGGAGCACCAAAGGAGGCAACTGTTCTTTTTCAGTCTATTTCTTTTTAAAAAGCAAACAATGCCTTTGTGAAATGGTACAAATTTATTTTCTGAGTAAGTTGCATTTTATGAATAAACTAGTATGTATTCCTTAAAATACTCAGTTTATGTCAGTTAAGGCACATTTCTACAAAAACATACTATGAGTCAGGAAGGCTACTTTATTTTTACACCTTTTAAAAAGTGTTTGGTGTAAAATTACCTGCAGAAGAAAACTTGATGTCAGCCACTGCTTCAGATTCCCCAAGTCCTTCTTTTAATGTGATGTCTTCAGCAACAAGAGGAGGAAATCCTGCCATTCGTTCCTTTCCACCCATTGGAACCTTCCATTGAGATAAAATGAAGATGTTTATACGTTCAAATTAAATTCCCTGTAGCTCCAATATTAAGTAAAACATTGATAAGATAATTCTGTACAGGGATCAAGAATAAAATCTAATAAATTCTAAACATTAACTGTTGACAAAACCCAAAATCACTTCTAGTCAAATGAAAAGCACAGAAGTTCTGTGACGAGATGAAGCCCATAGCTCCCAGTGCCAAGGGCGACATGTGGGTGGTAACCTCCTCAGAGCAGAATCTTGCTTTATTACTTTACACTGTTTTTATAACCCTCCATAAAGCTTTACACAGAGTAATGTTGGGCAATTAAGGCAATTAAGATCCAAATACTTTAGATCTTGTAGGCATGGCTGGACACAGATTAATCCCCACCTCATTACAAGTCAAGGGTACAAACATAATGATTAAGATTCAGCTTCTATTTATAGATGTTTCCATGAATTGGAAGTAACTAGATAATAATTTATCCATTAATAGATCTCTGGGTTTAGCACCAGGGACACAAAGATAGATGTTATAATATGGTCCCTGCCCCTAAGGAGATCAGAAGATGGAAATAACATGTAAACACAAGACAAGGTAAGAAATGTGATGAGAGGCATATATTAAATACTATAGTTGTGAAGGAAGAAGTAATGAATGTGTTTTGGTCAAGGAGAACATTAATGAAGCAGCAATATCTGAGTAGTACTTTGAGAAACAGATCACAGTTACCCAGTGGAAAGGTATTCCGGTTTAGCATCATGTATACAGACACAAAAACTGGAAAAACGATGATGAGTTCAGGAACTGCAGTTTAACTGTCCAGAGTATGTTATGTGTATGTGTGTTAGTGATGAGGTTGTCAGTTCAGATTTCTCTCAGTAATGCAGAACTACCGAGGGATTATAGAGGAAAGAGAACAGAGATAAGAATAAAAAATAATACTGTGACCTGCTTTGCATTTTGGAAAGATCTCTCAGTGCAGGGGTTTGGACTGAATAATTCTTTTTCAGGGAGAGTGGAGAGGCTGTTCTGTGCGGTGTTGGATTTTTAGCAGCACCCATGGCCTCTACTTGGCATCTACCAAGTCGTAAAAACCAAAAATGTCTCCAACTATTGCCAAATGTCCTCTGGGGTAAAAGTCAATGGTGGCTAAGAACTACTGCTCTAGCGGTTGTGGAGGTAAATTTGGGGTGGGAGTAGAAGGAGGGCAGTAAAAACTGGAAGCTGAGATAAATATTCAAATATCTCAAAACAGCCTAATGAAAGCAGATTACAGCTTAAACTATATACAAGGCTGGATTCAGAGATAATTAGGAGGCAGGACTGACTGATTTGGGAGGCGAGAAAGAAAACAAGGAGGCAAGAATGAGTTTCAGAGTAGCCAGCTCAAGAAACTATTTGTGTCACACTGGGAAGACTGGGATTGTTGCTTTAGAAAGTATCAGTGATGCCCATTCTGAAAACTACACAGATGCAAGGGGCTAGAGTGACACAGAGTTCATTTTTATGACAGCCATATCATACAAACTAAGGAATTGTTCTTTTCTGCAAATCTTAAGCTGTATTTCAACTTGTGTATTATTATTTTAACTAAAATGTAAACAAACGTAATAGAAGTAAAGCCTTCTAGTGCAGAAAAAGCAACAGATCCTATATTGTCGGTTGTCTTTGTGTGCTCACCCACTAGCCAAAACCTACAAGTGTCTGGAATATCAATTTTAGGACAGTTATTTCAATGGAGTTTTAATTTCAGTCTGGGTTTCTTAGGAAATCCAGAGGGAAGTATTTACATCTAAGCCAGGTTTGTTTTTATCCTCTTTGAAAAATGGATTTATATTTTGTGTTTTGATTTATTTTTAGTTGCATGAGCATGAATTAATGTTAAATTACCTCTGCATTAGATACACCTGGTATTTTTGCAAGAGGCATGTTCCACCACCACCACGGCCACCACCAGCACAAACATTTATGAAGCACTTAGAAGAATGCCCTAGAACTTAATCCTCTCCAGACCTTGTGATATAGGTTCAACAAAGAGAGGTAAAGGAAACTTGCTTAAAGTCACACAGCTTTGTTAAGTGGTAGAATGGAGCAGGCATTTGATTCTAGTCTGGCTGCAATGATCTTGACCATTATGCAATACTCACTAGTCAACAGTAAGTGCATTATGTCTTGTTAAAGAGCTGAAAACAGTCTCCACTTGGTCTTTGGTGAATTTAGTAGGAATAATTTCAGTAGCACAGTAAGGGCCAAATAGAGACTGTGGAGAATGGGATGTGAGGAGCAGGAGCAAGCTCGATTGTAAAGAGAAGGAATGAATAGGCACTGTGTTTTGTTTTTTAAAGATGAGAGAAAATTCAACATATTTACAGGTGAAAGAAAAGAGCTAGTATAGCAAGAGAGAAGAGGTGGGATAATCTATAAGTGTCTGGTATTAAGAAGCTAGGAGGAGAGTTTTTCTACCCAGACCAGGGCTTCTCAACCTTGACACTACTGACATTTTGGACCAGATAATTCTCTGCTGTGAGGGGCTGTCCTGTGCACTGCAGAATGTTTAGCATCATTGTTGGTTGTTTCTACCCACTAGATGCCAGTAGCATCCTCTAATTATAAGAAAACCTATAATTTCTCTTTACTCAGCAATATCCAGCTTTCTGCAATGATGTGACTGCTAAGCACTTCGAAAGTGGTTGATGGAACTGAAGAACTAAAACCAAAATCTCTTTTATTATAGGGCCCACTTCGCTTTATAGAGAAATCCTCAGGGAGTACAAGGTGAAGGGAAAGCTAGCTAATAGTATAACAAAGATGGTTCTGTCCAACAAAGGCTTTCTTAGCAGGGCTGTGGGACTATCACAGTGTATGTTAACCTAACCATGCCATCATCAAAGCGTGCTAACTCACCTTGAGTAATGTATGACCTGCATGCTTCTGATACACAGTATCTGCCTTGTCCAAGGAAGTAATGTGCACAGGAAGGAAGTTGGAAGCCACAACTGTGAACCAAGCTGACTGATTTCCCTTCAGAAAGAAAGAAGTTATTTAACACAATGAAAAACCTGCAAAACCGGCACATTACAAGGCACATTTAAAAAGCAATCAAGCTCCCTTTAGAAGTACTGGTATGGCAGGTATGATCAAACTATATTAATGCCTAAATATAAGAGCACAATATGGCAGAGGCAGAAGCAGTGCATTTCAACAATTTATGTAAAACTATGATTCCTTCTATAGGCTTGTTGATACCATTAAAAAAATAATTAAAAACAAAAGGAAATACTGTCTGCATTAACCGTCCCCGTGTAAAGTTAGGTTTAAAAGATTCATTTTGTGGGCTTTAAAGAAATATATAAGGGTTTTAAGTATATAAGGCTAAATTTCCAAGAAATTATGAACAAACACAAAACCTAAGAAATGTACCAAAGCAATAGCCTGCAAGTGTTGCATTCAGTGTTGTTATGGCAGATCCATGTTCCATTTTACTTTTTTCTCTTCATTTTGGCAAAACAGGGAGCAATTCTACAGATATTCTGAAATCCCCAGAATACTATGTAAATAAATATCAAACAAAAAAGCACATATATAAAGTATACTTATATGGGATATAAAGAAGTGTGGAATTTATTTAATGCATATTAACCCTGCACCTAAAGTCTGATGTATGATTTCATATGAAACGATACCACAAGATAGGGGCAGTATCTTTTCTTAAAGCCAACCTATATGGGACGCTCAACATCCTATTGAAGATATAGTTTTTAAGACCTACTACTGTTTTTTTAAATTTTCCCCAAGTTTTTACTATGAGCATTTTTAAACATTAAAAAAAAGAACAGTATATCAGTCCCCAATATAGTCATGACCTAGTTATCAACATTTTGTGATTCTTATTTGTATATCTTCTTCCTTAAAATAAATCCCAAAACTAACTCATTTTATAATGGCACAGACTTTCCTTACCTGCAGAAAATCTATGCGGCCTATGGCACCCAAAAATAGAACCATTCCTGGTTTAAGCACAAAAGTTCTTGGAACAATGGAATGTGTTGGCAAAACAATATTGACTTCTTTTTCTGATAGAAGATTTAGAACCTGTGATGCAAAGGGCAGATTTTAGAGAATTAACTTTTATTGAAGATATGATATATTGTGATTTACCTATAAAAGTGATGAGAAAAAATATTCCAGATTTCACAATAAACAAGGTATGTCAGAATTTGCTGCACATAAAATTTATTCTTTCTTTCTGTCTATATGAATCAATTTACGGATGGCTCTACTCTTGCTTCGCCACTTAATCTTGAGTAATGGCAAAATAAATTTATAGGAGGGTGGGACTTTCTTATGTCAGCAGCATCCCTTGAATGTCAAAATTTGTATGATAGAAAATATGTGCTCACCATCAAGGCTTCTAGTGAGCAGCAGTTTTTGGCTAACAGTAAGGCAATAAGTTACTTTATGACCTAGTGGCAAGTATGCATGCATTAAATGCAAAATGGTCACCACATTCTAGGAGCAGGTAAAGAGCCTGAATAACTCATTTCTAAATTCTCGTCTTCAGTTTCCTTATTTGCTCTAAATACTAAGCGAAGAATGAGATTAAGTTATGAATCCTCTGGCTTTTAAGGGTGAAGAATTCCTAAATAGACTAGAGAAAAGAAAGCCAGAAAGTACAAGATTCTGGTAAGATTTAAGAAATCAAAATCGGATTAAAAAAAAAAAAGAATAGAAAAGGTAAAAAAATAGAATACAATTCTGAGAATGAAAGTGTTAAGTGATCCTGATGAGACAAAGGAAGGAAAAGTACCTAAGGAACCAATGTTATTTCACAGGGGGACAGATAATTAGGTGAATTAGAAACTGGTCAGTAACCAGATTCAAAGGAAGCTGATTAACTGATTTGTGGTAAGGCTGTTATTTGGATGCACACTTGTGTCAATCAATGACTTGATGGTCGAAACTGCAAATGAATAACAAGTTGTGAGACTTAATGAGTATGTGGGTTATAGGCTGATTTAAACAAGATAAAATCAGTCATCAGGAGATCCTGCAATTGGATTAAAGATGTACAAAACAGAGTTAATCCTATTCTAAATTATGCTCATCTGAGCGTAGTTTAACAAAAAATTTAGTTCAAAGTGTCATACTTTAAATACAAAAGAAAAATTAGAAAACATTCTGAAAAGGCGCTTGGGTTGATGAATAGCTTTCCAGAAAGAACATACGTAGGAAATAAGGACACATAATCTGGATTATGAAAGCACAGTTAATGTCGATGTTTGTTGGATGAACTAATGAAAGAGACAAAAAATGGTAGAGTGAAGAGATAGAATATTATACTTTAAAATATTCAAAGTCTGGCAAGGGAAATAGGCATTATATTCATTATATACAGCTTTGAGGAACAATGGGTACAAATTACAGATTGTACAGCTCAACACAAAGAGCAGGACAGAGAGCAAACAGGTTACCTTGGGAGGTAAGGTGACACTGCTTCAGCTGATAGTGTCATTCCTTACTTTGGTTCAAGCTGGATGACCTTTTGGTTGATATGTTATAGAAGGAATTCAAATATGGAATAGGTGGCTGGACTAAAGTGATATTTATGATTTCTTCCAACCGCGAAATATGAATCTGTAAATGTCTTCCTAAGTAAGGTAACGACCACAATAATACAAGTAGGGTGTAAGCAGTGAAGCTCACCAAATACAGAACTTGGTGGCATCGAGTCACCTCTGAACTGCTTCTATGAATGAATCAGAACTGAATCTATAATGAAAGTATACTACTTTCCTGTGTTCTGCCAATTAAGACAGTACTCGTGCAACTGAAAGTTAATGTTCCTAAAAAACATCAAATACATACACAATTTTCTTTTGTAATTCCAGGGGTATCATAAAACCAGTGGGCATCTTTCACATCTTGTGGGGTCAGTTCTACTCGTTTGGTGTATTTATCTGCAACCACAACAGGTTCATTTTCCATGTCAAAGGCAAGTGAATCAGCATCAAACTCAAAGCAAGCTTCATCCTTCTGTTCTTCCGAATACAAGAATGTTCTTCTAACTCTTCCTAGAACAAGTTATATTGAAGTTATTAATCACTCCTTTAAGGCCTTTGACTCCAGACAGATAATAGATTTGCCTCAAACAATTTACTAACTATGGGGCATGGAAGTGAGACTTAATTCATAGCTTTGCATTTTTCTCAAAGACAGTGGGAATCAGACTCTTGAAACAATCAAGTATGTGGTTGGCTGTGTACAGGCAGGGGGTGGGTGGAAATCAAACTGTTGTTGTAAATGAAGGTTGAAGAGAGATACCAAGGAAATGGGGACTATTTGATTTAAAGCCGATGCATAGAGTCCACAACCTGTACTGGTCTGCAAGGAAGGGGGCAGTATCTTAGTAGAAGTGCTTCTACTGCTGACAATGGCTAGGTGGGCAATTACTACACTGATTCCTTTCCTGGATTTCTCCAAGTATCTACTGTCTCAATTTTCTCAGCACAATTATCTCTGTGTTTCCAAACAGGGGCCTTGCCTCTAAATGGCCTCTATGTTCCAGAACGAGGAAAGTGGTCTCTCCTCACAAATACTGGCTAGCCCCAGACAGCTATATTTCAGGTTGCTCAACAAAGAATTTTAGCATAGACCCAACAAGTTTTCCTACTGAAGATGCTTACCTACCACATAACCGTGCTTTTTCAAGAGACTAAGTTGATTTTGTTCTAGCTGACTAAGATCTTCTTCAGCTTCACTTGCATCTTTTTTAAGCCTTTTTTGCCTTTCAAACATTCTGTAAGGAGTTGGGTTGCAAATAGGAAACTTCAGAAGGTTTAATGTAGTACCTGAAATACCAAAGAATAAACATATTTTTATAAACATTGCACAAGGATAGGAGGAAAACTAACATTTTCAGTGAGTTACACTGTCTTGGGTACTGTGATTTATTTCACTTAAACTTTCATGATAACCTTTGACAAAATTCTTACTTTACAGGTGAGGAAACAGGTTCAGAAATTGGTTCACAGGATATCCCATATGTGGGGTATAAACCTAAAAGCAACAAATGAATAGGACAAACAAATAGAGACTCATGGACATGGACAATGGACTAGTGGTTACCAGAAGGGAGGGGGAAAATAAAAAAAAAAAAGTTAAAGGAAAAAAAAAAACTGGCTTAAAAAAAAAAGAAAGAAATTGGCTCATAGGCTCAATCAGGTGAATCCTAAATCTGCAGGCCTGATTTCTTTCCATTTTCACTGTACTACTATCCAATATAAAAGTACTTCGTGTATAATTCAACTAAAGCCCAGGACACAGAAGAACAATTTACCAAGTAAAGTTAACACTGGTTTCAAAGGAAAAAATGAGACAATTAGTTTTTCCAACTGTTAGATACAAACAGGGTCATAGAAGGATCCATTTTGCAATTATATAAATTTCTTAAAGCCATAAATTGACATGTATTTTCTGGAAAGCCACATGCCATACTGCAATAACGAATTAGTCAAATATTAAATGTGTACAGTATACAGATCTCATGAATAAACTGAGATATGAAGAGTAAGACTGAGGGGTGCAGGGAGGTTTAGAAAGTCACAGGACTTTCCGGGGAAACATACAAAGTAAAGCTACAAGGGAAATCTCCAAAAGAGCAGGAATTTTGTTCTCTGGTTTATCTCTAGTGCCTAGAACAGTGATTGGAATATAAAATGCTCCATAAATATTTCTATCAGAAAATTAATATATACTAAATTTCCAAGAACTGAGCTGACACAGAAGAGAGGCGTGACTAAAGTATGGAGAGAATTTTTAAAGGGAAGGCTCCAGACAGTCTCTGATGGACATTAAGCTCAGAAAACGAAGGGGACAGGCCTTCTAAGGCTCACCAGGCCATGGGGAGATGGTGGCTCTGTCAATAGCCTCAGCGCCCTTGGCGATGCAGTAATCCGACTCCAGGAGCGTGTTGAAGAGAGTAGACTTGCCAGCATTGGTGGCGCCAACCAGGTAGACGTCGCCGCGGTAGCGCCAGGAACGCTGAAGCGCGGAGATCAACTCTTCCACTCCATAGCCAGTCTTGGCGCTGATGAGCCGAACGTCCCTCAGCATCGTACGGGGCCTGGCTGAAGGATTCGAATTCTCCTTCCTGTCCAGTGGCCTGTCCCCGGCGAGGTGCTGTGGCTGTCGGGGGCCAAGGGGCTGCAGGAGTCCGGCGCGGACACAGTCGTCCCAAAGCCGCTTCCGGAGCCGCTGCAGGTAGCCGGGTGCATCCTGGGGCAGCAGGTCCACCTTGTTCCCCAGCACGATCAGCTGCTTGGGGCCTACCAACGCGGGCAGGTCGGGCAGCAGTGTGTCGGGCAGATCGAGCAGGTCCACCATGTAGAGAACTAGGGACGGCCCGGGCCGCCGCAGCGCGGCGCTCACCAACTCCAGGTACTGCTCGCAGCTTACCTGCAGGCGCAGGGCGCGCCGGTGGTGTACCAGGAGCCAGCAGCGCTGGCACACGGTCCGCGCCAGCCCCGCGTCGGTCTGAGCCGCCGCGCTAAGGAACTTCTCGCTGGGCAGGTAGCCGGGAACACCAGGGTCCTGGCAGTGCAGCTCCGCCCCGCAGCCGGAGCAGTTCAGGCCGCTGGGTGGCACCGTCGGGTCCGGATGGCCCACGACCGGGTGCACTCGGCGGCTGGCCCGTACCTTTTGCTGCCGCCGCTCCTCCCGCTGCTGTTGCTTCCGTCGCTCGTCCTCCTCTTGCCGCTGCTGCAGCTCCCGTAGCTGCTCTTCGAGGGCTGGTGCGGGTTCCGGCTCCGGGACGTACTCGGGGAACAGAAAATTCTCCTCCATGTCATCCCTTTCCTCGTAACCTCCAGTCGCCGTCGGGCCACGAAGAAACCTATGTCCCAGGCCAGAAGGGTGCTGGGAGGAGGAGGCGGCCGTGCATCTTTCAAGAAGCAGCTCCCGAAGGCCATGACGCGCTACAGTCGGAGTGAATCCCCGCAGTAAAGGGCACAAAAATCTACGGGTCAGACGTGCTGGAAGCATGGGGAATGCGGCCCTGGACAAAGGGGCGGAGCCACGTGCGCGCAGGCGCACTGGGGCCCAAGATGTGCGTTAAACTGGAGACAAAAGCCCGGGATAACTTGAAAGCTGTCATTTGTCAGCCGTCACATTTCGGCTCCTCCTCCCGCGTCTAATCCCATAAATTCTCGCGATGAAGACTTCGAGGCTTGCAAGCTCGCTTAAAGCTGCGGTGAAGGTATTGGGGGCTTAGACTATGCTGGGTTGCTTAAGAGGCTGGGTATTGTCACTTTCAGACTTCTTCAATGCACCACCGCTGGCACAACCCGCCCTTAATACATCACGTTTGAAAAAGCATTGTTTTTTACCTTTAAAAGTGCAAAAAATAGAGCATCGGTTGTCGTGGGTTCACCACCAGTTAAAATTTATTAATAAATCTTGGCCTTCTTTTTTTCAGGTGTCATTATTTGAGCGACAACATTGAAAAACGAACAAAAACTTTCATTAGCTGGACACGACCCTTAGTCTGTAGTAGCACTCCCCGCAATCGGTCAGGGGTTGGGGGTGGCGGGGCAGGGGGGCAGGGGGGCGTCGGCCTACAATTTGCGCGTGCGCAATTCTAACCCTTACGGAACCCGAACCTACCAGTTGCACAGGCGCAGATCTTACGTTGGCTTCTTTGTGGGAGGCCTTTGGCGGAAAACGCAGAGTATTCTGGGAACGCCAAAAGCGGAAATTACCTTGTCACACGTTCAGCTTGCTGCTGGTTGCTGCGCGCTTTTCTTCCTGCAGTTTCAAGAGTTAGGAGTTCGGGAATCGTTTGCAAATATGTATGACGCAGATGAAGGTAGGTAACCTCTTAGAACCCTGTGCGGCGACCCATCTAAGGAGGGAAACGTGGGGAGCTGGACGAATGATAGATTTGTGGCCTTCCCCAAGCTTGTCGCACAAGTGTCCCTAGTCGTGTTCCCCACATATCTCAGGCCGAGAACAAAGCCGGGATTTAGAAAGGTGTAGGATGCAGGGAACGTAGCGTTAGTGTTCCAGGCAAGGGTGACACTTGTTCTCTCCACTGCCTGCTCCTGGATAAATCATACCGCCTTCCCTGTTGAAATAGCGTGCAGAGCCACTAAGATAAATTCCGTCGTGTCGACTTTGAAGGCTACTTTATTCATTTCCCTTAAGGCCAGAGTTAATGGATTTATTGGCCAGTTGAATTTTTAAGCGTCATCCTGTGACAGGCATTGTGCTAGGCCCTGGAAATAAACCCGGGCACAAAGAGGGTGGGTGGGTGGGTGAGTGAGTGTGTGTGTGTATAGGAGGGTAGCGGGAGGGGTGGTGGTGGTGGTTGATTTAGTTGGGCATTACTTAATGCTGTTATATGTCTAAGTAAATTGTCTTAAAAGATGACCTTTAAATTTGCTTTTTCCGAAAAAGTGACAGTTCTCGGGTGGTATGTGGTATTCTACTGAACAAGGGCAATATGTCTTTTTTTTTTTTTCTTTTCTTTTCTCATATAGAATTAATCATGTCTAGTGTGTTTTCATTGTGTATTTTTAAAGTTCCCTCTTTCATTCTCCACAGCTACTATTTCAGATTTCATTTTCTTCTAGTTCCCAATCTCATAGCCACATTTCTTATTCCCTCAGCTACTTCATGGAGAAAATAGAAAAACAAAAGCTTAAAGTTTGCTGTTTAAACTTCTCTTTCATATCTTGAGTCTAGAAATTTATTAGCATCACTACATTCTCTTAATTTCTGTTTCAGTGTAAAATTAAAAAACGCCTTTTGAACTTAGTTTTTTGAATAGGAAATGTATTTTCATGTTTCACAAGCCAGAAAATGTAAAAATGTTAGTGTCAGGTTTTTTTTTGTTTACCATCTCTCAGTGTGAACCCCCTCCGTAGTAAGTAACCACTGTTCTTAGATTGTTATCACTCCATAGAGCTCTATGCATATTCAAGCAAATAAATGGGATTCTGTTTCCCCCTTTACAGGAAATTTACACTTTTCTGCACTTCTGTTTTTGACTTTACATAAATCTAGGAGATTTTCATATCAATGCATAGAGAATGAATGTCTTTTTTTCACAGCTACCTACTTTGAATGGATATACTATAACTTTAGTGTCTTATTGATGGACATTTGAGTTATTTCCATTTTTTTCTTTGTTCAAACAGTGCTGGAATGAATAATCTCATTTTGTCAGTTTGTCCAATAGAAGTATACCTGTAAGATAATTTCTAAATGTAGAAATGTCAAGTCAAGTGATATACATGGTTAACATTTTCTAGATGGTGCCAAGTGACCACCATAGTGATTGTTCTAATTTACCTTCTCATAGTGTAAATAATTCTGTGGAAAAAAGAGTTATAAGTAATCTAGTTTATCAAGTCTGCTTCTGCATTGAGTCTACATTCCATTTCTGTGTCCTTTGTATCTTTATTAGATGTGCCCTCATTAGTTTTTAGACACTCCTTTTCAGTGCCTTCTTTCTATGTGAATTATTAGTTCTCATTTGCAAGAAAATAAGTTAAACTCTTTATTGTTTCCTTTGTCTTACAATCTTTTGCTTTTTCATTCTATTCATAAGCTTCTAAAGAGAATAGGCTGTCCTTGATTCCAATTTCCATCTTTCAGGTTCTCCTCAACCCACTGCAGTCTAATTCTGCTCATGCCACTACACTAAAATAGCTTTTAATATGAATATCAGTGATTTCTCAATCGATAAATCAGGTGGACATTTTAAAACTTTATCCAGACCCAGTGGTGTTCAATATTGTTGATGAATTCTTGGAAACTCACTCCTTCGTTTTGCCACATCGCTCTCACTTCATTCTTCTTACCTGTGTGACTTTCTTTCTTATCCTTTTCCACCGTTCACATTCTCCTTGGATGACATCATCCATTATCTATGGCTTCATTTACCATCTATATGTGGATGACTTTTGAAAATATATTTCCAGTCTAGATGTTTTTGCATGTCTAACTACCACTAGTTTGACATGAATGTGTCCCAGGCCCTTCAAAGTTGTCACTGCCTATCTTGAGCATTTCCCCATTCTCTTCCGAAGCTGCTCCCTCCTGTGTTCTCCATCTCCTCTGTTGTTAAAATTAGAATCTTGGGAATGAGTTTTGATTCTTCTTCATCTCTATATCTAATGAGTCATCAAGACCTGGAGGTTCTTCTAAGTATATCAGATCTAGTCACTTCTTTGTACCATCTGCCACAATTCTAATTCAGGCCACCACCATCTCCTGCCAAGATTATTTTCTCAGACTCCTAATTTTTGTACTTCCAGTGTTCTTGCTTCTCCAATCCACTCTCCACACTGGCCATAGTGATCTTTCAGAAATAAAAATCTGATCTAGTCACAGCCTTGCTGAAATCTTAGACTGGCTCCTCAAAGCTCTCTTGGTAGACCAAGCAAGCTCTTCACTACTTCCAACTGTATACTTTGTTTCAGCTACATTGGCTGCCTTTCGCTGCTGCTGCTGCTGCTGCTTTTTTTTTTAAATCGCCTACAGCACCTCATATTCCTAGGTGGCCTCCCATGCAAGTACTAACCAGGCCCAACCCTGCTTAGCTTCTGAGATCAGACAAGATTGGGCATGTTCAGGGTGGCATGACCGTAGATGCCTTTCATTTCTTGAATATCTTCCATTGTGGAGTCTTTTGCACACATTGTTTTCTTCTGTTTTGAATACTTCTCTACACCTTCCCCCACACCCCCCCCCCCACCTTTGCCCTCTCCTTTTGTCTGGTTTACCCCTATTAGTCATACATGATGTCTCTGCTTAGGTCAGCTTTTGGGAGGTCAGCTTTTGAGGATGCAGCCATCTTTTATCTTGTTGAAGGTGGTGTCTCCAATGCCTGTGACAGAGTAAACACCTTCAATAAATATTTGAAAATAGATGAATGAATAAATGAGTAACAACCTTCCTGGATTTATTTTCCTTCACATGATTCTAACAGGGATGTTCTTTAATATCTTGTCTTCAGTTTTCCTTCTTTATTTAGATGCTCCATATTCTTCCAACCACATGTGTATGATTCTCAACTCTTTGCAAATTAGACCTCCTATTTGAGTTACATATTTATATCCAGGTGCATACTATAAGTATTTAAAAGGATAAATGTTCTGCAAGTAGACCTAAAACTGATGTCATCATTTTCTTTCCCTTTCCTACCTTCTTACATGCTTTTCCTGTGTGGCTGTGATACTAATCTGTAAGCTAGAAGTTTCTGAGCTATTTTAGATACCATTGTCTTTCTTACTCCTCCCTTCATATATAGGGATCAGTAATTTCAGTTTATTCAAGAAGCATTTATTAAATTATTTTGGATATGTATCAGGTTTTGAATTCAAAGCTCTTAAGTTTTACAGATTATATATTTAGGTCAGAATATAAAAACAAATACAGCACATTTATTCTTTTACATAAGAAGATGAGACTAATATTAGAGGATTGGTGCACATTGGTTTTTCAGATTCCCCGTTGTTCAAGTTACTGTTGTTGCATAATTGCCCCTAAATGGGGCTGCTTAAAAATTAATATATTCATTGATTTAAGTGTTCAGAAGTTTGACAGAGCATAGTAGGGATGACTTATCTGCTCCATCATGTCAGTAGTTCAACTGGGAAGACTCAATGGTTGAGAGTTGACAACTGGGGGCTGGATGATTTGGCATGTTTACTCACATGTCTGGCACCTAGCTTGGGAGTACTCAGGGACGAGGATTGCTGACTGGAACATGTATAAGTGGCCTCTACCCAGTGGGCTTCCTCAAAGTATACAGTCTTCTTAATGGTAGGACTTCTTAATGGTAACTGGGGGCTCCAGAAGCAGCTGTTTCAGCAAATAAGGCAGCACAACATTGCCTTCCCTGACCTAGCTTCTAAGGTCATGTAATGTCTCTTTAGCTGCATTCTCTTAGTTACAGGAGAGTCAAAAACCCACCCAGATTCAAAGAGAGGAAACATACTCCCCTATATCTTGATAGTATGAATTTCAAGATCACGATATTAAAAAGCTTGTGAAATGGAAAATATGGTTGTGGCCATCTTTAGAAAATACAGTGTCACACCTGTACATGTATGAAATATTGCTGTATTGGACCACCCCTCCTTAAGGCATTGCCTAGCTGTTGGAACCCTTTTCTGCTTCTACACCTTACCCTAATAATCTCTGACTCGTCTCTGAGGAGCTTATTGATCAGAGGACTGAGCTTGCTCCTACTTATCACTGTAGATGGTGATTAAGAGAATGACATGGATTTTGTAGAGAAGATGGAAAACTTAGAGATTCACAGGTTATGAACCTTTCTAATGAGGACTCTTTGTATATTGGGAGAATACCTATGTGATATAGACCTGTGTATATGTAGATGTATACCTAGATGTATACCTATATGTGTTATTTCATTACAATTAGTTGACTGAAATTTTAGAAAAATGAGGTAAAAGGATTGCTTTTTATTTAGCAGAGTAAATGTGTTTCTACTACTTCAAATCATAGGAGCGAGATGTTAACAAGTAGCATTTTATTCCAATTGAGTACAACATTTTTGTTTTTTGTAGATATGCAATATGATGAGGATGATGATGAAATTACCCCAGATTTGTGGCAAGAAGCCTGCTGGATTGTGATCAGGTAACTTGTTAGACAAAACTGAATAAGCTTTAAAAGACACTATAACCTATAAAAGGATTTCCTGCTTATTTTAGATATTCTATATGAGTATGCTGCATGAGAGCAGATTTCTCATTTATTTAGTTATATACTTTAACTTTTTAAGTAATTCATACTTACAGAAAGGTTATGCAAAGAATTCAGTTATACACTTCACTCAGATTCCCTAAATGTTAACCTTATACTATGTTTTCTTTCTCCATATTTTTTCCTGAAATATTTGAGAGTTAGGTTGCAGATGTAGAACATTCTTTTACATAATCATAAGCCAACAAAATCAGGAAATTAATATTAATACAGTATTCTTGTTTAATCTACAGACCTTATCCAGATTTTGCCAGTTGTTCCACTAATGTTGTTTATAACAAAGTAAAAATACTTTTTCTGATCCTGTATTCAATTTAGGATTGCATATTGTATTTGGTTTTCATGACTTATTCTTTTGTGTCCTATAATCTAGAAGTTCCTCAGTCTTTTTTTTTTTTTTTTTTTTTTTTTGATCTTGACGTTTTTGAAGAATAGCCAGTTACTTTTTCGAATGCCCCTCAGTTTGGGTTTGTCTGATGTTTCCTCATAATTAGATTCAGTTGATCATTTTTGGCAGCAGTGATATTGTTTCAGTGAATTATATTAGGAGGCACATGATGCCTATTTATTTCATTACTGTTGATGTTAATTTGGTTTCTTGATTTTTCTCTTTATTTTAAATGGGTAAATTTATAATAGGTTGTATTTCAACCCAAATTTCCATTCAATATTAAGTGTAACTAAAATGAAGTAGAACTCAGTAAGCCTTATATATAGGTAAGAAAAGTAACTTTTAAGTAATGAAGTAACATCTTACTGTGTTAGGATATAAAATGCTGCATTCTGCTCTCTTATCAAACTGACAGTTGCTTTGTATATAGTAACATGGTGATGCCTCTGATTTCCACCATTTCTAAGATGCACATCCTCTTGGTTGACACTTTTTCTCTTTTCAAAGAACACATGCTTCTAACATTTTTCTATCTATATTTAGAATATAACTGAACCTTTCTCGAACATTGTTTTGTTAAAAATATATTGAATTTTGGAGGTGTAAGTATATACGTTTCCTACTAAACATGGTCTATAAAAACTTTGTATTGAGACATTTGTATTTTTTATGATGTTTAACTATTAAACATCAAGAGGCCTTTTACTAGAAATAAAAACTGGGTAGATGTTTTGTGGGATATGCCTATATTCTATAATCTCCAGGAGGAAAGAATATTTTGTTCTTAGATGAACAAGAATTGTTTTCAACATGTGTGGTAGATTCCTCAAGGATAAAATACTCTTGTGAACAGTCATCTCATATAATATTGGTTACAGAATAAATTATTTGAGTCTTACATTTTAATTGACTATAGGTTCTTTGGTTATTGTGAGATGACATTTTGTTTTTTTCACTTTTTAACATGTTTCCTAAGCAGTGTGGCTATATTACTTAATATCATCAGTAACTTCAGTAAAATGACTTTTGGCAAAATAATAGTAGACATCATAGGTATGAAATATTTATGTAACTTAGGCATTTAAAGGATAACATTCTGTTTTATTTTATTTTTTTAAGCATACAGCACCTGGTATTCCTAGGTGGTCTTCCATCCAAGTACTAACCAGGCCCGATCCTGCTTAGCTTTCGAGATCAGGCGGGATCGGCACATTCATGGTGGCACGGCCATAGACTTAGGATAACTTTCTAATGAAGCACTGTTCTAATGATATTAGGGAAAGCAGCTATGGTTCAACTTCCTAGCAGGATAGAACTTGTCCATAGTTTTAGAAAGATTTTTTGTTATCGTCCAGAAAAACCATTGCTGTTTATATTATAGACAGTGCCTTCCATGTGTTTCTTACATATCAGTGGCTGACCCAAATGGTTGGGAGAAATTTCTTTCCCATTAGCTCAGAGTCTCTTGAAATTGCCCAAACTAGTCTTTGTAGTCTGTGTCTTGTACAAGGATTGTGTGCTGTGTCCCCTATCATAGGACTAAACTTTTAATACTGGTGATCATGGTTGATTGAATCAGGGTAGGACCTTAACCCAGAGCCAGCCAGCCAATCTATAGGCCTGCCAGTGTCCTGCAAGGTGATCTAATGATGCCAAAATGGGAGGCTGGTGATTAATTGGGCTATACATATTGTCTAAGAAAATTGATGTGAGGGTTGGGGAGTCAGTAGTTATAAGAGAGGGGAGCAGAAGCTGAGAAAATATCACATATATGCTGGGGTCACGAAGTGGAGGAGTTGAGACATGGGGGTGTGTTGGCTGGGCCATTCCTGCTGCTGAGAAGTGATGAGATGATCCAGTCCTTGGGGTTGTGTTAGAGCTCAGAGCTCTTCTAGTCTTTCTAAAGCTCAGCTATGCAGCTATTCTCAGTTGGTGGTGAGGAGTCTTGCACTTATATCTACTTGTATGTTTTTATATATTTGCTTCCCCATTGCTCACATGAACAAATGTCTGTTCCTTATAAACAATAATGTCAATTCTTAGATTGTCCATCCTCCTTTAGGGCTTCATTCTGTGATTTCTGTGTGTACACTGCTAATTCTTATCCCTACCTATGCTCCATTTTTTTATCATCAGTCATTTGCTGAGTATTTTCACTTGCATGACTTACTCTCATCTCATCTTTAACATATTCAAAATAGAACTAATAATCTTTAAATTTGAAATTCTTATATAATCCATAGTCATAGTCATTGATATCATCGTTATTTTATTCAAATTAGAGTTCTTATTTTTATCTTTGTGCATTTTTTTTTTTTTAGCTTTTCTCCTGACATTTTTTTCAAGAAATATTTCCAAGAGGTTGGATGAAATTTATCTATAAAGGACATTTGTAAATTAGGGCAATCTTATAGTTCTTATGTTGTACTTTAGTTATTTTACCTGTAGGTATGTCTCATTTCTCCAAACTTAACAAGTTCTGCAAAGAAAGTGTTCCTAGTCATCACTCTTTTTTGCATACCTCATAGTATGTTGCAGAGTGACAGGCATATAGTGACATTTAATGATTGTTTATTGAATTTGATTATATAATGAAAATGGGGAAATATACTAGAAAACATCACTGAGTTGTAACTAATTATGAACTCAAATATTTTTCCAGCTCCTATTTTGATGAGAAAGGCTTGGTCAGACAACAGCTGGATTCCTTTGATGAGTTTATTCAGATGTCTGTTCAAAGAATTGTGGAAGATGCGCCACCTATTGACCTACAAGCTGAAGCTCAACATGCTAGTGGAGAAGTTGAAGAACCGGTAAGATGGTAATATAAAGTAACATAAATAAGAATATTGATTTGAAATTTCAGTTCTCTTATCTGGCTTAAACGTTAAAGTCAACAGTATTTTTAGCAGAGTACTTATAGCATCTTCAATCAGCTCCTAGTTTATTCTTACTAATGGAGAGATGCATTTTTGCAAGGACAATTGACCCTTTAACAACATGGGTTTGAAGTGCATGGGTTCACTTGTATGAGGGTCTTTCAGTATCAATAAATACAATATAGTACTAAAACTTACAGTATCAATAAATACAATATAGTACTAAAAGTATTTTTTATGATTTTCTTAATAACTTTTTTCTCTAGTTTATTGTAAGAATACAGTATATAGTACATTTAACATACAAAATGTGTTATTGACTGCTTATGTTATTGGTAAGGTTTCTGGTCAATAGTTGGCTTATTAGTAGTTAAGTTTTTTGGGAGTCACCAGTTATATGCAGATTTTTGACTACACAAGGGCTTGCCCCCCCAATCCCCATGTTATTCAAGGGTCAACTTGATCCACAACTCGAATCCTTAATTAAGTAGTAGGTATTTATTAGTTGGGAAGAGGGAACTCAAATACTAAGAGAAGCAAGCCAGAAATAGTCATATCACTTCAGAAAACCCAACTTTTTTCTTTCACAGTATAAGGAAGCATAAAAGAAAAAGTATTTAAAAGACTTTTCAACTTTATACATTGCATGAAATACGTTATTATAGCAGCATAAGAAGTAATAAAGGAAAATCACCCAACATATAAGCTATTTAAATTTTTCTAAGGTCCTTATAGTCTTTGTAGAGACATGTATGTTTTTTGCATTATTAAAATCATAGCAAGGGTATAGTTTTACTGGTTTCACATGAGTGATTATAAAAAAGCATACAGTCTAAAGTAATGACTCTCTCTAGTTTTTTGACTAAACATGATAGGCCTCGAGAGACAGGGAAGACTAAAAAACAAAGCAAGGCAGGGAGAGCCCTGGAAGTAAAGTTAGGCAGAGGAAGATATTATTTCTAGTCATTTCATTTCCTCTTCTCTGTAGTTAAGCTCCTAAGGGCTGATCTATTATTCTAGTTGGATATACTGCACGTACTTACTGTTAAGAACAAAAATAATTGGGTCTTCTGACACTGTACTGGAAAAATAGGCATAAATGCCTTTTTATATACTTAAGGCATCTCTTTTTCGTTGTCTTTGTAGAACAGGGAGATAACAATATTATAGCGTACTCAAAAGTGCTAGTACCTTAGGTACCTTGGGAGGAAGAGATTTCTGAAGTTAGTGTATCAGAGTTTACTGGAAAAGATGGGAGAGAGTTAAGATGACCATGAAGAGCGGAGTAGAACTTGTCTTAGTAAAGATACTTAGGCATTTCAGCAAGAAAAGTGTATTTGGCGATGGAATGGGGACCACAACAGTCAGTGTATGATTTTTGTTTTTATCTCTTTTTATTAGGTGTTAGTGAAAGGTCATATGGAACCAGATTGTCATAGGCTTTGGATATCATTGGATGTCATGGGGAATTGTTAAAAGATTGTCAAAGTTATGCATAAAGCATTATTTTAGAACGCTTACTTTGGAAATGGTGTTTACTTGGAGTGGGTAGAAGCTGGAGGCAGATAAAAATCTTAGAATAGCCTAAATTTAAGATAATAGTGTCCTAGAAAACTAGGGTGATGGTGGAAATAAAGAAGAGGTGGATGGCTTCCCTTTGGTTCATTATCATCACCAGTTCTCTCTGCCCTTTATTTACCCTACTTTGAAAAATTTGGGTGGCAGTAATTTACCTTTAGGGATCTGTTTTGTCCCATCTTCTCTAAGATTTGATTTAGAGAGTTCACTATCCATTTATCTCTGGAAGGTTCTCATGGATCCTGCTTTATTGGGCAGCAAATAGATGTTTAATTGAAATTTAATTGGACATTCTCATCCTTTATATCAGGGGTCCCCAACCCCTGGGCTGCAGCCCAGTACCCTTCTGTGGCCTGTTAGGAACCGGGCTGCACAGCAGGAGGTGAGCGATGGGCGAGCCAGTGAAGCTTTATCTGTATTTGCAGCCTCTCCCCAGCCCTGGCATCACTGCCTCAGCTCTACCTCAGATCATCAGGCATTAGAATCTATAGGAGCACCAGTCCCTCATGCCAAAAATGTTGGGGACTGCTGCTTTATATGGAATAATTAGGGTTTTTTGTATGTTTACTTGAATATGAATAATTAGGTGTATTTTTTTCCTGATGTTCTATTGATTAGATTAGAGCACAGTTCTAATTGTAATGATTTATGTTTTTGTTTTCTGGTAACTTTGTACTTATGTCCCTAACCAAAAAAAGGGGTACATGAAACTATAGATCATTAATACAAATACATTTTTTAACTGTTTGATATAAACTTAGAGCACATGGTATGTGCATAGTCTTTATTTACTTGTGGTATATAATATTCTTCTTTTTGTCTTCTGCCTTAAGAAAGTGATTAAGTATACAACTCGACATCTGTGGAATGTGGATGTTGACTTTGGCGAGTCCCCATATTAGTAAAGTGGATTAATTTCACCAGTTTCTAGAGCTGCTTCTGCTCAAACTATTAATGTTGAGTAAAGTGGAATTATTAAAACTTTTGTGGAAAACATTTATCCTTGTCATGTTCTTTTGGTTTTATTTCAGCCAAGATATTTGTTGAAGTTTGAACAAATTTACCTCTCCAAGCCTACCCATTGGGAAAGAGATGGTGCTCCTTCACCAATGATGCCAAATGAGGCCAGATTAAGAAATCTCACGTAAGATTTTTTTCCAGCAGCTGATAGTGAAATACAATTCAGAAAGTGCAATTTTAACCACTTGAGTTTTAGTAAATACCTTACTATTACTTAATTGTGACCTACTTTTATTTTCAAAGGTATTCTGCTCCACTTTATGTTGATATTACAAAAACAGTCATTAAAGAAGGCGAAGAACAACTTCAGACCCAGCATCAGAAAACTTTTATAGGAAAAATTCCCATTATGTTGCGTTCAACTTACTGCCTATTGAATGGGTTAACAGATCGTGATCTTTGTGAGTTAAATGAATGCCCCTTGGATCCTGGTGGCTATTTCATTATTAATGGATCAGAAAAGGTATAGTAGTATGATTTTAAAAAAATTGTAAAATAATAATTAAGATGTAAATTATGAAAGTCAAAATTAAAAAGTAAACTTTTATACAAAATAACCTAGAAGTGGCAGTTGAATTATTTGGTGGTGGTGGTGGTGGGGGGGTGACAACTGAACTTAAATAATCCAAAATTTTATTTAGCTGTATATGGTATGCACTAGAAATTTGGTACATTGTTGGAGCTTACACGTTTCTATGAAGCATTTATGCAAAACGGAGTTTGTAAAGTTCAAGAATTGATGTTTCAATGAGCCTGTGGGTTTCGTGACTGAAACTTTTTATTGTTCATGTAGGTTCTGATTGCTCAAGAGAAAATGGCAACAAACACGGTGTATGTGTTTGCCAAAAAGGATTCTAAATATGCCTACACAGGAGAGTGTAGATCATGTCTGGAGAATTCTTCCCGACCCACCAGTACTATCTGGGTTAGCATGCTGGCAAGAGGAGGACAGGTATGGACTTGGATATGATGTTATTTTGGTTTTGTAATTTACCAGTCTGCATTCTTAGTCAATTTTATCAGTGTTATATGATGAGCATTGTGTTTTTTACTTATTGCCATGTAACAAATTACTCCAGTTAGCAGCATTTATAATTTCAGTTTCTAGAAATTTGGTCCACTGTTGGTGCTTACATGTTTCTATGATACGTTTATGCAAAACGGAGTTTGTAAAGTTCAAGAATTGATGTTTCAGTGAGCCTACATGATCAGATTGAATTAAGATATAGATTTCATTCTTTTTTTTTTTATTACAAGGACCTTGTGGGTTTTATCACGTGAAGTCCAGAATCTGGGTGTGACTTAGCTGTTTGAGTACCTCTCACAAAGCTACAGCCAAGTTGTTTGCCTGGACTTTAGTCATCTTAAGGCTCATTCACATGGTTGTTGGCAGGATTCAGTTCACCATGGGCTGTTGTACTTAGAGTCTCAGTTCCTGGTTGGCTGTTGGCTAGAAGCCTCTCTCAGCTCCTTGCCACATGGGTCCACTCCATATAGCAGCTGACAACATGGCAGCTTGCTTCATCAGAAAGAGTAATCGAGAAGAGCCATAGCGTGTATAAGCAAGATGGAAATGAGTCTTTAATAACTTAATCTTGGAAGCAACATCATATCATTTTTTGCCATATTTTTTTAGATGTTAGATTCCCAGTCCCTTACTCAAGGGGAGGGAATTATAAAAGGTGAAAATAGTAGTAGGCAGGGATCATTGAGCACCATATTAGAAGCTACCTACTGTGGTATGTTACTTAAATTAATGTAACCTAATAATAGCTAACATTTCTTAAATATTTGCTGTCTGCCAATTATATTAATCAGATTGCTTGATTTAATCTTTAGAACTATCTTGGAAAGTTGTAATTATCTCCAATTTTCTGTATGTTTTTTAATTTTTTTAATAAGTCATGTGCATGTTAAAATAGTTCAAAAAAGTACAAGAAAGGGTATACTATAAAAAGTAGTCTTTTACCCCCAGATCTCTCCCCCAGAGGCAGTTGCTTTTGATAATTTCTCATGAATCAGTCCAAAAGTAGTCTTACTGCAAAAAATATAAGTGAGAACATACCATACACAATGTTTAAACTTTGCTGTGTAAACATGTCTTCTTTTAAAAACATGTTTAGTTCAATATTTGATCATTCTTTTTGAGGTATGATATTCTATATATAGATATAGCATAATTTAACTATTTCTCTTTTGGTGGAAATTTAGGTTTCCAGTCTTGTGCTCTTACAAATAGTTCTGCAGAGTCTAATATCGCTTTTTATAAGTCTTACAAAGATGAAAAACTTGAAAATTAGTTTTAACAGCCTGAAGTTAAATACACATGTAGAATAGGTGTTAATTAAAAAAGTTTTTACTTGTAAATGGGGGTGGCATGGGGCCCAACTACAGGTGTTTGGAAAAGATTCCCAGGTGGTTGTAATGTGCATTAGTTGTTGAGAAGCATTGGCTTGAATTATGGAGGGCAAGAGATAGAAACGTGATACATTAGAGAAATCATTGTAGCAGGTATGGCAAAATGAATTAGAGGCAGAGAAAGGAAAATCTATCTAGATTTAGTGATAGCTTTGATATAATATGAGGATGAGTCATTTAAGATTCTGTGGTTTTTATCCTGAGGTTCTGGATATAATAAAAACTTCTAAGAATTGATTTTTAGAGAGATTCTAGTGAGTTCATTTTTAGACAAGATTTTGGAGTGTGTGCATTGTAGGCATTATTTTTTAATGTTTTGCTTTTTCTGAAAAAGATCTGTGATGGAACGTAATAGACTGAATGGCATAATTGATAGAAACAACCAAATGGCAGTTGGAGATATGAGGGTTGAGGGTACAGGAAAAAGATCAAGGTGAAAATCTGTGTATCATTTATGAAAAGTTGTTATTGAACACCCATGAGATTAGGTTTCTAAGGAAGGAGGCCTGAAGTAGGAGGAAGAAGACACAAACTATTTTTAGAGTGATCATGATAATTTAGGGTTATAAGGCCAAGAGAAGGTAGAATTGGATATTGAAGGAAGGAAATATTATTAAAACTGAGAAAAAATCAGGTGTTTGAATGCCAGTGGAGGCTAGGAACTTTTATTTCATTTCTGTATGTTTGTACAATTAACGAGAGAGAAATTGGAAAAAAACTTTTGTGAAAGAGGCCGTTTCTTTATACAAACAAGGAGATCTAACACAGGCCAGCTCTGAGTTAATATTTGTTTTTCATTCTGTGATTAACTTTTTTCCACATTTGTCTATATTCTCTCTTTTTTAACCCCTCATCTATTTCTTTCAGAGGTTTTCTGTTTATTTTTTGTTTGTTTTTTTTGGTGGGTGGAGAGGGTGAGGGGTCAGTGTTCCTATTTTTTTTTGTAGCTAGAAGTCATTGCCAAATACAGTGTTGGGTAATTCTGAGAGAATCTTGGCAGGCAGGTGGTAGAGAATGGAAGTTTTCTCAGGTCTAAATGACCAGTTCATAAAATTGAAAAGCAGCCATAGGATAAGATGTTCCTTAGAGTGTGAGAGGCATGCTTCTTTTGAACCATGTACAGTGAACAGAAATATGACATGGTTCTCATGATATTTTTAAATGACTGTGATCTCTGTGTACTCATATGTTAATGATGTTTTATTTTTCTAGGGTGCAAAAAAGAGTGCAATTGGTCAGCGCATCGTGGCAACTCTACCATATATTAAGCAAGAAGTGCCCATCATTATTGTGTTCAGAGCATTAGGTTTTGTGTCTGACAGAGATATTTTAGAGCATATCATTTATGATTTTGAAGATCCAGAGATGATGGAAATGGTAATGTGTAAGCAAAATGTATTCATAGGTTTTATAAGAGGTTTAATGTTATTGACTGTTGCTCATCTTAAAACATAGTAGAAGGCTGCCCTGAAGAGCAGTTTACTTGTAACAAATTCCAGGCCATTAACTGTGTAGTGCAAGCCTTTATACCTGCCTATAATTCTTTACTCACAGCTCTCTGTAAAATAGACTGAAAACTGAAGGCATCCAGAGTTTATTGACAACAGCAAGAAGAAACAGTAGTAAAGGAAAATCATAAAAGTGTGTCAGTCTGGTGCAATGCAGTGAAAAGGGAAAATGAGTAGCTTATGTCTTCTTTTTTTTAAGCTTTTTATTTTGAAATAATTTCAAACATATAGAAAGTTGCAAAGAACTCTTCTATACTCTTCATCCAGATTCACCAGTTGTTACCTTTGCTACATTTGCTTAGCATTCTCTTTATCTATATACAGATGATTATTACGTAAACCATTTGAGAGTGCATTTCAGGCATCATACCCCTTTACTTGTAGATGCTTCATTTCCTAAGAACTTTCACCTGCATAATCATACTACCATTATCAAAATCAGGACATTCAACTTCGGTACAATTCTAGTAACCTACAGATCTTATTCAAGTTTCGCCTGTTGTCCTTGGTAATGTCCTTAATGGCATTTTTTGTTTGTTTGTTTCAGAATCCAATCCAGGATCATGTTTTTATGTCTTTTTAGTCTCTTTTAATCTTTCCTTGTCTTTTTTCCTCAGTGTTTCAAAGAATTGAAATTTTTTTGTGGGGGATAAGCCATTTATTTTGTAGAATTTCCCTCAGTTTGGGTTTTTCTGCTGTTTTCTCATGATTAGATTTAATAGATGCATTTTTGGAAGGGAATATATGTAAATAATATCGTGTATTTCCCAGGGCACTGCATCATGAGTCACATGATGTCATTTTGTCCCATTATTGATAATGTTAACTCCTTAGTGGTGTCTGTTAGATTCCTCTACTGTGAAGTTAACCGTTTTTTGGTAAGAAGGTTCTTGTTCTTTGAGCTTAGATAAATACTCATTTCCTTATCAGTCTTTTCCATTAATGATCCTTGTCTCAATAAATAGTAATTGATAACCTTAAAGTTATCCTGAATTGTCCTTAGATTTTAAGATTACAGAGAAATAAGGCAAAATGTATTTAAAGGCTAAACAATGGTCATAAAGTTATTAGAGTATTTATTGATACAGTTACATGAGAAAAAAGGATTCTGGTTAGATTTTACTTTAAGCTTTTACCAATAGTCATATACTTTTTAAAAAACTTATAAGTATTTAAGTTTTTAAAAGAAAATATGTTGTATTTTCTTTAAAAGACATTCCAAATGATTCAGACTGGATTTAGACAGTATTCAAAGTGGAATTTTCTTGGTAAAGTGAAAGACCTGATTTGCTTTATACATGCTGTCTTTTTGAAAGTTTGTTCCTTTAGTGCTTGTGAAGTTTAGGTCAGATTTTATAAATCTGTGATTCAAGTGCTTATTCACTGTGTAAAAGTGCTTTAATTTTTTCTTCTTAAAATACATTATTATTGTTATTCTTTTTTCCAAAACCACATTAACCTTAACAGAATAGTTTTGTAACAACAATGACAATTTCCTTTAAAGAGTTCACTTTTGTTTACCATACCATGGCCTCATTTTGACTGGTTTACATGACATTCTGATTTTTGGTTCCATGATTTGAATTTGGATGTTTAAACTTGTGGATTAGTGATAGACATAGGAAGTCAAAGGCAGGAAATGTGTGTCAGTATATGGGGTAGGATTTAAAGTATATTTACAGGAGCCAAAGTTACTAAATGTTACCCTTCATTCCTCATGCTCATTTTTTTTGTGAAAAATTGGAACTTTAGAATGTTAGAACTGGAGTGGAACTTAGAGATTATTTTATCTAGCACCTTTGTAGATGAGGAAACTGATTATATGGCTGCTCAGAGACCATAGCTAGGTAGTGGCCGGTATAGAATGCAGTTTTCTATAACAGTGTGCCTTTAAAATATCTTTACCAAAAAACAGAAGTTAGAGAATATAAACTTCTTAAACCAAGGCTGAAAACAGTATGGCACATTTATTCATTTGTAGCTTAGTAAATTTTAATTCAACTACTAAATTCTAAGTTGATTATAGATATTTGGAAAGAACTTTATTTTGCCATTGTTTATTAAAACATTAAAAAAAGACACTTTTTTTTTTATAATGAAATTATTTGTGTCTTTCTAGAAAGTATAATTATGCTGATGGTGGTAGATTTTGTCAGAGATCTCTAGATCTCTAAAGTGTCTTCAAGTTCTAAGATTTTTTGATTCCCTGATTTTCTAAAAATATTTGCATAATCAGTTTGGTTCATAGGGTTATTTAACATGTAATAAATTGACTCATTTCTAAGATAAACATATGAATTTGAAAATAACTTTTATTTAAATTATCTGATAGGTTAAGCCTTCTCTCGATGAAGCTTTTGTCATCCAAGAACAGAATGTTGCACTAAATTTCATTGGCTCAAGAGGGGCAAAGCCTGGTGTCACTAAAGAGAAAAGAATTAAATATGCAAAAGAAGTCTTACAAAAGGAAATGCTCCCTCATGTTGGCGTTAGTGATTTTTGTGAGACAAAAAAAGCTTATTTCTTGGGGTATGTTAAATTTCATGGATTTGAGTTCTTTGCAAACTGTATACTTGAAATAAAGTTCTTCTTAGAGCTGGAAATGTAAAAAATGATGTTTTTAATATTTATGTTTTTAAAAGAGCCAAAAGCATGTGCTTTCTTTTTCATGTCTTTTATTTTATTTTTAAGGTACATGGTTCATAGGTTGCTTCTAGCAGCTTTGGGTAGAAGAGAATTAGATGACAGAGATCACTATGGAAACAAAAGATTGGATCTTGCTGGGCCATTACTTGCATTCTTATTTAGAGGGTAAGGAATTACAGAATCATATTGTTAAAGTAGAGATATTTCACTTTAGATTGGTCATTGTACATGAAAATGCTAAACTGACTTGACATCCGTATTGGGTACATGTAAAGTTAGTTATATTCTCTTTGCTACTTGCCCAGATTTAGGTCTGTTTCATGTCTGAGGACTTCAGGTTTGTGAAGATAATTTATTATAGTCCTTGTTTACATTTTTTTATTCCTCTGTTAGCTTTATAAAGCATTTGAGAAAGCTGAATTATTGCCTTGATTTTCTAATAGCAGTATTGAAAATTTTATTAGTCCTGCTTTTACATTTTATAAAAACACAAAAGCTGGAGGGAAATCTATCAAAATGTCAGTACCGGTTATCTCACGGTATTGGAATTGTATGTGATTTTTATTTTATTCTTGACATGTTTTTTTATTTTCTATAATGAACATATAATACTTTCATAGAAAAGTTATTTTTAAATAAAATGTAGACAAGTTAATAAAAATAAAATATTAGCAATGTTTTATACATGTTTGATTATTCAGTGTATTGTAGATTAGTGTTTTTAAACTTTTTGTTATCACCCCACTATAGACGTCTCTTTTGACATTTTTTTCTTTGATTGCTCTCCTCATTTATGTTTCTGTACTCCATGTACATCTGTGCTTTATACATGAAGAGTGATAGCACCTCACTCCCTCTACTCCAACCACTTTTCTCCCCCTTGTCAGTAATATTGTTCCTGTTGACAATACATGCTGTAGACCTTTACATGTTTAAAAGGATATCATTTTATTGGCAGCATGTTTAAGAATTTGCTTAAAGAAGTGCGGATCTATGCCCAGAAGTTTATTGATCGAGGAAAGGATTTTAACTTGGAGTTGGCAATTAAAACAAGGATTATATCTGATGGCCTAAAATATTCTTTAGCTACTGGAAACTGGGGTGACCAAAAAAAAGCTCATCAAGCCAGAGCTGGAGTATCTCAGGTAAGGATTGTTGACCATGACTACAGGCTCAATAGGAAAATGTTATGGGACTAATACATTCTTTCATTCATTGAATGTAAATTATTTTACCGTTTTTCCCCCCTTGGTCAGATGTAAAAATACTGGGGGCTTTTGAATTATGAAAATGAAATTTTGCTTAGCTATTTGCATTACTAAGAGAGACCTAAGATTTTGTTTTGTATCAAGGTAGTTCATAGAGTAGCTGCTGAATTTTCATGTCTTAAAAGTTCCATATTAGAAGCTGACCCAGAGATAAGTGTGCATCCCCTTCCTTTATTGCAAAATTTAGTACTTCTAACACTGATTTCTCTATGTTGCCCTGTTATATGTACTGTGATTGCAGTGGCTACTCTCAGGTGGAATAAAAGGAAACCATCTCACTAGGCATTTTAATTTTTTAATTTTTTCTATTTTTCATATAAGGTTGAAAATCTATAATGTACATGTCTAGCTTTTTGGAATTTTGTTGCTTTTTTTTTTTTTTAAAATTAGCCTATACCCATATCATGTGATTATTTCAGCATTCAGACACCAACTTCAAGCTCCTGATTGCTAGAAACCCAGAAGCTCTGAAATTCTGGAAGACTGCTGATTGCAAAGATAAATTTCTAGTTCCTTTTAATATAGTAAGGAGTTATTGAGTATACTTTGTGTTTGCGATGCTGGATTCACAAACATCGATGAGGTACTATTCCAGCCCTTAAAGAGCTCACCATCTATCAGAGGAAACAGTTTGACCCGTTATGATAAATGTCATGTTGACTGTTCAGTTCAGTGAATGGTTATTAGGACGTATGATGTGCCAGGTACTCTGCCACACATTGGAGATGCAAAGATGAATACAACAGGATCCCTGAGTTTAAGAAGTTTAGTCTGTACTCATACTTAGATGTAAACAGATAGTTACAACACGATATAGTATTATAATGATAGATAATGTACAAACGCTATATGAGAATGCTAGAGGAAGGCATTTAGCATATCCTGAGAAGGTGAAAAGAAGTCTTCTTTAGGACTTTAGGAGGTAACACCTGAACTGAATCTTGAAGGGTGATTGGGAAATAGTCCAAGCCTGGGAGGAGTGTAGAACCTGTGGCTCATAGGAAAACTGGAGAACATTTCTTGACATCCTGAACAAAGGGAGGGAGGAAAGAGTGTGTGTGTATGTGGGAGGAGCTAGAGCAGTCTAGAGTTTTTAAATCAGAGTGGGAGAGTTAGGAAGATGGGGTTGGAGAGGGGAGCTGCGAATGTAGCTCAGAGAGAGGAGTGACATTTTTGTTTTTTTAGGTAGATTTGTAGTAATTGGTAGTGTGGAGAAAAGATTCGAGAAGGGTAAAGTTGGTGGCAGGAAGATTGTTGCAACAGGTTAAGTGAGAAATTATTTGGTCCACGACAGAGCAGTTTTGTGGAGATGGAGAATGGAGTCAAATTTGAAAATATTTAGGAAGTATTGTATGACTTTGTGATCGATTAGTTGAATGTTGGAAAACTCCATAGAGTACAGAAAATAGAACAGTTTTTCCTGGAGGTGGGTCAGATGGCTTCTATAGAGATGGTAACATTTTACTAGGCAGAGCAGAATGGGGGAGGTACATTCCATTCTGTGGCAATAGCATGATCAAGGGTGTGGGTGTGAAAAGGTGTTTGGCAGTGTTGATGGAGTTCAGGAGTTTGGGAGGCTGATAGGTGAAGGTCATTTGGGACTTCACTGAGAAGAACTTTAATGTCATGCTCCTTCGTATTTGGTGTGGACCTGTTTAAAATTTTTTTAATGGGTCAGTGATGTGAAAATATCTATGTTTTAATACTAGTAACTAAGGAGGATAGATTGGAGGAGACATTGCAGGGACTTAGGAGGCAGTATTATAGGTAAGAGGTAGGAGGCTGGTGTACTGCTGTGAGATTGGAAATGGTGGGGTGGGGATTTTGAGAAAATTTGGAAATAGAAATTGACAAGATATGTTTATTGATGTATGAAAGGAGGAAGTCTGAGGCAGAAACAATTTTGAGATTTCTGGATTGGGAGGTTCTAGAAGGGTGATGCCATTAAACCGTGACAGGAGACAGGAAGAGGATAGAGGTTTGGGTTGTCATAGCGTGGGGGAGGATGGTGATTTGTTATTAGATATTGAGCTTGTGTTGCTCGCTTTATATCCCTCTAAATATTGCCTTACTTTTAAGTATTATCTTGCTTAGTATTTTGTCAGTATTGAATCTCCTTGTTGGATTCAGAGACCTCAGCCTAGAAAAAGTACTGGGATGGATTAGTGATGTCTGCTGTGGTCAAAGAAATGTGAGTCGGTAGCATTTAACACTTATCGAGTGCCTGGTATATGGAACTAACATCCTAGTGTTTGGAGACAGATCATAAAGAAAACATTTATGTGGTTTATTAGAACTTTATGTCATATATTCACCACCCCTGTTATATAGGTCAGTTAAGTTATGGAAGTTATGGGAATGGACAAGATTATCCAGGGAAAGGATAGAGGAAGGAGGGATTGGGACAATTTGACACTTCCAAGATTATGTGTAAAAATATGATTTTGCCTCATTCTAGTAGTTGCCAAAAATTGTGTAACAGAAATGCCTAAACTTGAAAGATTTGCCATTGTTTTCTAGGTATTAAATCGCCTGACTTTTGCATCTACTCTTTCTCACCTGCGTCGTTTAAATTCTCCTATTGGTAGAGATGGCAAGCTAGCAAAACCAAGACAGTTGCATAATACGTTGTGGGGAATGGTGTGTCCTGCTGAGACCCCAGAGGTAATGCATTAGAATTTATGTTCAGTAGAAAAAGTTTGCCAGTAATTATGTAGGGTATAATTACTTTCAGAAGTGAGTTTTTATTCGTGCATTGTGTTTAAAACAAGATATTATTTATAATCTTTTTCTTACAAAGTATGAGTAAATCCTGAAATTCAATTGAAAAAAATGTTTTTGGAAAAGAATTTTGGTAGGCATGTTAAATCAGTATGAATAATACTTTGTTTATTATTCCAAGGGCCATGCTGTAGGACTTGTGAAGAATTTAGCCCTGATGGCATATATTTCAGTTGGATCTCAGCCTTCTCCAATTTTGGAATTTTTAGAAGAATGGAGTATGGAAAATTTAGAAGAAATTTCTCCTGCAGCTATAGCTGAGTGTGTATAGATGCAATTTTTTATAAGTTGTTGTTAATCTTTGGGTATAGATTAGTATAGCGTTACTAAGTGCAGAATGCTTTTGATTTTTTATTTTAGTGCAACCAAGATTTTTGTTAATGGATGCTGGGTTGGAATACATAAAGATCCTGAACAACTTATGAACACACTAAGGAAATTGAGGCGTCAGATGGACATCATTGTGTCTGAAGTAAGAGTCTTTAACTAAGGGCATGATCTGTGGGATTTCTAAACAAGGAATGAGGCTAAAAGTTATCTTTGCATTGGCATCTTTCCTTAACTGGTTTCCTTTGAATTGTAGAGTATGTTATCAAAAGTCAAGGTGATGTTTTAAACTAAATTCAGTTAGTATAAAGTATTACATATTTTAATGCTTTAGAGCTATATGTCTAAAAATTGGACATGTAATTTATGAGATTTTATTTAGAATTCAAATTATATTTTAAAGTAAAAGGAATTCTTTTGAGGATCTTTTGTAAAGCTGAAAACAATGCTTTTAAAAAGGGAATAATCATCTCTGATCCTTGTTTGAATTGAATCCAGAGCTTCATTCATAAAATGTGATAACACCTCTAATAGATTCTCTTATATTTTGGTGGATATTGAAATGCTTTAGGATAAAGATAGATTTATTTTTTTAATCATTAAAATATCATATTTTAACATAGTATACAATTTATTACTCCTCAATATAAAGCTTTTGCTTTTAGTGTACTATATTTAGTGTTTTGGCTCAGACTTTGATTTCCCTATATCTACCATTGTGGTCTGCCTAGGAGAAAATGGATTTTGAGAGAAACTGTAAAACGCTTAAGCCAGTAGCCGGCCTCCTTACTATATAGCAAAGCAGAGGAGAGAGTTTGGTTGCTCCAGGGTTTCCTTTAGCAGGCAGACCCTAGATTTTGATCCTGGTATATTCACAGCTTGAAGGCAGAAAGCATGTTTCACTTGAGGGCAGACAGGGCTAAGAGAAAACCTAAGGACCAAAATTGGCTGCATTTTTATGATTACAAACTTTGTTAATGCCATGTTTTTCTGCTGAGAGCCTTCTTCAGCTTTTCGGTGTTCTCTAAGGGTAAAGTTAAATTCTTTATGCTGTTTTAGGCCTCTTTACTTTTCTGTGGGCCTGTTCTTTCAATCCAGAATATTCTCTCTGTCCCCTATGCCTCCTCAAAAATAGCAGTAGGGAGAAAATGTTGCAGAAATGTTGCAAAAAACCAAGCAGCACTGGAGAGTTGGAGAACTCAGGTTTATTACACCAGCAGCCCCAGAGGAGCTAGTGCTCTGAAGATCTGGTCTGTGAGCTCAGTTGTAGATTGGCTTATATACAGCTGATTTGGCTTTGGCTGATTAGTTAATTTCTCCTCAGATGGTTACAAAGCCGGGGAGTTGCTAGTAGGTATAGCTAGCTAGTTAATTTCTCCTCAGATGGTTACAAAGCCAGGGAGTTGCTAGTAGGTATAGGCAGTTACATTTGTCGCTTCGACAGAACAAGCAAAAGGGAAGATGAGTCTTTAGTTAATTTTGAATGCAGGATATGCAGCAAGCGTATCTACAGAAGCAGAACAAAGAGCTGATTAGCCTTTTGAATGAAAATTCCTCTTCAAAGGGTGTGCTTATTTTTTCAGGTAAATCTCACTTATTCTGCAAAAATACTCTCATCTTTTTCCGGATACCTTACCTGATTCCCTAGTTTGATTTAAATCAGAGGTTGGCAAAGATTTTCTGTAAAGGGCCAGACATTAAATATTTTAGCTTTTGTTTACCATACAATGCCTATTGGGTATTCAGCCCCACTATTGCGGTGAAAAGCAGCCATAGACAATATGTGAACCAATAAAGCTTTATTTACAAACAGATGGCAGGTGAGGGCGGATTTTGCCCACAGTCTGTTCACTGGCCCCTTTGTTTATATCTCTGTGACTCTATATAGCGTAGTTACTTAAATACTTTTCACAGAATGCTTATACCATATAGTAACTATTGATTCATTTGCCTGCCTCACCCACTACACGATTAACTCCTCAGAGATAGGGAGCATGTCCTATGACTTTATATTTTCACCTCTGAACATGACACCTGATGTATATATAGTAGACATTCAGCAGTACTTTTTCTTTTTCTTCGTATTGTCTGATAACCAGAGGTTCTCATTTTACCCGATTCTAACTTTAGTCTTCTATTGGATATGTTAGGCTTTCCTGTCAATAGTCCCGTCTAGACTGCTAAAGAACACCTGTTTCCTTTGTAACACAATATATTGTTTGGCCTTTGAGAAGACACAGTTCAATTCATGTCCTCTTGTTAAGTTAATAAAGCTATGTTTTTTTAGGAATTCTCTAAGGATTCAAAGCAATGCATTTGAAAGCATTGTTTTTTTGGGGACTTGAAAATGCCACTCATGGTGTTTTTGCTTACAGATTCAGTGTTTCTCTTCAGATTGTTTTTTGAGGATAGGAAATGAGCTAAGAATGTGGAAAATTTTTTTTTCATGGCTTTGATTCTTTAGTTTTAGAGAACTTGATGTTTCTGATAAATCTTTTATAATTTGCTATTGTTTTTAAACTGAGTAATCCACATCTTTTTCTTTCTTAAACTCAATCTTTAATAAAAATATCTAGATGTGATTTTACTTTTTAAAAGTACTTTTATGGAGAAAAATCAATCTGTTTTTCCATTTCCCAATTCATTGGCAATTCATTTAGATCTAGATAGTTCACTTGAAATTTTTATTTCCTTTTTGACATTTCTTTATATATAGGTACTTCAAATTCTGCAGTGCTTTTAATAATTATATTTATTATTGAAAATGTTCCCAAAATATTTTTGATATTTTCTAGCACGTTATATTTAGAAATATAATGTGAGCACATATTATTTTTCTAGTAGCCACATTAAAAAAGTAAAAAACATTAAAATAATTTTGCTAATATATTTTATTTGACCTGCTACATCCAAAAAATTACAATTTCAACATATAATCAATATAAACATTATTAATGAAAAAGTTTACATTCTTTTTCTTCTGGTACAATCTTTGAAATCCATTTTGCAGTTTATATTTACAGCATATCTCAGTTCAGAATGACATTTCCACACTAGTGATATGTGACTAGTGATCACTTTGTTAGACAGCTAGACGGTAAGCCATTTGACTGCTAGGTGAGTTTGAGAAGTCAGGCTTAATACTGGGAAGTATGAGTAAGGCAAAGTGTTATAGAGTTGGTTATTGAAAGTTTACAGAGTGAGGTATATATGATTATCAAAGACGCAAAATAAAATACTGTCATTTACGAGTGTTTGTGATACCAAAAATAAATTTTCATTTTAGTTTATCTTAGATGACATTATTACCAGGTGTTGTTGCTCAACTCTATAATTACCAATGTTAGGTATTTATTCTTTATAAAATTTTAAATTATACCTAGAGTTTTAGTATATTAAATTATGATAAACTAAGATTTATCTGTTTTATTTGATAATTGAGTGCTCCAGAAATTTATTAGGAGTTTTATTGTGCTTGTAGCTAAGCCTTAATGATACAGAGAAAATAAAATTTCATGAGACTGTTTTGTCTTTTTATATGTAGGTTTCTATGATCAGAGATATTCGAGAGAGGGAGATTCGGATCTATACAGATGCAGGCCGTATTTGTAGACCACTTCTGATTGTGGAAAAACAAAAGCTACTTTTGAAGAAGAGACATATTGATCAATTGAAAGAGAGAGAATATAACAACTATAGGTAAGTACATGCGGTGAGAAAACTTTGAGATGTAAATTCACATACCATAAAATTAATGATTTTAAAGTATATAGTTCAGTAGTTTTTAGTATATTTACAGGATTGTGCAACCGTGAAAATTCCAGAACATTTTCATTACCCCAAAAAGAAACTCTTTACTTATTAGCAGTCACATTTGTTTTTCTTAATTTTTGTTATCAATTAAGGGACTTCATAGGGTTTTGTGTAAGCATAAAAGTCTTTGTGACATGTTAAAGTCTAGTATTAATAATAAGTAATGTATAGCATATGAACAATATAAATAATAAATTTAATAAAAAGATGAACCTGCTTTAAAATTTATTTTTAGTAATATATGAATGTATATATTTTAATTTTTAATTTTTATTAATTTTTAAAATATATTTAAAATAGTTTCAAGTATATAGTACATTGGTTAAGACATCTATTTAGTTCATAAAACGATCCCCCCAATTGCTCCCTCCTCCCGTGGCCCTCCACCTAGCCATCATATTAATGCTAACCGCATTCTCTCTTCTGTGCTCCCCATCCCTATGACCAGTTATCACCTACTAATTTGTACTTTAACCCTTCACCCTATTCTCCTAGCCCACCAACCACCTTTCGCTCTGTCCATCACCAAATTGTGCACTATATTTGTGAGTCTGTTTTTGATTAGTTTGTTCTTTTTGTTCCTTAGATTCAGCATATAAGTGAAATCATATGGTATTTATCTTTCTCTGTCTGACTTATTTCACTTAGCATAATAACCTCTAGGTCCATCCTTGTTGCAAATGGTAGGATTTCATTTATTTTAAAGGCTGAGTAATATTCCATTGTATATATGAACCATAACGTCTTTATCCAATCATTTTGTCGGTGGGCATTTAGGTTGCTTCCATATCCTGACTATTGTAAATTGTGCTGCCATGAATATTGGAATGCTTAGATCTTTACGAATTATTGTTTTGGTTTTCTTTGGATAAATACCAGAAGTGCAGTTGCTAGGTCAAAAGGTATATCCATTTTTAATTTTTTGAGAAACCTCCGGACTGTTTTCCATAGCGTCTGTACCAATTGGCAATTTCACCAACAGTGTATGAGGGTTCTCTTTTCTCTGCATCCTCTCCAACATTTGTTGTTCTTTGATTTATTAATGATAGCCATTCTGACAGTTGTCAGGTGGTATCTCATTGTGGTTTTAACTTGCATTTGTCTGATGGTTAGGGACCTTGAGCATCTTTTCATATGTCTATAAGCCATCTGTATTCCCTCTTTGGAGAGGTATCTATCTGTTCAGATCTTCTGCCCATTTTTTAATTGGATTCTTTTTTCATTGTTGAGTTGTATAAGTTCTTTATATATTTTGGATATTAACCCCTTATCAGATGTATCATTAGCAAACATCTTCTCCCAAACTGTCAGTTGTCTTTTTGTTTTGTTGATGGTTTCCTTTGCTGTATAGAAACTTTTTTTTTTAACGTAGTCCCCATTTGTTTATTTTTTCTTTTGTTTCCCTTACCCAAGGAGATATATCTGAAAAGAAATTCCTGTTAGTAATATTAGAGTTTACTGCCTATGTGTTCTTCTAGAAGTTTTGTGGTTTCGGGTCTTACATTTAAGTCTTCAATGCATTTTGAGTCTATTCTTGTATACAGTGTAAGAAGATGGTCCACCTTCTTTTTTTTTTTTTTTTGCATACATCTCTCCAATTTTCCCAACACCATTTATTGAAGAGACTGTCTTTACCCCATTGTATATACTTACTTCGTCATATATTAAGTGAGCGTATAGGCTTGGATTTATTTCTGGGCTCTCTATTCTGTTCCATTGATCATTGTATCATGCTGTTTTGATTACTGTAACCTTATAGTTTGATATCAGGTAGTGTGATACCTCCAACTTTGTACTTCTTTCTCAAGATTGCCATGGCTATTTGGGTTTTTTTATGGCTCCATATAAATTTTAAGATTGTTTGTTCTAGCTCTCTGAAAAATGCCATTGGTATTTTGATAGGGATTGCATTGAATCTATAGATTGCTTTGGGTAGTATGGCCATTTTAACGATGTTTATTCTTCCTACCCATGAACATGGTATATGCTTCTGTTTATTTGTATCATCTTCAATTTCTTTTCTCAGTGAATTAATAATTTTCTGAAAATAAGTCTTGTCTTTTTGGTTAATTTGATTCCCAGGTATTTTATAGTTTTTTGACACAATTGTAAATGGGATTGTTTTCTTAATTTCTCTTTCTGAAAGTTCATTATTAATGTATAAAAATGCAGCTGACTTCTGAATATTTATTTTGTAACCTGCTACTTTACTAAATTTATTGATCAGTTCTAACAGTTTTTTGGTGGATGAATGTGTGTATATATATTTTTTAAATGCCAGTTTATTTTTTTTAAACTATATATACATAATTTTTTGAATGTATGTATTTTAGTTATAAAAAATTCAAGCAGTATGTGCAAGATAAATATATAAAAGGTCCTAATTCATACTGTCCTCTTGAAAAGCAAGTACTGTTAACAATTTGGAATGTATTTTTCCAGACCATATTCTATGTATTTATATACTCACCCTCTCCACCCAAGTAGTTTCTTTAGAACAGACCCAAACTAATAATAATAATTATGTTTGGCAACTTGCTTTTTTTCACTGTTAACAATAATGATGCCTATTTTGGAACTCTGTTTCAGTACATATAGAGATAGGAATACTCTTTAAGTAGCATGCCTAGTTAAAATAGTTCAGGAAATGAGGAAATTACATGAATTATTCTTTTTTAGTTGGCAGGATCTTGTGGCCAGTGGGGTAGTGGAATATATTGATACTCTAGAAGAAGAAACAGTGATGCTCGCAATGACTCCAGATGATTTACAGGAGAAAGAAGTAGCTTATTGTTCCACATATACACACTGCGAGATTCATCCTTCGATGATTCTTGGTGTCTGTGCATCTATTATTCCCTTTCCTGATCATAATCAGGTTGGTAGCTATTTTTAACTTCAGATTTGTGAGGAATTGAGAGAAGTAGAATAAAAATTAGATTAATCTATAGTTTTTAAATAAAAGCCTTTTAATGAAAAGACTATGAAATTCTACAGAATCAACATTTAATATGCTTATTCTTGTGTTTCACCGTTAGGAGCCACAATCGATTATTCTAAATATTGTCGCTTATCTTTTAGGAAAAAAACAGAAACTTTGCCAGCATATATTTGATTTATGTAGAACCCTGTAGAGTCTTTTCCATTAGATATAATTAAATTTTTATTGCTTTTTATTTCTACCTTTAGTCCCCTAGAAACACATACCAGTCTGCTATGGGTAAGCAGGCTATGGGAGTTTATATCACCAACTTCCATGTTCGTATGGATACATTGGCCCATGTTCTCTATTATCCTCAAAAACCGCTTGTGACTACACGGTCTATGGAATATCTACGATTTAGAGAGCTACCAGCAGGTATGTTCAGTTTTGTTCTGCATTTTTTCAGATACTGCCATGCTTAAGGCACTTTCTGGGTGCTTGGGAAGGCTAATAAAATGCATATGACACTGTCTATTCTCATGGAATTTATAATGTGGTGCGAAACATGAACACAAAAAGGTAGATATGTGGAAAGTGTTATGATGGAAATACAAGTTTCTTTAGAAGCACAGAATGAAGGAAATGATTAATTCCTGTTGGAAGTCTAGAGCCAGTTTCATGGTGGACTTAGAATTTTAGACTAAAGTTCATTAAATGGGTATTCGAATTTGAGAGATGGTTTGAGCAAAGGCCTAGATGCATAAGATATAGGAACAATCAGTAATCATCTCAGTTTGGTATGAGTGGAGTGGACATGCATGGGAGTAAAGCTTGGTCTCAGTGTGGAAGAAAGCAGGTTGAATTTTAGTTTAAGAATGAAGACCATTCAGCCTTTTTGAGCAAGAAGATATACAGTTAGAAATTTATTTTAGGAATATTATGCTGGTAGTTATGTAAGGGGTAGATTAGAATCTGATACGGTATTAGGGAGGAGATAGTTTAGAGGTTTTTGCAGTGATCTTAGAAATGATGATTCTAAAATGAAAAAGTAAGGGGTGAGATATCTGTTGGAATGCACTTGGTAGGACTTGATTGATCGGTTGTGGAAGCGAGGGAAGAAAGGGATTGGAAATATTGTTGGTGTTTCTGGCGTGAGTGATCAAGGAGAGGGAGTTACTATTAACAAGTTTGGGATCACTTAGAAGAAGGAAGAGGTTTTTGACATGTTGATTTTGAGTTGCTGCCAGAACATCTAAGAAATGATCTTCCAATTTATGAGTTGCACATGTGGTTTGAAAGGTCACATCTAGAGCTGTGAAGGTTTTGACCTACCAATAGTAATTACAGATTACAGAGTGAGAATAAATCTAGAGACAGAACTTTAGGCACCAGGAAAGGAAATCGAGAGAGGGGATTTGAAACATAACTGATAAGGAGAATCGGGAGTTTGTAGGAGGAGATTCTCAGGAAAACTAGACAATAGGTAAAATGGCTCAGAGAAGTCTGACGGGTACAAGGGTGTTGAATATTAGAGGAGACAGCATAGTTCTTTGGCATAATTGTCTTAGTAGTAGAATTTTGGCTTTGTGGGTAACATTATTTGATAAAGGTTGCCTTGTAAGTAGTGACTTTAATAACTAGGATAGGGATCTAACATTTTTATAGCACATTGTCACAGGTTAGACTGATCTGCTTTCAGAGTCCTCCACAAGGAATTACTTATGTCTAGAAAAACAATCTGTTAGGCTGTCTACGGTATGCTCATATCTTTGGGCTATGCTTGCAGTGCTGTTTTCTTCAACATTTAGATAATGGTTTCTTTATCAGTTAAGAGAAAAGAAATATAACTAAGGATTGAATTTGAAACAAATGTTCCTTTGGTACTGATAAGAAGTGGTGAGGGCATGGCTGGTAGGGACTGCATGTCTTTCAGTTTTGTTACTATTTCAAGCCTTAATCATGTTATTTTAAAAACTTATTTTGAGATAATTTCAAACTTATAGAAAAGTTGTAAGACTAGTACAAAGAACTGTATACTCTTCATCCAGATTTCCTAGTTCACATTTTACCACATTTGCCTTATTTCCCTCTCTCTTTTCTTGAAACATTTGAGAGTAAGTTGCATACATGAAAGCCACATCACTGTTTAATTCTTCAGTGTCTATTTCCTAAAAACAAGGACGTTCTCTACAGTACAGCCAACAAAATCAGTAGGTTAACATTGATACCCATCTTAGTCAGAAGTCCTCGATTCAAATTTTGCCTGTCAACCTCATAATGTCCTTTTTGAGTCTAGGATCTAATTCAGGACCGTATGTTGCAGTTAGTTGTTTACCTCCTTAGTCTCCTTAATCTGGAACCATTCCTTAGTCTTTCCTTATCTCTCATGACTTTGATGTTTTTGAACAGTCCAGGCAAGTTGCTTTGTACATTGTGTTGCAAACAGCGTTTGTTTTTTCCATGATTATATTTCAGGTTATGAAGTTTTGGCAGGACTAGCATAGAAGTGCTGCTGTATTCTCAGTGCATCATATCAGGAGGCACATGCTTTCTAATTGCCCCATTATTAGTGATTTTAACTTTTATCATGTGATTAAGATGGTGTCTGTCAGGTTCTCTACTTTTTGTTAATTATAAATATTTTGTACGTATTAGTAATAAATCTTTTGTAAGGAGATACTCTGAGACAATGTAAATGTCCTTTTCAAATGTTTAGCCATTTAAAATTTACCATGATGACGGTTACCAAATGGTGATTTTCTAATTCCACCATTTTTTCCATTTGGATGTTGAAATTGTTCCAGATTTTCCAGTGGGAGCATCTTCAAGATGATTCCTGATAGGTCCTCATTATTCTTTAAGTACTTCCTTACATTTTGCTTCATCTTCTGCTTTTCTTCCTCTCAATCTGGATTCAGTCATTTTGCCTTTTAGTGAAGGGTGTAAGATCTGGGTGTTGGGTATGCTCCTTGCTATTAGAATGTCATCTAGGCCCAATCAGCTGACAGAGCTAGGGAAATAATATGCATACACCCATACACACCCCTTTATCTATGTTTATATCTCTGTATACTAGAGAACCATGAGTTCACACCAGTATTTCCCATCCCAGTCCAACACCATAGTATTTATTTTAGAACTCTACTGTCTGATAACGAGAAATCTGGCTCCTGTTGTCTTAATATATTTATTTCTTTGCTCAATTGATGCAACTAATCTCTAGACCATCATGGCTGAATTTTGGCCCTGGTCCTGACTAACATGCCAACTGCATTGGCTGAGTTCTGAACCCCGACCAAGGGAAAGGAGCTAATTCGTTTATCTTAGGGAATTTCTTTTTGATTAGTATCATCCCTGTTTCTATTACCTTGATTGACATCTGGGAGCAAAGAGCCCTGTGTCAAAAGTTTGCCTTAACTTAGTTGGGACTTAGAGCCTCCTTGGTGCTGAGCCAAGGCTTGAAGTGGGTGAGGACAAAGTGGCAGTAAGGGTTTGAACCTGGCCGACAGGTGGATTGTAATCCTAGATTTCACACATTTATGATCCTTGAGCTGACAGATTTTAACAAAGTTACTAATATTTATTGAGCATTCAATTGGTGTGAAACATCATCCAAGGTACTTTTACAGATATGAAATAAATGTTAGTGGATTAGAATAGTAGTGGTGGTTGTATCATCTCTGTTTTACAAGTGTTAAGATGGGATCAGAAAGGTTATTTGCCTAAAGTTGCGTAACTTAAGAAATATAAATCAATCAGTCAATCAATCCAGAATTTAAACTTTTACGTATTTTTTCCTGTTTGACCAGATATAGGCCTTGTCCCCCATGTCCCACTCTTGTGCTCTTTCCTTCTCACTACATTGTTTCTTGATTTTGGACTTTAAAGCTAAGAAAAAAATACTGGAAACATAATTCAGAAGTTTACTCTTTTTAGCTAAATTTAGCTGGTCTTTCATATGTGCCTAGATACCTTGGATAAATGTTGTAGGATTGAGAATGTTGCCTCCTGGGCTGTACTACATGTGGCATATGTGAGCAGTCCAGGTATTGTCACACAAGAGGCAGGAAAAGCCTCACAAACACCAAGACAGCTGAGCACCTATAAGCTGAGAAGGTGGTGCTCCATAAAAAACTGACGATGTGCTGGGGAAGTCTTATCTGTTTCATGTTTTACAGGTATCGCCTATGTCCTACTGCTGGTTTCCCCAGTAATAGGATCACATCACATTTCCCAAGACCCTCAGATTTCTGCAAATTCTTGATTCTTTTCAGGTCTTCCTTGCTTCAGGGTCCTGTGTCTTTATGAACTTTCTCTGCATTACATGGTTTGACTATGTGTGAAACAAAAATTTTCTAGCTCTCCCAAAGAATCCACACAATGTGGATGTTGCTAAATAGTTCTTAGAGGAACTCTTAGATTTCAAGAGGAGTTTTCGTTGTATACCTGAGGAGTGACTATTTGACTTTTCTGATCTCTTGAAGACCCTGCTTGGCTGTCTGCTCCTGGGGGCTTTATCTCTGGCCCTTCCCAGGAAGGGAGGGCTTATCTTCCCTGACACTGCTCTTCCCTTGAAGAATTTCACACTCTCCTTCCTCCGCAAGCAGAGCATTTTAACTTTTTCTGGACCCATTATAAATGCATTGACACATCAAGGTGCTTAGAAGAACATATGCCCTCTTGTTTCTGTGATTCTTCTTCCTTAGAGAGCAGTCTTGGTTTTATTTAGCATAGGTGTTTACTGTTATATAGTAAATGGGGCTTGTAATCTCAGATTTCTACAGGGTTAGGCCAGATTGGTGAGTAGTTGGTGAATGGAGAGAGGTTTGCCTTTCTGTTGCATTTAGCCCTACTCAGGTTCAGCTGTGGTTGTGATGTGTATATGCAGACACAGTGATGCCAGGTCTGATTTTTCAAGAAAAGTTTGAAATCTAAGCTTTTCGATGAATTTACTTCTTAAAATGTTATGAATGAATTTATGTTAAAAACAAACTCTGGAATCAGCTACCTTGGGCCAGTGTGTTTAAAATAGCTGATGGAAAGCTTTCTATGGCCCATCAGCCAGCATTTTTAAGGAGCAAATATGGTTTTCAGGGAGGAGGGCCTGCCCTTTGCACAAATCTCTTCGAATCCATCCATACTTTGGATTGGGAATTAGTGGAAATTAGAGACATGGAGGACTGTGTCTTCAGTGTCCCAGACCCTGACCAGAAGCACTGCCACCCCTTACCTGCACTCCACTTATTTAAATTGTTACACTCGTGCTGTGCAGTTAAAGAAGTAAATGAATGATGTATCTTTTCATAAAGGATGGGTTGTTTGTTGAAAAATGAGTTTAACTTTAAGGAAGCAAATATAAACTATTCAGAATTCAGATAATCAAAACATTTACCCATCCAGGCTTTGGTTCCCTTATATTCTGTAGTCATAGCTTTTACCCCACATTTGAAATATTTAAATCAAGATATTATATTAAACTGTGGCTTTAGAGTTGAGTGTATTTAATTTTTGGAAAATCTGATGATTCACATACATGTGAATTATGTTCATTGAAACCACACTCACATTCAATAGTCATTTCTTATATTGTAATGTAGTGTGTTTTCAACTTTTTTTTCTTGAAAAAAAAAATATGTGTGTGTGTGTGTGTGTGTGTGTGTGTGTGTGTATATATATATATATATATATATAGATATAGATATATTTAAATAAGTCTCACCAAAAGTAGTTTTGGCAGCAGCAACTAAAAGAATAAGATTGTGGTGGGGAAGCTGGTGTCACTTTTTCGGTGGCATAGGGAAAGGACCTAGGAGCAGAGCAGGGCTGGGAAGAGGTAGTAAGTACCAGGTCCAAACCTAGGACCAGAAATCAGCTTGTTACTTTTTAACTTTGAGATCATGGATAAGTTATTAGCTCTTTCTGATAATGAGAATAATACTTACCTTGTTCATGGCACAGGATTGCTGTGAGAATCATGAAATTTGGTGTGGGGAGGTACTTTATAAATCTGAGATGACTTGTATATATAATCACTGATTATAAGAAAGGATGCATTGGGAATGACTGCTGTTAAGATTCACTTGTATTAAATGTTAAGGCATCAGAGTAGTTGCCTCACAGATTGCTGTTCCAGGAGTAGACTTTGATAATTATCTTAGTGAAAACATCTTTGGCACATGTGGTGAAATAAAATTGATTTAAAAGAAGGGCGATTTTTCTTTGTTTCCTAGATGATACTTTAATGTATGCTCTTTAATGCACCACAGGTATCAACTCAATTGTGGCCATTGCATCGTACACTGGATATAATCAGGAAGACTCTGTTATCATGAATCGTTCAGCTGTAGATCGAGGCTTTTTCAGGTCAGCTATTTATAAAAGTCAAAACATAGATATAGTAGAAATATTAATATTTCAGTTGGGAAAATTTCTTAAAAATTAGGTTGACTTCTATGCATCCAGCTTTCTGGTAGTTTTGAAGGTCAGACTGGAAAAAATTTTGATCTCACAGCAGATTAATTTTTCTGTTAAGATAGTTAATCTTTTACGTCCATTTATGAAGCTTTGTGGGTATTTGGCGGACACATGCTGTTGTGTGGATGCCTTTATGGAATTCAGTGTGGTGAAACCAGTGCCCTTCTCTAGAAAACGGAAGGCCTGGTCAGTCATCATGAACAACTGAGGACGTTGCTTCCTGGATCTCAAGGTTCAGATACTAATGTTTTGAGCCCCTTTTATTTGTAAGCAAGTACATATTTACATTTAGATTATATATATAAATGTCTAAAGAAGAAATAAAAATAAATATGTAAACTTAGGACCTGTAAATATCATTAAAATTAGTGTTTTCAGTCTTTATTTTTTAGGCTCAGTTTGCATTATTTCATTGACAATTTCAAATCCATGGCATATGAAGATTGCTTAAAAAACTGGGAATTTAGAAGAGAGGATGGATTTTTTTTTTGTTTAGTTTCAGAGGCTAGCACTGGGACCAGAGGGTAGACATTATAGCTTAGTATCATAGACTTGAGATATTAGAGCAGATCCCAGGTGACCATCTCTGAGGGTAATTATGGAAGGGATTCTTAGGGTAGGAGATTGGACTCAGTGACCTTAGGTCCTCCCTATTCTCACATCAAGTCCAGCTGCGTTAAGTGTGTGACTGAAATGGTACATGTGTGGCCCATGCAATAGCATTTATCACTTAACTGACCTTAATGCAGTTAACTCTTATCCTAGGTTCATGATTTAAGTTGTTTCCCAAATATCAAGTAAAAATTATTAGGATGTTCTATACCCTATTATTAGAGGAAAATAGAAGTTACCTTAAGAAACCCTGTGTTTTTAGGTCTGTTTTCTATCGCTCATACAAAGAACAGGAGTCTAAAAAAGGATTTGATCAAGAAGAAGTTTTTGAGAAACCTACTCGTGAAACATGCCAGGGTAAGTGATACTGACATTTAAAGGATGGAATTCAAAGTTAAGTTACCATGGTTTTCCTAATTAAGTTTTCTGAGTTTTGTCCCCCACTTCATTTTCTGACATATGGGAGTGTGTTTTTCTGTCATTCTTAGAACTTATATTTAAGAAGATATGTGTGTTTGCCAAGTCTTTGCACCTAGGAGTGTGGTTGGTCTAAGTTCTATCCTCTAGATCCTGCAGTGAGGAGGGTATGTGGAAGTCAGAGGTCGCATGTTTCATGGGACACACCTCAGCTCCATTCTCACTCGTACTGTGTCCTGTCCCTCAGTTTATGTATTTACATGGGAACTTTCTCCCTTCACATTGTAGTATGACCACAATACTTGTCTATTTACAGTATTTGTATACATTTAACAAATAAATGAGAGGATGCCTAGCATTTTTGGTCTCTTCTAAAATACTCAAACTTATTTTCTAGTTATTTTCACACTTAAAAATACATATACAGTAGAATGGATGGAATGTCTCAGGGAAATGGGGTATCTCTGCTTCAGTTTTGACTTCTATTAGTATTGCCTGAAGTAAAATGTGTTTTGTTTCTCTAGCCATTTTCCTATTACTCCATTTCATGGAGGGGTTCTATGTAGTAGTGAATTAATGTTCTAGCAGAATGAAGATTACGTAAGATAATTTCTGTAGGAGGATATGTGTAGAGGGCATAGATGTTCCTTCTGAGGTAATATAGAGATCAGAAGATAGCAACACACTTATCCAAAGTCACCTAGCAGATGGAGAATCTGATTTTCCAGTGCTCAGTCTAGTGCTTTTTACAGAGTTCAGAATAGTTTGTAATATTTGGAATAAGGGCATTAAATTATTACCACACATATGGTTCATGCTGGTAGAGATTCCTGTGAACTTCTGACTTGGAAATGATTTATGTATTTGGTTTTTAATCTTTTGGGGGGGGGTTATGTGACATTTAAATACTTTTTTTTTATAGTACCATTTCAGAAAATTCCATGTCTTTTTCCTCATAGGTATGAGACATGCCATTTATGATAAGCTGGATGATGATGGTTTAATAGCTCCTGGGGTTCGTGTGTCAGGAGATGATGTTATCATAGGCAAAACAGTCACCTTGCCTGAAAATGAAGATGAATTGGAGAGCACTAATAGACGCTATACCAAGAGAGACTGTAGCACTTTTCTCAGAACTAGTGAGACGGGCATTGTGGATCAAGTTATGGTAACTCTCAACCAGGAAGGATATAAATTTTGCAAAATAAGGGTGAGTATAGTTTTGTCACATTACTCTTTATAGAAAGTAAACCAAATCGACTTAACCTGTTTTTATATGAATTCAGGTACGCTCTGTTAGAATTCCACAGATTGGAGACAAATTTGCTAGTCGACATGGCCAAAAGGGTACTTGTGGTATTCAGTATAGACAAGAGGTAGGTAACTTTTATCTCCCTCACTCCTAACCCAGAATTTTGTTGAACATTTTATTAATTGAAAATTTGCTTTCACTTAAGAGCCCAACAGTGATAAAGGCTTGATTTTTAATTTTAGTGTTGAATAAGTATACAAACGTGCTATATTGAACAGAATTGAGGACATAGAAAAGTTCAGATGAGGTGGAGGTCAGTTCTAGTTCCATAGTTAAGAGATTTAAGATTGTTTTTAATAATTCCTTTATAGGATATGCCTTTCACCTGTGAAGGTATCACCCCTGATATCATCATAAATCCCCATGCCATCCCCTCTCGTATGACTATTGGTCACTTGATTGAATGTCTTCAAGGGAAGGTAAGAGACTTTCTTTAACTATATGGGTTCCAAGCTGATGTTCCTTCCAAAATGATGATAGGTGGTTTCTTTCATAGTTGAGCCAGGGTACTTTGGAAGAAGCCAGAATACTTATTTTCCTGTTTTTAAATCGGTTATGATTATGCCTCTTGTTTTTTTTTTTTTTTTGCAAAAATTTGCAGTTATGGCTAACTCAGAACTTTTGTAAAATTTACTGTATGCAGCCTCTACATATATATGGTTATTCTTTTGATTTGTTCTTTTCTATAAAGAATTAATTCATTGGCGGTCAGTTCATTGTGAACTTAATTTTATAGTTGTATATTAGCTGTGCATGCAGGAGGTTTTCTGTTTTTAAGTGTCTTGTTAAGGTAGAATGGGTACAGCCTAACAAATGGATGGCTTGGTTTTAGGGTATTAAAAATTTCATTTTCCTTGCGCTATAGGAAGTATTTTGGAGTCTTATTCTTTTTGTAACTGGTTCCGTGGATAGCTTCTTATTTGAAGGGTTATACTTGATTTTTCATTTTTTTAGGAGAAGCAGTTATATATACTTCATGTAAAATGTTAATAAAATGAACCTTACAGTGTTACAACTTTCCATAACATACATTTTTAAAGTTCAGAATCTTTCCTTTTCTAGAAAGGATTTTAAAAATTGAATATATTTTTATTGATAAAGACTTCTAAGAGGAGACAGAAGGAAGCAGCCTTTTAAAGACTGTTTTTTTTTTTAAAGGTATCAGCTAACAAGGGTGAAATCGGTGATGCCACTCCATTTAATGATGCTGTTAATGTGCAGAAGATATCTAACCTTTTATCTGATTATGGCTATCACCTCAGAGGAAATGAGGTATGTTTGCTCTTACATTAGTAATTTGTTAAATGTATTCTATTTTGTATGTGTGGTTTCATTTTTAAAAAATTAAACCTTTCGTTGAAGTATAACACATCAAATACGTGCACAAATCATAACTGTACAGCTTGATGAATTTTTAGAAAGTGAACACATCTGTGTGACTGGCACCCAGATCCTGAAAAGAAAATTACTAGAATCCTTTTATGCCTAGACACCCACTCCCTCTTCCTCCTCTTGTGTCCCCTTCCGGTAATTGCCTTCCACCCCCACCCCAAGGTAACCACTCTCTTGGCCCCTAACAGTACGGGTAAAGTTTTATCTGTTTTCATTTTTATATAAATGGAATCCGTGTATGTACGTACATTTTTTGAACTTTTCTAACATTTTAAAATGTTTCAGGTGTTGTACAACGGGTTCACTGGCAGAAAAATCACATCACAAATTTTTATTGGCCCCACTTATTACCAGCGTTTGAAGCACATGGTGGATGACAAGATTCATTCTCGTGCCAGGGGACCTATTCAGATCCTTAATAGACAGCCCATGGAGGGTAGATCTCGGTAAGAGAACTGCATCATCATCATCATTATTGATCAGCTTTTTTAAATGAAAAATGTCAAACACATACAAGTATAGAGATAATGGTATAATGAAACTGCCATGTGCCTGTCACCCCACTTCAGTAATTATCGCCTCATGGCTAGTCTTGGTATATCCATCTTCCCTCTACCACCAACCCCTGATTATTTCTAAGCAAAGCCCAGACATCATATAATTTCTTCTGTAAATATTTCATCAAATATTTGAGTGGTTCTCAAATTTCTTAATTCTAGGATTCCAAAGAGCTTGGTTTATGTGTGTTGCATCTGTTGATATTTATCCTATTAGTAATTAAAACGTTTAAATTATTTGTTAATTTATTTAAAAACAACAGTAGTAAACCTATAGCATAAGTTTTCACATTTAAATTTATTTTCCAAGTAAATTTCGTGATGCATGACACTGGTTTATCTTTTTGCAAGTTGTTTTAATGAGCTGGTTTTTGAGAAGACAGCTGGGTTTTTTGTGTCTACTTCTGCATTCATTCCATTGCAGTATTTCCTTTTTTATGTTTAAGTATAAGGAAAATCTGACCTCACACAGATAATGTGGTTAGAAAAGGGAGGCATATTCTAATAACCTTTTCAGGTGACTGTGGATGTTTTTGGATACTACACCAAAATGACAAGTTGTAGTTTCTTAAAGGTTAGTTGTGATGTAGAATCTTAAACCAAGTAAGTGAATTTTTTATATTTATTATATTAAAATCCATTGGTCTGTCTTGCACTTCAAATGTATCTTTTACAAGTGAATAATTCTTTAGCATCATAATCGGTCATTTGGAAAATATTGGTTTAATAAATTATTAAATGTTGATATATCAAAAAATGCACATTAGTGAATATTATCATTGATGTCATCAGAAAAGTCTAAATATTGGGAAACTATCAAGCCCATAGTGTTGAGTAGAGGTTTTCTAAAATTCTAAGTTTTGATTGAAAACTCAAATTTTTAATTGTTTTCAACAAATACTTAGAATTGTCTTCCATGAAAGTTCACTTTGTTCATTTTCAAAAAAATGTCTGCCAGCTGAGTCTGAATTAATTTAGTTGGTGTTAATGTTGGTGGATTAACATAATTCCTGTCAGCTTTTTTCAAGTAATGAATATGTTCCATCATAAAAGGGATTAGTCCAGAATCCTGCAAGTGCCTTTCTTTAAGACCATTCTCAGTATACAACTGAAGTGCTTTATGAGGACTTACCATTTTTTTTTTTATATAATATTAAGAAGATATGTACTCAAGGGTTAGGGTTTAATAAACTAATCATTTTTACTACTTCACTAATGACAATCTTAAGTAAAACTGGCTCTTTTCTTTTCCTTCACTCACAGTAGAAAATATGATTGCTATTAAAGTTTGTGTTCAGGTGCCAGCAGTTTTATTCAGTTACTTTTGCAACCATCAGCGTAATGTCAACAGAGTGAAAGAAGCAAATGTGTTGTTAGTATTATGAAAATAGTTTCCACCCTCACAGGGTCCATAAAAAAAAAAACTAACCACAGTACCTTCTTAATATTACTTAATATCCAGTGTTCATATTTCCCTGAGGAGTACACACTTTTAAAAAAGATTTGTTGGTTTTAATCAGGATACAAATAAGGCCCATGCTTTGCAATTGCTTGATAGGTAGGTCTCTTTAAATCTAGGTTGCCCTCCAACTTTTTTTCCCTTGCTGTTTGTTTGTTGAAGAAACTGGATTGTTTATTCTGGAGGTTTTCTCACAGTCTGGATTGCATTCCTTTGCAGTCTGGATCACTGCATTCCTAGGCTGTGTGTTCGTTTTTCTTGTCAAAAGCAGATCTAGAGCCTTGATGAGATGGCGGGATCATTCTTTCGCAGTAATACTTTGTAGGTGGTATTGCATACTTCTATGTCTGGTTGTCTCTCTTATGATTTTAGCAGCTATTAATATAGGTCATTACTTAATGCCAACTGATGCAATTCTAATTTTATCATTCCTTCATTAACTGGAATATTTTTATAGAGAGAAACTTTGCTTCCTCAGCTGGTTACCTGGTGACGTAATTCATATGGTAAAGGCAGGATAAATGCTTGATTCTTTCCATTTACCAGTTTTCAAAATGAGCTGGTTGTCTACCATCTTCCAAAGTTGACCAATGATTTGTTTTTTGGTAACAGCATTAGAAACTCATTGATTTTTATGATTTTATGTATAAAGAATGTTAAGGAAGCTGTCGTCATCTACCAGTTGTCTGGCCATCTGAACAATGCACTTCATTTTACGTCCATGCTGGGCACACCTGTGATTATTCACTTGTTCTTTCCATTACTTTTGCCGACATGCATTTATCCTTTCAGACTTGTCTGGAAGATTCATTCATTCGTGAAGAAGCTGCTTGATTTAGATCCAGTTTTTTTATAATTCATTTTTTAGTATAGAGTTGAATTTTAGTAAGTTAAATGATAGCATGATGAGATTCTACTATGTACTTCATTGTATTTTATGAGGAAAATTATATGCTATACTTGAGAATCAAATTATTTAATCCATTTGGGGACCTTCTAATACACATCAAATAGTTGGTAGAGTTCTTAACCCACGATGTAGAGAGAATGCTAGTGTATAAAAATTAGTCTAGTTCTTTACTAATATCATTCATTACCTTTGCCATTCATCAATGTGGTGTTGCTAATAGAAAACAAGTACAAAATAAGCTGTTTTTTTCCCCTTATAGTGATGGTGGCCTGCGTTTTGGAGAAATGGAGCGAGATTGTCAGATTGCCCATGGAGCAGCCCAGTTTTTAAGGGAACGATTGTTTGAGGCATCAGATCCCTATCAGGTTCATGTTTGCAATCTTTGTGGAATAATGGCGATTGCTAACACCAGGACCCATACGTACGAATGCAGAGGCTGCCGAAATAAAACCCAGGTGTGTATATACCTTGGCAGTTAGTATTTGTTTAGTCTGTAACCATGTTGGTCTGATCATCTCGGCAGATTTAGTATGGTGGAAGAGATTGGCATTTTCACAATTTTGAATATCACATCATTTAAAAGAGGAAAAAGATAATTTGATTTCTCTAAAAATCAGTTTTAAGTTTTAATGTGGTAATGTCTCTAAGCTGCTCATCTTTTAGAAAAAATAAAGTCCTTATACAAGGAGTTTTAAACTGCATTTAAAAAATACCTTTTAATTGAGAAGGGTAAATGCAAATTTTGTTTGGCAGAAAGGATGAAATACCAAAGCTTGTTAGGAGAAAGAGCCACCAAAGGCCAAGGTAGCGGGATGAGTGTTATCAGCCTACGCATTTATTCATCAGCTCCAGTACCAAGTTTTTACCTTTTTCTGGGGTAGGGAAATGGGCTTGACTTCAATACAGCTTTGCTAATTCTCCTTTTTTTTTTCTTTCAGATTTCTTTGGTGCGAATGCCTTATGCGTGCAAACTGTTGTTTCAGGAACTTATGTCTATGAGTATTGCACCTCGAATGATGAGTGTGTAGCTCTTCTAAAAGATTCTCAGCAAGATACTTGTAAATATCTTTTGTTTTGTTTCTGTGATATGGTTTTAAAAAATGACATATGTACTACATTGTGAGAAAAAGCATTTTATTTGTTTTTTTTAATGATAAGCATGCTTTTCTTCTGTAAATAAACAATAAATTTTGTAGATAGTCTCGATGGGTTATCTTTATTTTGTATTTCACTATGTAAAACACAGTGACTATAACTAAACTGTTAGTGGACTGGATGAAAAGAAACTGGCTATTAGGCAAAAACAGGGGTCGTAGTTATCCATGATTATTTTTAGCTATGCAGACTAATATATTCTTCAGGTTTATAGTTCGGTGCCTTCACCTGTGTAAAAAAATGATAAAAATTAGTTACATATATGGACACAGTTGACTTTCTAATTTTCAGGTAGTTTTGTTTCCAAATAAATGATGTTAAAATGTGGAGATAAAGGATATGTGAGTAACTGTATAAATGATATGGTGACGTGCTCTTTGGTATTTGTGCTATGTGATTTTAGATGTGTAAGGCAATTTTGTCGTATTGGTCTATGTGTAAGAAGAAATGGACTTTATTATAGAACTGGGAGAGCAGTTCCATAAATGAGCAAGCTGAGATCCAGAGAGGCTAAGGAATTTTCCTTTGTCATCCTGCTCTTAATTCAAAATTTAAAGTAGAATAATGATGGCAGAGCTGAGACTCAAACACATTGCTCTGTTTGTTTGTTTCATTGCCTGGCATTACACATCTTGGCTGAAGAGAAATCTGACCAAACACATCTTTACTTTACTATGAAAGTCTTCCTTTCATACCACAGTTGAGTGATCTATACAGGGAGTGGTTTGACAAAACACTGACAATAAATTTCATTATTATTAGCTTAAGAGTAAAGCCAATCCAGACATCAGTCTAATAGAACTATATAGATATAAAGTAGCATTCTTCTGACACAGCTAGGAAGGGGGCTGAAGAGGAAGCTTTTGACAGTGGAGTGGATAGAGGCAGACAGAGATGGGTTCTTGCCAATATACTTTCCTTTCTGGCTTTTTCTTATAAAAGCTTAAGGTGAAGGACCTATAATCATTTTTTTTTTTTAAATGAGAATTTAATATAATAGTCACACCACCAAGGAAAACTGCCACGTAGATAGTTATGGGAAATGTAAGCCATTACAGTCAGGCTTGAGCTTTTGTCTCTTATGTATAAGGTGAAGAAAGCATCTAAGTCATAACAACAGGATTCCGTCAACCATGCGAATGTTCTTTTGGAGGCTTGTGCACTACATTTCGATTACATACTTCATGCCCTTGTGGATTCCTAACATTACAGGATTTCATTAAGAGCTATGTTTATACTTTCATGTTTGGTTTTGTTCTTTATTAAGCAAAGCACTAGTCATTTTTAAATGGTTGGGTGGTTGACTGCCTACCTTTATTCACTGGTATTTCATGTAAGGCATCAACCACTGTAATTTTTGCTGATGCTGAAGCCTGTCCTTGGGAATTGGATGCATGGCACTCATATTCTCCAGCATCTTCCTTACTGAGAGGAGATACCTGTGAAAGAAAAAGGATCTTTAGTGTCTCTGTGGTGGTTCTCTTTTCTTCCAGTGGTTTCAATTAGGTCATTATTTCATACGTTTCCTAAGATGACCAGGGGATTCAGGGCAACGATACTGCTAGAAATAGTGCAAGTCCTGTGCTGGGATAATTATATAGCTACCATATGTGGTTTACCAGGATTCACACTCCGAGGAAATGTCACGGACAACTTTTGATCTCATATGACAGGTGTACATATTAGTTTGAGGGAGACCTTGATAAGGTATGTGATCCAAGTACTATCCATGAGTATCCATGGCTATCAAAGGTCAAGTAAAATAACTATTAATCAGTAATTGATTAAAGTAATTAATGTTTGGACCAGTTAGTTCCCTGTGATAATTTTGCTTTGAATTCTTAGGGAAAAAAAATTAGTTCTCATTTATTTGTCGGTCATTTCCACAATATCCAATAAACACCAGCTGTTTTTTCAGTTCCCTCTGAAGGAGGAACAGCTGGGCTGCTTCAAGAGAAGTGGAAGAACAAGCACTTTCAGCCTGGCAGCAGGTCAGGCACCTTTGCCAGGTCTGCTGTCTGACTCCCCCCCACCCGCCACTTCCACCCCTGACCTATGGATGTTGCCGTTTCCCCTTAAGAACTGGATCTTTGAAGGCGGGTGTCTCCTCCCACACACTTGTAGTGTGCACCCGGGACCTGGTGCACCTGGGTTATGGTCCGTGGCTCCACCTGGGGTGCAAATCTAGGACCTTCTGCGTGTAAAGCAGATGTGCTAACCATTACACTACGGAGCCACCTCCTGCTGTCTGACTTTAACAATGAAATGCTGCCAGTTCTTGGTACTCACCAGCACCCAGCCAGTTACTTCATGCTTTTCTGGGCCACCCCGAGTCTGAATGGCCAGGTTGTCTCGGTCACCAGGCAAGAGTTCTGTTCTTTGAACTCCATAGTGGCCTCTTTTTATCTGCAAAAAAAGGAGAAATAGTCTGAGTTTCTGTACTTATCCACTGGGGAGTGACCATATTTCTATAGTGCACAGGCGTACATCAGACTTAATTGGATTAAACACGGACATTTTTATATTATCCTTTCCTAAATATTCAAAATGTAGATCCTCATTTCTTTCTGTCAGTTTCCCTGCATGCCTGGGGAATACACACCGTCATACTCTCCTACCACTAGCTACCATCATTCACTCATGCCTTTGTAAATTCTGCTTCTCAGTGCTGGGCCTTTTCCTGCCTGTGATGCCATGTTTGACTGACAAACTGTGTAACCCAGTTCTAGATTTGATGCTGGAGACCTTGTGTAGGAGCCCAGGTCCTGCAACAACCTCATTAATGAAAAATACTAGGTTGTCCAAAGCCAATACTACTTACTCCTTTGTTCTGAGGGCCAAGGGTTCATTAAATCATCTACCAAAGTCCAGTGAGCAAAAAGCCCCTGTCAAATACATGCTGTTGTCATTATTCTCTTACAACCAAACTTGCTGCTTAGCCCTGTGCATGTCATGATGAGATTCAGGATGAGCTAAGAAGAGTTTCCTTGGTTTGAGGCCAATAGTGAATACGGTCATAATTTGTCCCCTCATTTAAAAAAACAAGAACAAAATTTACCTGTAATCCCCTCACCCCATACACACACCTTTAACATAAATTTCTGGAAGTGGAATTGCTGAGTCACAGAGTATAAAATTCTTTTAAGGTTTGTGATAATGATGGGTTTAAAAAAAAGGGTACACAAAATTATTAGTTGATAGTTGGTCATGGGGATGGGGAGCATGGCAGAGGGAATGCAGTTAGCATTAATATGTTGGCTAGGTGGAGGGCCAGGAGAAGGAGGGAGCAATTGGGGGGATCTCTTTTTATGAACTATATAGATGTCTAACCAATGTACTGTATACTTGAAACTACTTTAAAAAAAAAAAAAGGATACACAAAGTAATGTTTGTTCTATCCCAGGTTCCTTTAAGAGCTAAACTCTTACTGATACTACCTTTGTCATTAGAAAAAAAGTATTCACAATCTCAAATAGGTAGTGTTCTTCTCTTTTGCTTTTATAATTAAGCAAATCTTGAGTTTAAAAAAACCAGAGCATATATTTTTTTGACACTACATCATCGTTGCTTCTCCCAGCGTGACCCCACTCCCACCACATGCTGTTACTAAACTGTTGTCTCAGCTTCACACCCACCCTTTATTTTCTCCACTTTGCGCTGTCAGTGCCGGGACTCTGAAACCATGTAGGATCTCGGCCAGCTCCTACTCTATAAAAAGTATCTAGCATTACTGATTTGGAATGCCTGGTTTTGCTTTTTTTTTTAATTTTTTATTTTTTTATTTTTTTATTTCCCTACATTGCCACTATTAGAGACAGAAAACCAGGTATATTAGTGTTTTACTCACACAAATGCTATAAACAAAAGATATTCAAAAGCATCTTTTTCCTTCACAGTTTCCCAGGTAGCTGGCAGAAACGGTTATGCTAGTGTCGATTTTGAAGTAATTTAAAAATGTTTTTAATAATGGTTTAAGTATAATTTGATTCAATGACTAAAGCAATATATCTTTGGTCTTTATTTATTGAATTCAGGATTCTTTAAGCGTTTTGTGTGTGACCAAAGAAAAACAGCACAGAAATAATGAATCTTAGCAATGGAGCCATTGCTCCTCAGATCATGTAGCTTTTAATAAAGAAGATTCTGTGCCATTAACCTGACCCATCATGTACAGAACAACTGTTCTTGTCAAGCATTTGATTGGAAAACTAATATTTAACAGAATTCATTTAATACACTGTAAAAACTTATCCACCATGTAAAAAATATAGAAATGTCAAGAATTTTTACATGTCACTTTCACTTATGTAAGGGGGAGTTTGTTGATAAATGTTTTCCAGTGTTTAAAAAAGATGAAGGCTGAGAAAAGTGGCTTCTAAGATGATTCCACATATGTGCATTGGGCTGGAAGAGCCTCAAATCCTGAACCTTAGAAATCTATAGCGCAGGAAAACTGCCCGGTCACTGTTCACCACAAAGGGCCACTCGAGGAGAGTCAGAGGGAGACCTAGGAAGTCATTCCAGCCCTCTCTGGTTATATTTTAGCTGCAACAAATCTTCCGGAGTCCTGCTATTGCAGATAAGCAATTAATAAGAAAAAAGAAGTGCCTTAAAAGGTGCTGGGAAAATTGGGTGGCCACATGCAAAAGAAACTAGACTAATACCAGACACAAAAATCTTACACCATACACAAAAACTAACTCAAAATAGATTAAAGAATGTAAGACCTGAAACCACAAGACTCCTAGAAGAATAATGTATGGGCAGTAAACTCTTTAACATCGGTCTTGGCGATGATATTTTGGATTTGATACCAAAAGTGAAGGCAACAAAAGCAAAAATAAACAAGTAGGACTACATTAAACTAAAGTTTCTGCAAAACAAACTCGACAGAAAGGCAACCTACCAAATGGGAGAATTTGAAAATCATGTATCTGATAAGGGGTTGGTATCCAAATATATAAAGAACTCAAAACTCAATAGGAAAACAAAAAACAAACACAAAACAATAAAAATAGATAGAAGATCTGAATAAACATTTTTCCAAAGAAGACATACAAATGGCCACAGGTACAGGAAAAGGTGCTCAACATCATTAACCATAAGGGAAATGCAAATCAAAACCACAAGGAGATACCACTTCATACCTGTTAGGCTGGCTATTATCAAAAGACAAGTGTTGGTGAGGATGTGGAGAAGAGAGAACCCTTCCTTGTACACTGCTGGTGGGAATGTAAGTTGGTGCAGTCACAATGGAGAATAGTAAGGAGGTTCTTCGAAAAATTAAAAATAAAACTACCATATGATCTGGCAATTCTACTTCCAGGTATATATCCAAAGGAAATGAAATCACTATCTTGAAAAGATATCTGTACCCCTATGTTCACTGCAGCATTGTTTACAATAGCTAAGACATGGAAACAACCTAAGCATCCACTGAAAACGTGGTATAAACAATGAACAATTATTCAGCCATAAAAAAGAATGAATTCCTGCCATTTATGGCAACATGGATGGACCTCGAAGGCACTATGCTAAGTGAAATAAGTCAAAGATAAATACTGTATGATCTCAGTTATATGTGGAATCTAAAAAACAAAAAAGAAACAAACTCCCCCCCTCAACCAAACCAAGTTCTAGTACAGAGAATAGATTGGTGGTTGCCAGAAGTAGGGAGTGGGAGGTGGAGAAATGGGTGAAGGGAAAGGTCAAAAGGTACACAGTTCCAGTTATAAATTAGTCATAGGGAAGTAATGTACAGTATGGCAACTACAGTTAATTATACTGTATCACATATTTGAAAGTTGCTAAGAGAGTAGATCTTAAACGTTCTCATCACAAGAAAAAAAACTGTAACTATATAAGATGACAGGTATTAACTACACTTACTGTGGTGATCACTTCATAATACATAAAATATCAAATGGTTATACCCGAAATTTATATAATATTATATGTCAATTATACATTGAATGAAAAAAATTTTAAGTGCCAATGATTACAGAAGCAGGATGGATAAGTCTGATTCATGCAAGTCAATACATTTCAAGGATTCACTGAATTTCATGGAAACTTAAGAAGACATGTAGTACAGAATATATTTGTGCCTTTTTGGTGAAGTTTCAGAAGAGTTTTATGTTGAAACAATATTTGTCTATTAAAATTTCTAGATCCCCAGCCATTGTAAACAAAAGATAAAATGACTGTCTAGAAAAAAGTATCTGTAATACAGGAGAAAGGGTCTATATCTCTAACATACAAAAAGCCACAAGAAATAATTCAATAGAAAAATGGATAAAGAATACGAAGAGGCAGTTCATAAAAAAAAAAATCAAATGTTAAAATATTCTCGATGTAGTCAAGGAAATAAATGAAATAATGTGATGATACTTTTTATCCATCATTAATAGAGGGATAATCCTCAGTGCCGGTCAGGATGCAGGGATGCGGCACCCATGCACTGCTGGAGAGTGTGAACTGCTATGGGGAAACTGATAGGGGAAAAAAGACCTGTATATAGTCTATGTGCATTTGGATGTTTAAGGTGGCATTGTTTAATGATTATGGTACACCCATACTTGGAATATCACATGGTTGTTGAGAAGCAAACCTAGGGATGCCTGTGAAGTGTTTATTGAGAAAAACAAGTTTCAGAGTAACATGGATACTACATTCCCACCTCACTCCACATATAAGGGATATGTGTTTACATTTGGGCAAGAGTAAGGGGATGGGTGTATAAACCAAGGCAGTTCACATTGGTTACTTCAGGGAACAGGAGGTAAAGGGGAGATTATGAACTCTTTCTTTATACATCTTCGGACAGTTTCTCTTTATTACCATTATAACTTACTATTTTTAATAAAAGAAAAAAAGAATATCCTTAGAGGTCATGAAAGCCCAAATCTGAAGAAATGATCAAGTGGGAAAAAAGCACTGAATAGGGAGCCTCTGTCTCAGAAACACCAAGTGTTGGGAAGGAATTCTAGGTGTTTTACCTGCCCTATAGGCATCATCTCTGATGTAGGGTTAAGGTAAATATGGCTATTTCAATTCACTTCCCCATTTCAAAATAGTTCCCTTGAAATCATTAGAGGTGAAGGGTTTGCTGAAAAAGTATGGGGCTTGTTAATGTCGCATTATAACTCCTGGTCAGGAAAGCACAGGCCCCTGGCCAGGCTGTGCCAACCATGAGAAGTGCTGCTGTAGCTTGAGGTGTCCCAGAGAGAAGGTCTGTCTGTCCCATTAGATCTGGTGAGCTAAGAACCCTTGAGCAGGGAAGATTGGCTATTTGTTTGAACCTCAGTTTAACAAAAGAGGATTCCAATATTCATTTATATCCAAAAAGCAGTTCTATGTTAACTTGGATTTGGGAAACGTGTGACCTACATATAAGTTTGTCTTCTTAACAATCTGGGTACAAGGACAGTGGGGAGAAAATGGCCTGTTTAATTATTTAAGTCAATGACTTTCAAAGTGTTTTGACATGGCCCACAGTAAAAAATACCTTTTGCATTGTGATCTGGGGTATGTGAAAGAAAAGTTTTATGAAATGATACCCTTTCTAAATGTGGTGCCTTAAGACACTTTCTGTTCTATTTTTTATTTTGAAAGAAAAAGATGGTTGTGATCTCTACATTAAATTTGGGACTCACTAATGGGTCATGGTCTGCAGGCTGAAAACCTCGCTTTAGGTCATGCACATGGTAGATGAAAACGAGCAGAGCCTGGCAGCTGGGTTTCTGCTTGTTTCTGACAAGTGTGTAGAACCTTATTTTTTCTCCCCCCCAACACCTTCCCTTCACCTTTTGCCCCCCCCCCCCCCCAGTTCACAAGCCCTCAGGGAAGTTCATAAAATCCGCCCCATACAATTTCAAAAGCTTAAAGATAAGATTCCCATGGCAGATTTATTCCCCTGGTGTGTGTATCCATTAGCTGGGGTGGGGCAGAAGAAAGACAAGATTCAAATGATTATCTGCCAGATTTGTCAACAAGGTCATAGGTCCCACATACTTGGATTACCCTGGCTTCTCACTGTGTAATCCCTAGATCACTGCAACACAGCTCTGTATAGATATTCTTTGGAGAAGTTGTTCCTCTGCCTCTCTACCACCTGAACAAACCAGTAACCTCTAAATAAGCTATAAGGAGTGTCAGCAGCTTTCACCATTAAGGCCAGGAACACATGCACTGGGGCACTTTGCTCTTCACTACTCCCCGCTCCCCTTTGAAAAAATAACTTACTTATCGAGGTGAAATTTCACTGCTTCCTTTAAAAGAAGTTTCGGCTGTAAAGGAGAGCTGTAGCACAACTGGTGGTGTCTCTGCCCACCGCTACTCCCAGGCAGTTTCTGGAATCACCCTGATTTCACTCCCTTCAGATGGCCCCATGGAAGTGATGTAGCCTTCTGGCCACGTGGGGGCGCCAGAGGCTGGCAGATGACCCAGTCCTTCAGTGGGAATCAGTCCTTCAGTGGGAATTTCACAATGCACCAAGGGAGGGGAGGAAGCCTTCTTTCCTCTGGAATCATTAAGCTGTGCTAATAATGTGAACTTGGGGCCGCCAGTGACAATACCGCCCTCAGCACGGAGGAAGCTTTCTGAGGTGGAAGAAAAAATAAGACTAGTACATTGACAGCACAGTCGAGAGCAAAGAGTCCTAACTGCATCGTGTACCTGGATCTGGCTACCCTTGAGGTTGGAATCACCCCACCACTGTGCTCCACTGCCATTTTTTTTTTTTTTTTTTTTTTTTGCCTAAACTAGTTTGAAGTGAGTTTCCACAACGTGTAACAAAAAGAGTTCTGGTGCCAAAATCCCTCCCAGAGTTCCAGAAGTTGCTTCTCTGGTCTGACACCGAGCAAACAAAATAATCAAGAGTCATCATCCATCTTAGAGCCTGCTGGAGAAGTAACGCTGTATAGGGAGAATGTAGTTATACCTTTTTACTTAAACTAGATTTCCTTTTTGTTAGCACAAGCTTGATGATGTTTACTCAAGAGGACTGTTGTAACCCTTCAGCAAGTCAAAATATATTAAAAGGGAAATAATATAAAACAATGTACAGTACAACTGTTAAGTAGTATTTGATCTGGCAAATGAATGTTTTCTTTTCCCTTCTATAGACATGCTGAGAATCTGTTGCCCTTCAAATGTGAAGAGAGTTATACAAGAAAATGTCACTTGAAGGGAAACATTTCCAGGCACAGTAGCTAATCGACTGAGTGCTACTATGTATCTGACAATAAATCAAGTGATTTTACCTGCCTTACTTTACATAATCTTTACAAGAATTATATGCTACTTTCATCATATAGAGGACACTGAGCCTTAGAGCAGTGGTTCTCAATCTAGGTGATTTTTCCTCCTGGGGCATTCAGTAACGTCTGGAGACATGTTTGACTATCACAACTGGGGGTGGTGGGGTGGGTGCTACTGGTATCTAGTGGGTAGAGGCCAGGCATGCTGCTAAACATCTCACAAGGCACAGGGGAGCTCCCACAACACAGAATTATCTGGCTCAAAATGTCAACAGTGCTGAGGCTAAGAAAACCCTGGTGTCTAGAGAACTCAGCCAACCCAGCTAAGGAACTCATTCTTAACCACTATGCTGTACTGTCTCCAATGAGGACACTCACACACCCATGCACACACACACATACCCGCATTCACCCACATGTGGATACATGCACATACCTGTGCACGTACGCTCATATACTCATGTACACACACACTCATGTGCATACATCCACACACACACCTGCGTATGCACACTTACACACCCATGCTCATATGTGCACAGAGGGTGGGTATGGGTGTTCAGCATTATAGTTTTCCAGTTCCTCCGGCTCCCTGCTCTGGCACCGCTAACAAAAGCAGAGCAGGAACTATTCTGGAGGTCAGTAAAATTGCTGGACAGACCCGGGGAGGTGTCTGGAAAACTGCTACAGGGCTTTGTCTTTGAGGAGCAGCGGGCAGTGGAACAGGCTAAGGATTTTAGGTTATTATCATCCTTGTTCGGTGAGAGAGGATCTTGTCAGTCTAGGCATCTTCCTGAAATCTGTGTCACTGACCTTGTTCCAGATGAGGACAGGAGTTGGGATTCCGATGACCTCACAGCTCAAGTATACCTGGGCACCGGTGACATTCCAGATGTCCTTGGGGGCCGTCACAATGGAAGGACCTACAAGAGAGGGTTCAAAGCCAAATGCAGTTTTTGAAACGGTCTTTAACATCAGTCAGCATGCTAGGAAGTAAATACCTGATTATGCTGTGAATCATCAGAAGCAAATTTCAAAGACCAAACTGGCTTCTCCCTGCCACCGGCATGATTTTAAGCTAGCTTTGGGAATGCATACATCTCAAATCAAGCTTAAATAAGTTTTAATTTACCAGCTGTTTTACAATTAATATAGTGAAATTTTAGTTCCACAATATTTCATGTTTTTCTTTTTTACCAGTATTTTTATTTGGGGAAGGGGGACAACATACAACTATTCCATGGGTAATGAACAACCACAAAAAAACATCTCGGAAGGTATCTGAAAATGTGCTGAGCACCCAGAAAAGATGGTGGTCTCTCCTTCAAGAAGCTGAGGATTTGTAGTTGACAAGTCAACGGCGATAGGGCAGGGATGGAAACCTCCATGGAAGAGACAACCTGAGTGCTGTGTGCCCTGGGAGGCTGGGAGGAAATACTTGAGAACAGAAGCAGTCTGGATGTCAAGGAAGAACGTGGAAGGACCCTTCTTCCCAGCACAGGCTGAGGGAGGCAAAGTGAAGCAGTGACAGGTCTACTGTGTGTGACCAGGGCCCCAAGGAGAGGGTCTTTCCCAGGGTTCTCTGTGTCCAGGTCCCTGGCAGCAGGCATTGGCAAGTTGGGGGCACCTGTCAAGGCACTGTCTGAATAGTCACCAGAACAGGACCATCCAGGGAGAGCCCGGAGTGACGACTCCCCAACCCCGTGATCCTGGAACACATCCCCAGGCCTCCTCCATCGTATCCGCTCAGGTGGAAGGTCCTTAGCCCCGACGCCAGCGGTGTGCAGCCTGCTTGTTACCAGGGAGGTCCTGGCCGGTGGGCCGAATCTGGCCTGCCACCTGCTTTTCTGCATGGCTTATGAGAACTGGGCACTTTTAAACAGTTGAAAATTAAAAGAAGAATATTTCATAAAATAAAATTTAATTGGAACACAGCCACACCCAGAGTGGAGCAGGTGTGGCTGACACTGTGCAGCCTAAAACAGTCACTATGTGGCCCCACAGAGAAGTGCTGATCCCTGCTCTAATCAGCTGAGGGCAACCATGCCGAAATCAGACATTATGGGAAAGTCTCAGGACTTCAATCCTTTGCATAGTACCAGGAGCAGATGCAAGTAAACCCACTGGCTGATTTCTGTTCCAGCTCTGAAAGGTGACATGTTTGAAGCCAACAGATACTGAAAGGGTTGTGCTTGCTTACTGTTCTTTTCTGCTGAGGGGCCAGCTCCCCAATATCTGCAGAAAAGTCATGGACATCTACTTTATAGTGGGTGGTAATGAGAATTTCACTTCTGCTAATTCTGAACGCCAGGTTTCAGACACCGGGGACTTCAGAGAGACCAGGGACAGTCCACAGAAGAGGGGTGTGGAGCTGGGAGCCTGGGCTCCCTGGTGCGACAGTGCACTGTACTCAGGCTCAGTGCCATTTCTTGAATGAATGAGTTAATTCTTCCCTCCGAATTTCAGCTCTCCACTGCCCTGGATCTTCAGCCGACCGTCTAAGTGCAGGGTCATCTTGCATCAAGTCCTGGGAAAGGGACAACCTCCCCTTCAGGCCTGGAGAGTTTTGTGACATTGTTAGCATTCAAGGGGCATGAAGTCGCCCCTTTTGCAACAGGCTATTTCCAGCACACTATTAATTTCTTGAAATAGAAAGGAAATGATCCCAGCATGTAAGATTTTTCCCACTCATCTCAAGTATTAGAAGCTGATTTTTTTTAAATCCCTGGGGCAATTTAATTTTTTTCCTTTACAAGAATGTACAAAACAATCAAAGTTTTGAAAGCTCTAAATACACTTCGTGCTTCCTTCCCTCTACACCATAGGTCTAAAGAGGGAGCCTCTATCTTGGCCAGGGGTCCTGGCTTTTCTGTTGCAAACGTGGATGTGATGATCATGGCGGTGCTGTGTTTATGTGTGTTTCTGTCTGTCTCCAATGTTTCCTAGTCTGAAAGCAGCAACACAGGACCCTGCAGAGGGCTGGGCTGGGTCTTGCCCCATCCCAGGCTTCCTCCAGGGTCCTGGGACCACAGGGCTTAGACGCCACTGAACCGGATCTGGCTAGACTTTGAACTACTTTTGCTCACTTCTCTGAGGGCCTCAATGTGGCTCTCCTCCTTCCCAGAAACTGACTTAGGAGGATAACTTCAAAGCTCAGGAGATCTCAAGGAATTGTTCTGAGAAGAATATACCACTATTCAGAGATTTGGAGGGGCTCAGAGACAAAGCTGCCGCTCACTTATCGAAACCACACAAGGAATGTATGGTATTTTTACTACAAGAACTCGTCCTTGCAACACACTTATTTTAACTCACATCCATCTTCCTGTAGCCAGCACAGGGAGCACAGCCATCCACCTTCGTCAAGGGAAGGGTCCTGGAGTGCATGTGGAGGAATTCTAGCCTGATTTTCTGCCACAGATCTTGGAGACATGCCATGGATTCTTCACATGGCATAATTTAAAACCTAGGATATTTACTGTTTTAATACAGTCCAATTTATCAAATTTTTTCTTTTATGATTAGTGCTTTCTGTGTCCTGTTAAAGTTTTACCTAGCCCAAGTATGTAAAGGTCTCCTGTTTTCTGCTATAAGAAGATTCGTAAGTTTTTACATTTCACATTTAGGTTTGTGGTCCATCTTGAATTAATTTATGTGCATACTATGAAGTGGAGGTAAAAGTTCATCCTTCCCCCACCAAGAACACCCAATTGCTTTGGCACCATTTGTTGACAGGATCCTCTTTTTCCTACTGAATCATAATGGTGCCTTTGTGGTGAATCCATTGACCATACAAGGATGAGTCTATTTCTGGATTCTCTATTCTGTTCCATTGGGTCTATCTGTGCACCAACAACCATAGTATAACTTAGAGTTAATGTATTAAAACTGAAGCATTGAATAGAGAGGGCAGAGCCATTATATCCATCTCCCTCCAATCCTCTCCTTATTCCAAGAAGCAGAACATTTGAGGAGGAGCAAGAATCTTTTAAAACATCCCGGAATACCTTCAAGGACATCACCAGGGGGTTCAAGATTAGGATAAATTGTGCTGTGGGTTCCTCTCTCCTAACCCTTGGAACACATGCAATACCCCAGGTTAATGGGCTGAGTCAATATTTGGACCATTCTAAAAACAGAAATTATTTTGTCAATCCTGCTACCAGGCTATCCCTACAACACTAAAGATTCTCATACAACAAAAACCTGTACTACTCGCTGACTCCTGTCAAGTGGATGGGGTGGACGGGCCGGGGTGGGAGGCATTAGGGCCCATTTGCTGCACAACATTCACAGAGATGCTTGGCTATTTCAAATGTCCTTGAACAAATGCTAGATTCAGTATTGTGAGTATTGTTCAGTGCCAATACTCACAGGGTCCCCTACTTACTAAACTCTGCCTGGTTCTTTGCCACTCACCAGTCTGGAAATCAGAAATTTCCTCAGAATATGAAGAGGGGAGGGATAAATTCCTGATAAAGGCATAAAACACCAGCAGTATAGAAAGATGAGTGATGATACATTGTGAGAAAGAGTACAGAAGAGACTTAATGTGACCCACAGAGACAGCTGGTGGACAAGTCTTATATGAATGGGATGGTGAAAATATTTTGGGCCAATATTTTGGGCTAATAGGATGGCAGATCTGACAACACTGAGCTCGCCTCCCCAACTCTAAGGAACTATCATCCCACATCTCTCACTAATAAGCAAGTTCACCGCACACAAGGATGGCAAGCTGCATGTCCACCGTGCAATCTAGTTCCTGAAGGTTCTGTTCCACCTCAGGGTCGTGTTCAGCAAAGTGCCTCCTTACCAAGTAACTTCTAACTCTGTCCACTTTGCTTTTTTTGTTTCCAAGAATGCCAAAGCAGATCCAGAATTTGTTTTTAAGGATAAAGAAACTTTTCGTTCACTCTGAGCTCATTTTCAGGCAGAAAGCTGAAAATCAGTCCTGGAGGTCAAGGGTAACAACCCAATCATGCTCAGCATTTGGATTCCACTTAAAGCAAGTCACAGAATATGTAAATGTACAGAACAAAGAGCAGGACAGGCTCAGTTACTTGTGCTTGCTTTTGTTCCAGTCAGGACTTTGGGCTGCTCGCAGGTCTGTCTACCAAACATCCTGTATACAGAATTAAATGACTGCCCCTCGCCTCTGGAATGTTTTGGCTTGGTTCTGAAGAAACTAAGAAGGGCACTTCTCACAAAACACACAAATGTCATGAAGACAAGACCCTGAAATGGAATTAATTTTGAATCTGACCAGCAATTCATTCAAGATGCTTTTACATAAAGTTGACATAGAGAGGACAGAGTTAAAACTTTTTGTCCTATAAAAAGCATGGGGATAATGTAAAAGAAGTATGTGAACAATTTCCTATAGAGCACAAGACACTCCCAGACATGACCTAAGATGTCCTCGCCATGTTACCATTAACAAAAAAACAAAGCACTGGGAGAATAGAACACAACTTTGGATTCTTGTCCGCCGCTTATTGCCAAGAGACCTTGACCGAGCCACATAGCTATTTTTATAGAAGATGAAACCAGGGCAGGTCTGAGAATCTTCTTTCTGGGCATGGAAGTGAATGTACCTATCACGAATATGTCCAAGAGCACTGTCATACGGCCTCTTCGATATCCATGAGGCTTTGAGGCTCTATTACCTGGCTTTGGAGCCCTTATCCCCTGCAAATCGGTCTAATTCACCTCCTTGCCTACCTAAATATAGTGTACAGGACTCATAATAAAGGTATTAGCCTTTACCTGGTTAGCCAGTTTTTAAAAAATCTGACAGAGTTGCACAGAAGATGTTAGGAGAGGCTGTGTTTTGGAGTTGAATATACTCCATTGGGCCTGGAAAATGGTTAAAAGTCAAAGTCTCTCCAAGTCATTATTTGTACAATTTTGTTATCATATTCAACTACACACACATATATAATTTTTTGCTTCATTGTCTTCATTTCCCCCATAATCTCTTCCATTTTTATTCTGCAAACCCACTTTCTTTCTTCTTTCTCACTTCTACCCAAACTCATGCTCTGCGCCCAGCAATCATACGCACCATTACATGCTTGTTACCACACCCAGAACCTTTGCTTATGCTGATGCACTTCTGTACCTAGAATGTCTTCCCTCCGTTCATCTATTATTATGTCCTAGCACTTTGAAGCTCTAAGGCTGAAGTCTCATTTCCTTTTAACACTTTTTACAACTCCAGTTCCCCCTTATTTCTCCTTTGAAATCCTACTGGGTTCGGTTAGTGCCATACAATTTAGTGCATCATTGTGCTCTAATGCTTTCCTCAGCTGGGCTAATTGAAGATGCCCATGTCCTGATGGAATTAGAACTGAGTAAGGAACTCTGGAATCGGATGTTCTTCATGTTCCTTGGAAGGAGGGACATCTCAGATTGTATGCAGTAGGTAAAGGGCAGTAGGTAATTAAGAGCAACATAACATGATGAGGCAAACAGAAGTGAGAAGATATCCATTGTCTTGAAAATGCATGCGTGAACACATTGCTAAGGATCCTAACCAAAGTGGTGTTACGTCTACCCTTCATTTATCAGCTGAGAGATTATTCATCATGATTTTCTTTAATCCTCCACCTGACTTTCTCTTGCTATAAGCAATGTGTCTTGACTACTGTCCACTTACCAACCAATCATTAAATGATCAAAGGATGCAAATTAATTTGAATATATATTAGTAAAGCAAATCCTAATGAGGATAGGTCTGCTGGGAGAAAGGATCATCTATCATCCTTACATCAAAAACAGGATTTGTGCAGCACGCTGTGTTATATAATTTGCATTATAGTTCTATTTATTAATATGGCTAGGTCAGCTGAGTATAAAGACTTCTGTAAGTTACGGTAGATTTGCAAACCACACTCACCTTGACTCCTGGAATAGTTTAAAGAGTATGTACACTCATATCAAAAAATAAGGGTTGAAGACAGAAGTGAGATACCACATATGGAGATAAAGAATCCAGACAACTTGGCAATACTCTGCAGATTGAATTCTGATAACACATCGAAAGGGAAAAGCACCAAACAAAAGTACAAAATGGGAAAAGAATAGTAGGAAAGCACTATGGCCAAGACAGGGAAGGAGATGAAACACGTGGAAACTTCCTGATAATAAATAAGGGGAAGCAGTAACGGTATGGCTAATTAAAGAGCAGAGCCACTTGCCAAGGCAAGTCATTTCGGGAACTTCCAGAGGTGGGGTGACGTAGCAGCTGGACCTTGGTATGGGAATCTAGTGTACAGTCTCAAGGGTATTAGCTGATGACAGCAAGAGCAAGAGAAAAAAATGCACTAGACCTTAAGCAGCAAAGTTCAGATTTAATTTCAGGGTTTTACTTTAAGGAACAGTCATCTAGTCATGGTAGCGATGGTGAGTCATTTACACTTTAGTGGGAATGAAGAACCAATAGTTTATAACGATGGAGCCTTGCCAAACACTGCCAGCTGAAAAATGTGTAAGAATTACTTCCTCTTTTCCAAATATAACACATTGGGGTGGGATGGCAGAGGTTTAACACATTTAGACGGAGAACAAAATGCTGGGAGGTAATGGCCTGCAGTGGGTTTGGAGCACAGACTTTGGAATCAGGAATTCTGCTCTGCCACATCTAAGTTATGGGACGCTTGTTAACTTCCCTCAGTTTATTCATCTGTGAAACCAGCTAATAATAACTAAGTCATTACATCATCAGAAAGTTCAAATGAGATACAGTAATTATCAGAGTACCTGGCCTGGGGTAAACAGTAAGTATTACGGTTTTATTTCAAAGCAAATTCCTTATGATTGGAGCTGATACAAATAGCTAATTCAGAAAATGGAGATAACATATCAATTGAATCTGAGGTGGCTGGTGAAAGGAGATGGCATCTGAGTAGGCCCTGAAGTTTAGAAGTAAGCCTTCCGTCAAGGAAGGTTTTCACCTTTGGAGACCTGCCTGAGCGGAGGTGCAAAGGCAGGAAGACACCAGCCTGCCGGAAGAACAGTAGGCTTGGCAGTCTGGCCCGGGGAGAGTGCTGTGTGAAGGAGAGGAGCTGAGACTCTGGTGTGGGGTACAAAGGGAGGCAGAGGAGGTAGGGTTCTATGGTCAAGGGTGTCTCTCTGAATGCTGTAGAGACATGTTTCAAGTGGCATTTCAGGAGACGATTTTAGAGGCCTCTGCAGCAGGATTGAGACAGGGTGGGGATTATAGGCCTAAATTGAGTTTGTAGCAATGGAACAGAGTGGAAAGGGACAGACTTGAGAGATCACTGAGGAAGAACTAACACTATTCTGTGACTGAACGAATGTGAGGAAAACAGGAATGAGTCAAAGTTGTGGGCCTGGGTAAGGGGAGGCTGCTACCCCATGAACAGAAGCAGGATGCCAGTCCAAGGAAGACACTGGAATGGAGAAGGGGAAAGAATGGATCCAGGCTTAGACGGCATCTGAGGTATCACCTGGGCAAAGGGAAGGTGCTGATGGAGAGAGGGGAAGAGATACAGATGGGTAGACTAGTGGTGCTAAGGTAAACACTGTCTAGTTTACATTTTAGCCCTGGGAGGGTTAGGTGGGCTCCTTTGTGTGGAAGGAAGACAGCTTTGGCTCTCCCTACCACAGGCAGCTTCTCTGGAGGGAATTCTGTCAGCTGGCTGCTGATCTCCAGCCCATCCTCACCCACCCCACGTAATGCAGAGAAGTAGACAGCTGATGTGCTGCTCAGCCACCAGCCGCTTGTCTGCAGGGGCAGCCCGTGTGAAAGCAGACTTTCCACATGGTCCTACTCTTGCGATGGCATACGCGGACCCTGTAAATTACATTTCCTGACTCCTACTTGCCTCTGAGTTAATGAGACACTCCTTGTTGGCTCCAATTTTTTATGCTGAAGATCCTGCCAGAGTCCTCTTGTCTATTTTTTCCCAGAGTGTAGACAACACAGAATTCAGATGCCTTTCTATGATGACTGTGAATCTTGCATTGTCTCAAAATTATCACTCAATAAGTGTGAACTGACCATGGAACATAAAATTGATTAACTATTTATTGTTTGCAAACAAATCTCTTAGTTGACCATGTTTTCTTATTCCTTCCCCCTGACTCGTACAGGCCTAGCACAAGGTGGGGTAGGGTACTGACTCCAGGGCATCGTGACCTCCACCTACAGGTGATTGTGGGACACGTAGTCTGGGGTCATCCTTGGAGGAAGCCTGCATCAGGCAAAGTAAATCCACGAAGGATCTTAAGCCAGGTTAGATGTGGACGGTGCAGAGATCACTCTGGTGGCCGCGTGGTGGATGAGCTAACCTGGGCTGTGTCGGCAACATTGCCAAGGGATGAGCTCATTTATGCCGCAGAGCTCCCATGGAAGTCGAAATACCTAAACTACCATCAAATACCAGACTGACTGATGTCTGCACAAGTTAAATTAGCACCCTAGATTTTTATGTGGTTTGGGCACATGAAAGAACTGGCTTTATATGGAGTACCTGTAGGAAGGGAAATGCCCTAGTTATGTGGGTGCGTCCTGTTTGTGTTGCTGTGGCCTTGGAAATACCCTTTTTCTGCATTTCATGGGCCTGTCCTGTCAGGACTATGACTCACCTTAAATCCAAAGTATTAAAACTTTGGGTCACTTTTTCCCATTCTACAAGCACTGAATTGCGTGGGGACGTTTACACAGGAGGGTACTTACTGCCATTCGATTCTGGGGTTCCCAGAAACCTAGACAGTTAGTTTCTCCATCACTGAGACCCTGGCTACCTCTTCCCTACACACACACCCAGTGCCCGGTGCTGTCAGGCCTCAGAAAGTGTTTCCTGAGGCAAGCTGTAAGAGGCAGTCTTTTGGAGCTTGGAGGCTCATCTACCCTCAAAGTTTATCTCTGTCCACAGGCCTGCACTGACTTAACAAGGGCTGCAGTCTGTGGGGTCCCAAAGAAACAGATGTTCTTGAACCCTGCCCCGGGGGGAAGGATGTGAAGGACTCTCATAAAGTCTTCAACTTCAGAAGGGTTGGACTTGCTAAACCCAGTGCCCAGAACACTTTGGGAAGCTGAAGAAGGCCAAGGCCTGAACTCCCAAGAGGCCCTGGGAAGATACTACTACGGGGCCACTTGTGCTATCCTTTGTCCAGTGGACAGCCCGGGTTCCAGGGAGCTTCCCACCCGGGGTCTTTGGTAGAAGACTAAAGTTCTTCAGCTCCCTGAGAACTAGATAAGCCCTCAGCTTCACTCTGTCCAAAGAAGAGATTTACACTGTATAAGTCCCAGCAAATCCTCAGGCCAGGCTGAGAGCTCTAGAAACAGCCTGTGGGAACTGACAGTGCAGCACAGGGTCATTTTAGACGAGGAATTATCAAAAAGAGTAGATCTGTTCAGTCCCCAGAAGGTTATTCATGTTGGAAAAGACCTTGCAGAAAAACGTCCGTAGGAATAGCAGGCACCAAGCTTGGAGCCAACGGGGCAAGCTCCAGCCACCCGGGAACTAGCCTCGAAAGATTCTGTCTCGCAGTGGCTGTCAATCCTGGCTGCACACAGGGCTCCTCCAGGAGCGTTTAACTAGCACCTAGGCCTGGCCTGCACCCCTAGAGTTTCGCATGGGTCTGGACATGGGGCCTGGCACTGACATTTTTATAAAGCTCTCTAGGAGGAACTACTCAGTTTAAACACAGCTTCAGAAGAGAGTAATGAGAAAGACAGGAAGGTGGAAAGTAAGAAAGCGGACAGATTTGAAGACATAATGCTCCCAAGTCTTTTCAGAGAAAGGCCAAGGACGCCTGGGAGGTGCAACTATTCAAGGAGGAGAGAGAAAAGTGCCGGGGGCTGAGTGAAGGGTGAAGAGAACAGAAAGTTGAGAATAAGAACACTTTATTGTTATTATTGTTTTAAGTCATGAGGAGATGGTAGGCAGTGTCTGAATTCTCCTGTGTCAGAGCTTTGAGTTGCCTGCTCTTAGTCTTAAGAGTTCTTCTGTGTCATTTTCTATTTTCCTAAAATAAAGCATTTGGTTCACATCCCAGCCCCACCCTTGCCCTCTAATTCCTACTGCAAATGGTGGTGAGCAGACATGGGGGCTCTGCATCTGGAGTTTGTGGGTCTTAGTTAAAAATCCCACTAAATCGAAACCCTTTCAGGTTGCTTATGTCATGTAAGATCGCCTAAGACACATCTGACTTAGCTTTAAGAGGCCAGGGACAGGAAGAAATATGAGGGATCTGTGAGGAAACGGCCCCCTTCAGGCTAAGAGCAGTGCCTGGCGTTTGTACTTGGTGATGTTTTTGCCCTTCAGGCCCCAGCCTCATTTTCACCTAGAACTCTCATGGTTACAGCTGCCTTCTTGGCTGACAAGCCCAGACGTTAATCAGCCAGCATAACAGCTCCCCCTGTTCTTTCTCAGTGTTTTTCCTTCTTTCCCTTGTACCCTCTGGTTATTTTCTGTACTCCTTTGTAATGTCCACAGACTGAAAGCTCTCAACTGTTTACCCCAAGTCTCATCCTTTGTTTATCTCTGCTTGTTGAGTGTTCTCAGATTTCCTCCCAGCTTCCTAGTAGGATTTGACATTTCTTGTCTTTTGTTCTGTTTTCTAGTGCTATCCTTCAGGCTCACATGGGAACAGAAAGCCCCTCTTACTCTGTGGGCGAATTCTTCTTGTATGTGTGTCTCGGGTACTTACTATATGTGCCACTGTGTACTTGCTTTGTGAACCACTGTGAACCACTGTGAACACACGCTGTGTTCCAGCACAACTACAAGACATTCCTTCTGAGTGCTGAGAGGAAATTCTTATCAGAGAAGGTGCTAGATGTGTGTGCAGTGGACCATCTGGGCTTGGAAGAACTAGACTGCACAATGAGGCTCAGAAGTGACAAACAACATGGCTCTGAAAATCTGGGAAATGGGTGGATATGTCTCTGTGATCACAGGGTAGGAGGACCCTCTGGTGGCAACCGGGGGGCTCTGAATAAGGATTTTACACTTTTTATTAGTGAGGCAATCATGCTTGTTCTTACCAGGTGGGGGACAACCTGGACCCCATCCTGTTGGGTGTGAGCTCTGAGAAACAGGAAGCAGATAATGGAAAGCTATGCCAATGCACAGAGTGGTTATCCCAGAAGGGACCCTGGGGGCATACTGTTTGCTGCTCTTACTAGAATTTACTGGATCAGAAATCTTTACTTTGGCACTTTGATTATTTTTAGGCAGCGGTTATCTTTCTATAATTAGAGATGCTTTTTGGGGGGAGAAGGAGTTTTGTTTTTGTTTTTCTTGAGTTGTTAATTCTTTATACAATGCAAGAAACAAGGAAAAAGGTTTCCATGGTTTCAATAGTACACTGGATTTTAAAGATGAATATGTTACATCTTTACAAGAACTGAGAGCAACTACATGCAAATTGAGGTTCAGTATCCAAGAATAAGTTGAGCGTCAGGGAGAAAGCTGGGCCCCTCATAAAACCATCTTTTCCCTCCACAGGTCTTCCTTCTAGAGCAGCGTCAGCTCCAGCCCTGGAAATTTTGTTCTTTTGTTTAAATAAAGAAAACAATTTCCTTGTGGAGCAGCTGGGATTTCAGATCTGGCACCTCTTCAGAGCAGCCACACACAGAAGTACAAAACTTGTTCCTTATAGACTTGGGGAAGAAAATGTTCTTGATCTTGAAATTGACATGGAAGCTGCAACTTATGCCTCCTTAGTTCTGTAGGGTACATTTTCAAGGATTCTCTTTAACAAATGTGTGGCCCCTTTAGGACTCTGGCGGCTTCAAAGATGAAGCTTGTGAACAAGGGTGAAGAGGTGTAAAAAATCCAGGCCTGCCTGTCCATGGGGAACGACTATGGTCTCTGGGCCTATAAATCAGTTAAACTGATAGTTGAAGAGAAGAAAACTCAAAGTGGATTCAAATGGGAAAAATAAGAACAAGGTCATTGGGGCAAATATGACACTGGCTAACAATGCAACCTGTCTCCACATTTCTCCCCACATATCGATGGTAACTTGGCCTTTATGAAAACTAAGGATCATGATCTTTGGAGCTGAGAGAGAGAAATCTCATTTGGAGGCAGTTTTGAGGGTTTTTTTTGTTTTTTTTTGTTGTTGTTTTTTTTTTAAATGAGAAAGTAGCATTTTTACCTACACAATAATAACGAGGAATAACAATTCCACAAATATTCCACAATGTCAACACTAGATAGCTTTCCCACTGACATGCTCAGAAGATGAAATTAAAGAATAGTCCGGAACATACTGATCATCAGATATAAAACTGGGCTGGTCAGAGGTTTAATTCATAATAATTAGAGGATATCAAAAGAAAAATGTCATCTAGTCATCATTAACTTTACTACCCATCCCTTAATTAGAGCACTGACTTCCACTATTGCCCAGCTAAATTTATTCTGAAAGGCAGCGGTCCCCAACCATTTTGGCACCAGGGACCAGTGCTCCTGTGAGAATCTAATGCTTGATAATCTGAGGCAGAGCTGAGGCGGTGATGCTAGCATTGGGGAGTGGCTGCAAATAACAGATGAAGGTTCCTTACTGGCTCACTGCTCACCTTCTGCTGCGCGACCCAGTTCCTAACCGGCCACAGACCAGTACCGGTCCGCGGCCTAGGGGTTGGGGACCACTGCTTTAAGGGAAAATCCCTACTGAAAATGATGTGAAAGTTGAGAAAGATTCACAGTGATACTAACTAAATCGAACTTCAGCATTGCATGGCTGTAAGCTGGTGAAAACATGGAGTAGATGTTTTCAATTTTATGTTGGTATGGGGCTCTACATCCACAAAGAGCTATTACATCCATTATTCCATTTCAATTTTCCCAACAATCTTGTGTGCCAAGCTAGTCATTTTACAGATAAAGAAACTGAGATTCAATAAGGCTAGGTGTCTTGCGCAAAGTCACCCAGACTGGGAGTTGTGTGGCCAAGACATGAGTCTAGTTTCCTGAGTCCAAACTCAGAGCTTTCCTTAGGCTACTGTGGCACCCCTCTACATAACCCTGTACGGCTGAGGTGCTCTGTCTTGTCTTGTTCTGTTGGAGGCTGAGGTGTTTGGAGAGAAGGAAAAGAAATCTAGAGAACTGGGGGCCAGACTGGATTGCAGAGGTTGTCAATGTTGAGCCAAGGAGATTAGTTATGTCTATGAGTTATTGTGACGAAAGGAAAAATGAGAATAAAAACATAAATGTGTTTTGGGGAACACATCACACAACTGCTAGAAACATGAGGAGAGGTTATGGCTCACCATTCAGACTTTGGCCTGAAAGGCTTCAGAGGTGTTATCTTACTGGTTCTGGGTACTAACTGGACTTACAGCTCCGGGTAGGTGAGGATTATCCTTCTTATACTGAATGCTTGGCAGATGTTAACCCTACTGTGACCATATAGTTAGAGTCCTACCCTCACCTTAGAATGAAACAATCTAGGAACTCCAATCCTTTTTATTGGATTTTAATGGTTTCAATTAATGCTTAGTGTGAAAATCAGTATTTAAAAATATGCTTTATGATTTTTCTTGCAGATCACAAAGATGATGGCATATTTTTTAGAAAGTACCTTATATAGGCAGGAATCCTATGAGAACTTTAAAAGTCAATGTTAACACTGAGTAAACATTCCTGGGCAGAGCTGAGCAATCTTTAAATTTATAAAAATGTTTCCTAAGATTAGATACGTTTTAGATTCATGTCTTCATCCTGAGAAAAAAATGTATAATGGCCAGAAAGGAAATAAGGGTCCAAAATGAATATATTTACTAAACTATAAAGTCCAGAGTAAATAAGATCTGGCCCCAAGTATCTTCCCAGCCTCATTTCTTGCCACATCCATCCTAAACTCTGAGCTCCAGCCCCCATAAGCTCATATTCCTCAAATGTACCCTGCTCTCCCTAGCCCCTAGCCTTTGCACACGCCACTCCTTTTTCTGGAACATTCTCTCCATTTCCCATTCTTCCCCACTTTTGCCTGGTTAACTACTAGATATCCTTTAGGTCTCGGTTTAGTTATTTTTTTTTTGTTTTACAAACCTCCCTTGGCAAACCTTCCTTCCTCATCACCCTTTACTCTTCATTGCTTTGTTGTCGCGCCCCCCCCCCGCCCCCCGCAAAACACACATTTAGAATAGGGGCCTCCTTCTTCCTTCTTCTACAGCTCCCTGTATTTACCCTTATCACTGCATCTTCACAGTGCATTGTAACTGTGTCTGCACATCCCACTATACTGAGAGTTCAACGCTAGTAAGGTTCCACCAGTTTATTATTTCTACTTCTTTTCTGTGTCCCAGTGCCTAGCACTAAGTGGACGACCAACAAGCTAAGCAGCTGACAGAACCAATGCCACTACCATAATATAAACCAGGTTTCAGTGTATGTGTATGAAGGTTTAACCAATAAGGGTTTAGGAGCCATTCCAAGAAACTGGCTTTCTTTGCTGATGATTATCAAAAATCCTTTGGGGGCCTAGCTAGCTATAACTACAGTTAATCCTTGAATAATGTGGGGCTGACCTCTGCACAGTCAAGAATCCAGGTGTAACTACAGTCGGCCCTCCGCATACATGGTCTGCCAATGGTGGGGTTGACCCTTTAACAACATGGGTTTGAACTGCATAGGTCAAATGAAAAACACCCGTGTATAGTGGACCCACAGTACTTTTATTTCAGGGTTTGTACAAGGGCATGTTTTAGCATTTGGGAAAAATTAAAGTGCAGAGATTTTGATTAACTGTGGCCTATTTAAAAACTGGTCCTCAGCTGTTCATAGGTACAAATAGATCAATGTTCAGGTATGCCCTTCTTATGTTCCTGACTCGGCTACTCAATTAGACTAGTAAAATAGCCAAAGGTGCTAATTTTGTATTTCTATACTTATGCTAACATAGATCATATGTTAAAAATCCACAAAGATATAGCTATCTCATTAAACAACTTAAAGACCGGGAGACAAAAGATAAAGACTGACTCTATAGCACAATACTCCTTTATCAGTCAATTCATAAGATTTAAAAATTGAGGGTCATTTGTCAGACTTTTTGTGGGAGAAACCACAGTGAAGTTTGGGGCAACTACCTAAAAGTACAAAAGTGCAAGTCTGCATTGCCAAGCAATAATATTATACTGGAAAATATTTTTAAAAGAAAACCAGCTAAGTATAAGCCCCAGTTATCCAAAGATGTCCAAAACATTTATATGAGGTTTTAAGTGAAAAAGGGTCCACTTAAAATTTGTTTACAAACATGAAAGAATTGCAGATTCCACACGTAGAGGGAAAGTTCCCAGTAAGACAGCGGTCCCCAACCTTTCTGGCACCAGGGACAAGTGCTCCTATGAGAATCTAATGCTTAATGAAATGATCTGAGGTGGAGCCGAGGCAGTGATGCTAGCGCTGGGGAGCAGCTGCAAACACAGATGAAGCTTTGCTCGCTCGCCAGCTGCTCACCTCCTGCTGTGCGGCCTGGTTCCTAACAGGCCACTGATGGGTACCAGCCTGCGCCCCGGGAGTTGGGGACCCCTACACTAAGAGTCATGCCTTTTCTAGTGGGATGAGTCATAGGAGACAGTATTGAGATTCTCCTCTTATAGCAAGTAAATCCTTCCCTGTTAATACTTTCATGTTTCTAAATTATCATATAGCCAATGAACTTTTTTACAATTCTAAGATCCATCTTATCCAAATCCTCATTTTACAGATGAGGCTTGTGGAGGTTAAATATTTGCCTAAGCTCATTCCTGGATGCCGGCAGAAAAGGAACTAGAACTATATGAATTCACAGCCTTGTGCTTTATAAATAACACAGAAAAAAAATGATCTGTTCTCAATCAGCAAGCTACCATTTAAACAGTGTGAAACAGAGATTAAAAACACGCTGAGCAAAGCCTTTAAGCATCCACAGCTACATTTCCTAGGCAGAGGGGCAGTGCACAGCTTAGCTGTGGGAGTCTTTCCAATTTGCATGAATGGAACATGGACAAATAAGATAAGGCTGGCTCCAGGAAAGTAATTTCCCTAGTTCCCTTGAGCCTTGGATTTGGAAAACTGTAGCCTGCTCTGGAATGCGGGACCATCACAAACGATACTGAGTAGAACTCCTCAAGTGACCTCAGCCCACGCATGGAGGCTTGTCAAGGTCCCAGGTGCAGGCTCGCCCACAGGCTATGGCTGAGACAGAAAAACAAAGAAAAAATCCTCCCAGAACACACACATAAGCAAAAAATATCTTCCCGTGTTCTCTGCCAAGAGAGCTGGAGCCAGAGATGAGTTTGAGATTCTGATTCATCCATCATGACAAATAAACTCAGTCTATGGAGGTTAGGAGGGCAATTTAGAAAGTAAACTCAATTTCAGCTTTGGAGAAAACACAGAGGTCATCCCCAGAATTGAACTCCACAGTAGAAAGACAAAAGGGTTCATTCTTAAGGCGTAGAGTTCTGAAAATGCCAACAGATGAACCCACTCAAAGGGGCAACTCCAGAGGCAAACACCAAGATGTTAGCCCTCTTCCCACTCCACAGAAGTGTGGAGTCTGGGTTCTGAGCCAGCTCCTTGCTGAGCTGAAGGAGTATCTCTAGTGGAGAGGTAGGCCTGTTGGCACTTCAATTTCAGCAACAGCTAATGAAAGGCTGATGGTTAAAAAGTACTTCCTCCCTCCAGGAGTACCAAGCTCCTGGGCTGGCCTGGAGCATCCACCTTTGTTCCCTGGTTAGCACTGCCCTTACCTGTATCTCTTCTCTGGTTTGCCTGGCCAGCTGTTCCCCTGGTTCTCCCCCTCTTTTACCCCAATCCCCCACCAACCATACATGTGAGCTTGTGCCTACAGTCTCTCTCTCCCTGTCTGTCTCCCAGTGTCACTAGAGTATCTGGTCCAGGTCCTGTTCATCCCTTCTGTGGCATGGGTCTCCCCTCCCCTTATCAAATCCTCCCTTTTTAGGTGGAGCTTAATACTGCTCCCCTTGAGTGTAGGCTGGACTTAGTGACCCATTTCTAATGCATAGAATGTAGTAGAAATGACAATGTGTGACTTCTGAGACTAGGTCATTAAAGGCTTTGCAGCTTCCTTCTTGCTTTTCTCCTTGGATCACTCACTCTGGAAGAAGCCAGCTGACATGTTGCTAGGATGCTCCAGTAGCACAATGGAGAACTCCTGTGTGATGAGGAACTAAGCCCTCATGGCAGCAGTCACGTGATGAGCCAGTACGCAGACAGATCCTCTGATCCCAGCCAAGCTTGTGGGCGACTGTGGTCTCCACTGACATTCTGATTGCAGCCTTATGAGAGACCCCAGGCCGGAACTACCGAGATAAGCCAGTCCCAAATTCCTGACCAACAAAAACTGTCTGAGATAATAAATGTTCACTGTTGTTTTAGGCTTCTAAGTTTTAGACTAATTTATTATGTAGCAATAAATAACTAAAACAACATCTTTGAACTTCCTCCACCATCAACTGAGTTGTCCCTTAATTAATTGCAATCTCTTTTTGGAGAATGAGGTTTTTTTTCCCCCCCTCATTGCTTTTTTTTCCTCCCCCCATAATGTTCTCTTCCCAAGGGATAAGGTAAAAAACCCCACTTTTATACAGAGTCCTCATGGATAGACATTTATTGATTTGGGGCCATTGTAGCTCAACCCCAAAAAGATGACTACAATAATGATAATATGTGTTTTCAAGGACTATTCTTAACATGTTCTTTGTTTCTACCAATCTAGAATATTTTATGTTACTTCATGATTACATAAAAAAGGAATGGAACTTGTATCTTCCAAGATCCCCAAAACATAAGCCTTAACTATGAGCTACCCTATTCCCTTAAACAGCCATAGAAGATACAAGGGGCTTTTTTTGGGGGAGGGGGGCAGAATTCTTGTATTTACACTTTAAATGAGTGAGATTCACTTGCCACATATTACCTGGATGAACCTCGATGACATTATGCTAAGTGAAATAAGCCAGCCACAGAAGGACAAATACTATATGATTCCACTTACATAAGGTTTCCAAAGTAGCAAAACTCACAGAAGTAGGAAGTAGAGTGGTGGCTGCTAGGGACTAGGGGGGAGGAAGAAATGGAGAGTTGCTGTTCCATGAATATAGTTTCATTCCTGCGATAGGAAAAAGTTCTAGGGATCTGTTATATAACAATGTGCATATCGTTAACAATAATTTACTGTATACTTAAAATTTTAGGACAGATTTCATGTTATATGTTTTTTATCCCAACAAAAAAAAATAAACGAGATTAAAATGACCTTCAAAGATTCACGGTAGTGATTTTTTTTGCAATACTCCAGAAATGAGAGTTATACCATCTCAAAAACACTACAAAACTAAAAAAAAAAAAAAAAATTTACAATGAATGAAAAATGTTGCTCTTTTATTTTAGGGGATTGACAGGTAGGAAAGGAGGTACGATGTTATACAACGAAACAAAGACACGATGTTGTAATTGCGAGAAGTTCGAGAATCACTGATCTAGAGATATGTTGAGATTTCAAAAGAAGTGGGCTTAAAAAAATACCTGGACATTTGAAAAGATAAACTCTGATCAAAGGACTGACATCACCAGTTTACTTTCTAATTGTTCTTACAGCAAAGATCTTGTAGACACAATACCCAAGGAATAGGGCAAAGGGCAAAACAGAAACCAGTGAAGGCTCAAATAAGCAATGAGGTAATGCACAGATAAGAGGGGCTGTGAATTACATCAGTAATAGCAGAAAAAAAAAAGGCTGAAATACTTTCTATTCATTAATACATGATTGGGTCAAAATGCAGAACATATAGATGGCAAGTTTCTGTTATATCATTTTCCGCAGAAAGAAGGAAAGAATTATCAAAAGAGATGAAATGGCACATGAAGGGTTGTATTTTCATGGTGCACATACCTAATTATCATTGCTACAAAGTAAACCAGGAATGGGATTAGGGAGGGCATGGAGGGAAATAAAAGGAAACTTTAGACATTACAAGGACAAGGAGAAAGAGGGAAATTATGATTAAATGTAGAATATACACTAATGCTCTCAAAGTTGATTGACAATTGGAGTAGCCTTCCTCTTCCGTCATTCCTCAGCCTGCTCCTTTTTTTTTTTTTTCACATTACAAGTTAATTTTGTGAAGTTTTTCAATTACCACTGTAGGGTGTAGGCCCCTTCCTGAAGGACATGAGAGAAAAGCCGAAGCTCTGAGGAAGCCAAAACTAGAGAAACATTCTGAGCCTCCTGCCCAGACATTAGGGAGATCCAAGGTGGGTGACTAAACTCTGGGCTGGCTCCCACCAGGCCTACTGCTCTCAGGCTTTCCAATCATCAGTCAACTTGATCTGTGCTGCCAGGAGTCAGGATGAAAGAGACCATTATACTCTCCCCTTGTTTTGTTTTGGGACAGAATATTACCATCAAGAGACACTTATTTGCCCAATAAGGAAATTCAGATTGATGTGGATGCTTGAATGCCCATCAGAGTGTCTTGGGCCATCCACGGGGCTGGAAGGAATAGAAGAGAAGAATAAAGTCAGTAAATAAGCAGGGAGAAGTTGGACAGGAACCACGCATCTTCGAATTATTGAGATTCCTATCTCTCTCAGTAGTTTATGATCTCTTACAACAAAACACAAACGGAAGTTCCTCTGGCAGGAGCCTTTCTCTTTAGATTTCCTAGGGGAGTCTTGATGTGACTCTTTCTTCTAGAAGTCCTCCTAGAATGAGACATTTTTTTCCCCTCAAAATTTGGTCAGACTCACTGTATTATGTTGTCTTATTAAGAAATTAATTTTATAAAGAGGAGGCTGGTTTAAATAAAAATGAAAAACAAAGAAATGCCCATTTCGTGTTTGACAGAGCTTTTTCTTTATTTTTTTTTTGACAGAGCTTTTTCTATCTTTGTTTCTTCTCTCCTGCCTTCCTCCCCAACTCCCCCAACCCCCCCCCCCAAAGTCTTATTGTTTTATTATCTTAACATAGACTCATATCTATTCATTTCCATTATAACTAACAAACTGAAAAAAACACATTTCCCACTGAAAATCACATTTAACAAATCCCTCCGGAGACATAAAAAAGTGCAAACCATTTAAAAAGATTAATCTGTGGGAGGAAGAAATCACTCCTCTGCTATGCTCTAGTTCGATGAGGTGGACACCCCATGCCAAATTTATAATGATGGAAGGTTCTCAGTCTCTTACTGCAGGCCTGAACCTCTCTGAAACCATAATCACTGTCAAATCTAAATATGCAAAATGTAAAACCGAAAGCTTAAATAAGAACACCTTTGTTTTCTTTTCTGGATGTCTAAGACAACTCAAGTCAGTTCATAACTGGGGGGAGAGGTAACAAGCAATGAACAGGGTGTGGAGGAAGCCTCAAGTGCATATTTCTAATTAATTGATTCATCCAGAAAAAGAAATGTAACCAATCTTCTGGATTAATGTTGAATGGTATAACATATACATCTGAATATACTAAATAATTTATTGAAATAAAAGGGCTAATTAAAAAGGCAATTTATCTGTACGTAGATCTCATGTGTTCATTTTGTACTACTATACCCTAATTCTTCTGCTCTGAACACACCTGGCCCACCGGGTTAACAAAACCGGGTCCATGTGCACATGGTGGTAGCAAAACCTGCTAGAGGAAGTATATGAATTGGTACATGGTACAGCATGAGTATCATTTGGACAAAAGTGATGCCCACTAATACACAGCTCTAGGTCCTACTGAAGGCATCGTTTTTAACATATCTGGGGTATGAAACACTAGCTTGGAATTTGCAAAGAATGCTCCTCCTGCTACAGCCTGTGGAAAGCCTCTTACAGTCAAGCACTACATTCCTTGCTGTCACTGAGCACACGTCTCACCAAATTAGGGGAGTTTTGCATGCTTAAGGAGAGAAGGTCAGTCAGTAGGAGGCCTAACTGGGGCTCTCACTTTTAGCATGTCTATTTCCTTTCTCCATCTGTGCTGACCAAAAAAATGGCTTGCTTTTAGCCTGGCGCTGTACCAGTTTCTTTTCTTTTTTCTTTTCTTTTTTTTTTAGGCAAGGCAACTCTTGGTTGACTTCACAGACTGCCAAGACCTTGTCATCTTACAATCCCTTATTTTATTTTATCTTATTTTTTATACCTACAGCACCTGGCCTTCCTAGGTGGTCTCCCATCCAAGGACTAACCAGGCCCGACCCTGCTTAGCTTCTGAGATCAGACAGGATTGGGCTTGTTCAGGGTGGCAAGGCCATAGACTGTACCAGTTTCTTCATCACCCAGGCTTAGAGTAAGCAATCCCAGGTCTCTACCACTGATGAGTTCCAACATATGCAAGGTAAAATGGCCTCCCTTTGTTTTTCCCTGGATAGTTACTGAGTGGGTGGAGGTCTTCTAATAACACACAGAAGGCCCTTGGCCCGTAGTCCCAGGGCTGAGCCCAGCAGAGGGGGCTGGTGTCTGTCAGTGTCGTGACGGGTCTAAGGGAGCCACGCTGGTATTGTGCCATCCTTGCTGTGGAGGAGATGAGGATACTCAGGAAGGCAGGTCCATACTGGCTTTCGAAACCCTGGGTCTGAATAGGAGGCCTTGTCTTGAACAGCCTTTCTATGCTTTATTCTGAGGGTTGAGAACCCTGGCTGGGGGAAGGAAAGTGGTTATAAAGAATGTCCCAGAACTGCCCAAGATCACTAGGGTCTCTGGATCATGAGGGTCAGACGTGGATGAGCCTTTCTGGGGGCCCTGCACAGTAAGTGGCCAGGCTATAAGTCAGCCGGACACAACGCCACAGTCATCACCACTGCCTCCAACTTCCCCCACAGTCACTGACCATTTGTGGAGAACTTTCTGAAGTGTGTTATCTTACTCAACCCTGAGCACAGTTCTGTGGAGCTGACTGGGAGCCATGGTGACCCCTACTAGACAGAGGTGAGGAAATAGGGTGGGGGGAAGAACTCAGTAACCTGCCTGAGGCCAGCAGCTCACACAGCCGCTGTCCTGCTATGAGCACACAGGTCCGCAAACTGCCTGTCCTGATTTCCTCTTTGGAAAATGCATCTCTAACCCAGAACAAAACCATTTTATTGTTTTTGCCCCTCCCTTCCTTCCTCTCTCCTACTGCCTCTGAAGGTGTGAAAAAGTAAAAATGAGCCAGAACTGGCATCTAGGTTTTGCTTCTTGTTCAGGCAAGTCTGAAAGTACTCAGGCTTCACGCATGTATCTCCGAGCTACATGAGATGCTCGACTTTACTCTCCAGCCTCACCTCAGGGGCTTAAGTCACTCTTGCCAAAGCTCTTCATTCCTTCCCCTTTCTCTTGAAGTTGGAGGAAAGCCCCTCTTTCATAGCACCATTTGCATTTTATCCTATTTATAACTATTATAATAACTGAGCTTTTTAAAATACCTTTTCAAACAGCTTGCTTTTTAAAAAGTCTTTCAAATGAAAAAGATACAGCTCCTAAATTTAAAAAAAGTCACCAGTCACCAGTACCCAAGTACTGTCATGTTAGAAACTTAGCAACTGTACCTCATTTGCTTTAATCTGTGTTAAAACAATATAGCACTGTCTACTTTGAATGCACTAGAAGCCCTTAGGGTAGTAGTTTTTTTGTATGTGTGTGTATGAGAGATATTAAATCTGGTTGGCACTCAACAAGAAACAGTGTCATGTGGGGAAATCTGTGCCTGCTGGACCCTTAACTGATCATATTTCAAAGCCTAGTGCTTTGCTAAAGGGCATCTTTCTTGAAAAATAAGCAATCCTATTACTCAGAGCCTACTCTGCACACCATAGCTTTGAAGGAATTTGATAGTTTGTAAATTCAAAGTTGAAAATTAAAAACCCTCGAATAAGACTTGAATCCATTTATTCATGGTAAAATGAATATAGCTTTGAAAAGTCTATACTCATTAGGATCATTGCAATGTAATCTGTGATCTAGTGTGAGACTGTTTAACTAGCTTCTTGCCCATGAAAGGAAACCCATTTTATAAAGTGAGCTCTGTCTTCAAAGGACTCAGGAGATACCAGAGAATAATATTAACTTTCATACATTTCTTTTTCAAGAATGTTTCATTGTTTTCTTAATCAGTGTTATTTTTATTTTGCCAGATTTAGAGTGACCTTTATCCTCCTCCCAAAATGCATTAAAATAAATCCTGGCCCCTGCAGGAGCGATCAAAGCTTCCCAATCCACAAAGGAATGTCCCTTCCTCCAGGTTTGGGAAGCGTTCCTAACTAATGAACTAGAACACTGTCAGATGTCTCGTTGCCAAGTAATATATTAAAGTGCTTTTCTAATGAGATTTCTGCAAGGTAACTATAAAACCATAAAAAGCACACTAAGCTTCAGTGAAGCAAAAATATTATTTAAAAAAACGCACTAAATGCCTTTAAGGGAAAGAAGAGTTCAACACAGCAGTCAAAAAGCTACAGAGACTATGACAAGTGAAAAAGTCCAATAATTTCACATCTGAGAAGGGTGGACACAAAGCAGAGTAGTATAGTAGTTAGCTCATAAAGGAGCCACCCGAATCTTTCAATATCTGACTTCAAATATCTCCCTTTCCATGCATCCTTATCAATTTGTAACATGGATCCATGATAAACATAGCTATGACTGTCCCCTATTATGAAAAGAAACATCTCTTCATTTTCGAACCTGTATAGGAATAGTCTATAAAAAGTCTTGAATACCAAGGATCTCTGTTAGAACCAATATAATGAGGAATTCTCAATTGAAATATCAACAAAGCCTCTGCCATGGACCTTGCAGAAACAGTTTTTGGAACTTCTTCCCTTGGCTCTGACTCTTCAACCTGCTTTCACTATTTAACCATGGAGCCCACATGACATCAGTGAGGCTACGAGGCTAGAGGCCGGCCCTTTTGGTCTGCATTCATGTGTGCCCCTGGCTCCACTGTGTTCTGTTACTGATCCGACCAGCCCTGCAACCCTGGATCCTGTTCAAGAGGTGAAGAGTGAAACTGACCCATCAAAGGGTAGTGTGGGGCCTGAAAACCAACATAGAAAGCATGTGGGTAGTTAACTTAAAGAGAACCCTCAGGTAGGGAAGTACCTGTTAAATATCTTCTAACATCTGAAGGGATGCCATGTCAGAGGATAAGAAGTCTTGATTGTAGTTACTCCAGAAGCAAGCACTAAGATCAAAGATGCGTTACATATTTAAGGTCAAGGTAACAAAGTGTTTATTGGCAGATAAAGATATCCGACAATAAACAGACTTCCTTAAATGCAGTTGTGTGTACATGAGCAATGGCTGAGAGTTGTCAGGGAAGAAGCTTTCATTTTGTTTAGTCAAATCCAATCAATTGATTCCAAAGGAAATTGTTTTATCATTTAATATTATCATATCTTTTAAATAGCTAACCTCACTAGCATTGGGAAATGACTTATTCAAGATTAATAGAATAAAAGCATTTTTCAAAATATGATGCACTGGACTTATATGGAACAAAGCATGGATATTAAATATTTGCTTTAATTAATCAGTCCTCCCTTTGCAGAGGTTAAGGTAAGCACATTTTAAAAAAGCTAAATAATTGACAGTACAATTATCCTGGCACTCCAAGTCCAATGCAAAGGCTGGGATGTAGGAGCCTTCAGTTGAATTTTGTACCAAAGCTTTAGTCTTCAAGAAATGTAATAGAAAATGGAACACAAAGGGAAAGGAATTGCCATATTAACATGTTCTAACATAGGTAACCATGGCTAAGTTACTTAATATTTTGAGCCTCAGTTTTCTCTTCTTTAAAATGGGGTAATAACAGTACTTGGGCCTAGCAGAATTGTTATGATATGTGCACAGGACTTCCCACGATGGCTGGCACACAACAAGCACTCAATAAATGGTCACTGTTATTTATGATTTCAAGAGGATTATTTTAAAATGTGATAGGATTTGCTTTCCTGGTTAAGAAGGAGGTTGAACCAAATGCCTTCTTCATAATTCTCAATACTCTATAATTCTCAATACTCTATGATCCAATGTCACATTACTTCTTCACCCTCAACTCGCTCATGGCCTATTAACAACAGCAACATCCATTCACTGACTACTCCCTATGGGCCTTTAGACATGTGACTAATTTAATCCTCTCAACAATCCTGTGAGGTTGGGGCCGTCTCCCATTTTACAGAGGTGAAAACGGAGGCACAGAAAGGTTGAAAAATTTTCCAAAGTCACAAGGCTCAAAAATGGTAGAGCTGGGATTCAAAATTAGGCAATTTGGTTTTAAAACCCAGGGTCCTAACTACTATTCCATATTACCTTATAGGTAACCTAAAATTTTGCCTTGACATATCAATTAACAAACATACAAATAAACAACTTGTTGCCATTGATGAAACAGTGGTACAAAGATTGTGTTTGCTTTCAATCTCTTTTCAGTCTTCAACACAATTCTTCTAGTTGAAATTCCAGAGCTTCATTCCTAATTATCAATATTTCTCTCTTCCCTCAAAGTAACCTTACCCTTGATGGGCCAGTGATATAAATATGAATTTCCCATTCACCTGTGGGTTTAGAGTTAAAAAAAAATGGCTCTACCCTGTTCCTCTGTTTGCTCGTAAGGCATACTAAGTGTATGAGGACTGGTTAATACAGAGCTTACAGAGCCCTGAGCAGTCAGGCATTTCAGAAATGCACCAGGATAATGATGACAACTAGGAGGTTGTTTTAACAATGGAAAGTTACCAACAGAGCTGTTAGGGCTCCAGAGGACCAGATCTGCCACCCATGCCTGCAGGCCTGGGAGCTGCCACCTGGGCAGAGCTGGCTCTGCCAGCAGGGTTCCCCATCCTCCTGGCTCAACTCAATGCCTCCTGCTGCAGTTATTTGTTTCTTATTGTCCCAAATGTTCTTCCCCAGCCCCAATGATGGATGCCTTCTATTTACGATGAGAAAAATGACCTTGCCATCCATGCAAGTGAGAATCATTTGTTCCATCTACGAGAGAAGCACACGCTGACTTGGCTCAATCGACTCACAGCATTCCTTTTTGCTGTCTTCTTGCTGAATACCATCACTTCTTCAAGCAAGATTATTACATTGTCTTGCCATTTACTTTTCTTCTTAAAACAAAAACAAACTGCAGGTGATTCACTGCATTCTGTGTTGCTAAAATTCACATCTTGCTGTACTTCATTAGTAAAAGCCTTTTCTCCCCCACCTTTCAACACAGCTCAATGAGATGCAAATAGAAACCATTTTGGTTTTCCAGTTGAACAGCCATGGAAAAAAAAAAGAGCAGCACCTTGCTTATCTCTGTGTTACACATTAACATGGTCCTCCACTGCAGAGTTTTGTCAATGTAAGCACACTTTAAAAAGTCAAATAATTGACAGAATAATTACTCTGGCACTCCAAGGTCAATGCAAATGCTGGGATGTAGCCTTAGGTTGAATTTGGTACCGAAACTACAGTCCTCAGGAACGTAATAGAAAATGAAATGCAAGGGGAAAGGAATCCTCCAATTTCTCTCCTAACAGGTGATTTTAAAAAAATAATAAGAGCTCAAAGGAAAGCTAGCAAATCAAATTCTACATGAAACCTACCCAAGTACCTCCTGTTTGGCAATCTATTCCCCAATGACACATAACAGTGCTTTGCCCCATCACTCTTACGCTATTGGTTTCACTAATAATTGTTAATTATAAAAATTACTACTACCTTTACCGTCACCTCCAATATTGCCACTACTACCATTTACTGAGTTTATTATGTGTAAGGCACAGTGCAGGCTCTTCCTTATTATTTAAGGTATTTCTCACAAGAATCCAATAAGGCGGTTATGCTCATTAGCCCCATTTTACAGGTGAGAAGTCAGAGGTTATCAAAAGTTAGGTAGGTGGCACAGAGTCACAGAGCTTATCATTAGCAGGGGCAGAATTCTACAGTAGTTTTAACTCCAGAACTTTCATCCTATGGTCCCCAGTTTTCTGAATAATGGCCCATCAATATGGCTCTTTTCATCCTCACAAGTGAATGAAGGAATATATGAATGAATGAGCCAATAAACAAGTGAATGTGTTTCTGAAGACTTGCTTTTTAAAATAAAATACTCTCTTTTCAGAAAAGAAATGTCTAAAATTGAGTATGGGAATACTTAAGATTTCAAAATGAGGCCATTTCTCCACCTGCTTACCATTCAAAGGAGAAGAATGGCACAACTGTGTTCTACCTATGCTGGTCCTGAGTGCTCCTGAAACAACGAACTGAGGTATTCTAGTCTTGATTTCAGTTACATGAAGGGTTTTTACTGAAGTTAACATTGATGTCTTTTCTTATAGGACATTTATTTTTCTTACTTTTTATTTAGAATTGAGCAGAGAGAATGCCAGTCTTATTCACACCTCCCCTTTCTCATAATACACACCTGTCCAGGAAATGTGAGGAAACAAACCAAACAGCGAATGGGATAGAATGTGCTCAAAGACATTATAGTTGGATCAGCAGTACCAGTGGAAGTGTTTTAAAACTATGCTTCTTTCCTTTCCCCTGCCAAGAGACTATCCATGTTGGCTCTCTGCTCTTCAATTTCACCTCCTTGTCCTGGGCCAGTGTTCCGGGAATTTCTCCAGTGGGTTGAGGATGCTGAAGGATGCCATCTGGTCCACCTCACCTTTCCTCCCCTGGAAGTCAACATCCATTTCCTCTACAGAGCTTCCTCTATTTGTCAGCACAGGAAGTGAAAATCCCAACCTGGGTACTTACAAGTGTGCCTTGCGTGGATACCTTTTGAAGCATTCCTGGCCGCAGGGTGGGGACCAGGGAAATTGGCTCCAGTGTCCAGCTCGGTTTAAGACTGCTTGGTAGTCACTTTAGAATTACCCATCCTTCATAGCTCCTATCCCTCTTTTCTGTGGTCTGTACCCAGCTATGGGTTATAAGTACGAAAGACTGTCAGGGAATTAAAAATGGCTGCTGTGAAAATGCTTAAGAATTATGAAAGGAGGAAACTAATGTTTAGATTTATTCTCCTCTATCCCGTCCCACTCACACCACAGACCACATAGTTTCCCTGCAGAAAGGAAAACATTCTTGACTTCTGTTTAAATGTTTATCAGAAGTTGTCTGGACTTGCAGAGTCTCTGAAGTCACATTTTTATTAGTCACATCCTTCTTGGTGTGTGGTGTGACCCTCACATCAGACATGGAGGAATGCTTAGACTTTGTGCAGAAACCATTTGGTGCTGCAAGCAACCACTACTATCTAGGGATTTTCACTTGGCCCAAACACAAGCAGAAGCTGAGCAAAGAACCTGAGCTTCCTGATGGTGGTTGGGCTTCAGTTTTGTACAGGTATGGAAAAAAATGTCTTGGTTCCTAATCCTATGAGGCCTTGATTTGAAAACCAAGCCCCAGCATGAGCCTAAAACTAGAGAAAAAGGTGGAGGTTCTAGGTCCTCGGCAGAAAATGATAAGCCATTTAGAGTTTTATCCTGGCTCTGAAACACTCCTAAGTTGCCTTCCTGGGCCTCTGAGGTTGATATATTAGTTTATACTTCCCATGTCATATAAGTGATATGCATGTAATACACTTTGTATCAATGACTAAAAGGCATTGTACGTAGAACTGACTATGTGATGCTGATGTGTACTTAAGAAACAACTAGGGCAATAGAAAGAACACTGGTGTGGCAGGTAGGATAAGTGGGTTTGGGTACTGGTTCTCACCACAGGCAGTTTACACATTCTCATTTTTTTTTTATCTTTAAAAAGGGAAGGCTTAAGCAATCATCTAGGACAGTGGTCCTCAACCTTTTTGGCACCAGGGACTGGTGCCCCTATGAGAATCTAATGCCTGATGATCTGAGGTGCAGTTGAGGTGGAGCTGAGGTAGTGATTGCTAGTGCTGGGAAGCTGCTGCAAATACAGATGAAGCTTGGCTCACTAGCCTGCCTCTCACCTCCTGCTGTGCAGGCTGGTTCCTAACAGGCCACAAACTGGTACTGGTACTGGTTCATGGCCTGGGGTTGGGAACCCCCAGTCTAGGAGGTCTTTTTGAAGCCAAGAGTCATTTCTGATTCTTTGTTTCTAATATCTGAAGTGGAGGAAATGGGTGTAAGCTTCAGCCCAAATGGTATGAAAAACTTTCCTGAGAATAAATCTGACTTTGCAAAGGATACTCTGGAATGTCTTTCTAGATCAGTGTGGGTCTCAAATTCTGGTCTGAGAGAACTCTCCTGGTACTGGTGTCTTTGGAGCTGTCACATTTGAAATCTCTTAGACTGGGATAATATAGGGACAGGGGACAGTTAACAGAAAACAGTATGGCGGTTCTTAAAAAAATTAAAAATAGAACTACCATGTGATCCAGAAATTCCACTTTTCAGTATTTATATGATGGAAATGAAAACATTAACTTGAAAAGCTATCTGCACAGCCATGTTCACTGCAGCATTATTTACAATAGTTGAAAACATAGAAACAACCTAACTGTTCATCCACAGATGAATGAATATGAAATTACAGTTATAAATAAGTAAGTCATGGGGATAATACACAGCATGGTGACTATAAGGAATAATACTGTCTTGTCTATTTGAAAATTGCTAAGACAGTAGATCTAAAAGTTTTCATCACAAGAAAAAAAATTTGTAAGTATGTGATGAAAGATGTTAACTAAACTTACTGTGGTCACCATTTTGCAGTATATACAAATATCAAATCATTATACTGTATACCTGAAACTAATGTAATATGTCAATTATATCTAAATTTAAAAACTTTAATAAAAAATGATTACATGTCTCATTACATAATATGATTAAACAATTATGAAAACTGTTGGGGCTGGAAGGAATCTTATCGAGTCATCTAGTCTAGTCCTGAAACTAGATACTAATGTCTATTCTCCAACAGCTGTGGTTCTCTGCCTGACTACTTCCAGAAAGCCTTACCCAAGGTTCCCAAATCCATTGTTGAATTGATGTTATTGTTACAAAGGCATTCCTAAGATGAATTAAAAATCAGCCTTCCTGAAACTTCTATCTTTGATTACGGTTCCACCTTCCAAAATATCATGGAATAAATTATTTTTCCATATGTTAAAAAAAGTATATGCTCATTGTAACAATTCAAACAATATACAAGTATATAAAGAGGCAGTAAATTGTCCACTTTAATCTCAAAATTCTAACTTCCCCAAATGATCTACATTAATAGTTTATACATCCACATAATTTTTTCATTATTTAATTAAAAACTTCATGCCAATTACCCCACAAATTGCCTTCTGTCAGTGAATAATCAAGATACCATATTGGTCTTATTAGGTCAATACATATACTTCAAATTCATTCTTTTCAATAGCTGCAAAATGTTTCATTCATCACATGGGTGTGCCTCTTTAAGACATTCAGATGTTTCCATTTTTTTCTGTATGCAAATTATAACATAAATATTCATACACACACACATACATATACACACATACTTACCTATTAGTGCTTTTGTTATTGTAGGATAGGTCCACAGAAATGTGATTTCTGGGTCAAAGTGTATAAGATTATTTAATTTTAATAGACACTCCTAGATTACTTTCAAAAAAGGCTGTTAGGAATTCTTGGACTTGGAGACAGCATATGTGTATGCTCAATTCCTCACACATTTCCCAGCAGTGGGAATTAGGAATTTTTAAAAATTAGGCCAAGCCAAAGGGGGAAACACTGTATGTCATTGTTGTTCTAATTGCACTTCTGGGACGACTTGTGAGGTTGAGCAATTCTTCACATGTTTACTGGCTATTTGTAGTTGTTTTCCTTTTAATTTACTATTTGTAACTTTTGCTCATTTTCCTGTTGGGTTTTTGTTTATCAACTTATATAAACCCTTGTTTATTACAGGTATTTACTCTTTAGCATATATTTTTCAGATAATTCTCTAGGCATCGCTGCATTTCAGATTTGCTTACGGCCATTTGTTTATGGTTTTGGTTGCTATATGGCTTGTAAGCTCTATGAGAGCAGTAATGATGGATATTTAGTACACTGCTGTATCCTCAGCAATGAGAACAGTGCCTAGCACATAGTATGTTCTCAATAAAAAGGAAGAATGAATGAATGAATATATAAGCTTAAAGTTTGTATGTAGCTAAGTCCGTCAATCTTTTCCTTTGTGGTTTCTGGGTTATCAAATAGCTCTATTTTATTAGGTTTACTATTTTTTTTGCAATTAGTCTTTTAATCCATCTTGAATTTTTTATTAAGAGAATTTCTTTTTTCTATTTGGAGTCCTAATCCATCTTAAATTTGTTTTGCATATTATGTGTAGCAGGGTAAACTGTTTGACCCTGAACTTTGGCCACTACTTTGCAGAAAAAACATTACATAAAATGCAAATTCTTTTTAGCATTTAAGGTGTTCTATACACTAAAATAAAAATATACCCTACCATGCATTTTATATGTGATTAAAATATCTTAAATTAATTAACTCCCAAATAAAGATGAAGAGTGCTTTATTGACAGTTAATCTTACTCAGATTTCTGTTTAATTACATATAATCACTTTTGTGTCAATTATCAACCAATTCAGATTTCTGTTTAATTATGTATAATCACTTTTGTGTTGATTATCAACTAACTCAGAGGCTGAATTATCAAGGGTTCTACTTACACATTAAAAATTTAAGTATGTTGCTTAAATTTACTTTAATAAAATCACTGAATTGTATATCATTTATTTAATAGCAGTATATCCTGGATTCACAGAATTACTCAAATTTTAATATTAAAAAAATTCTTTTAGCCAGAAATGATGTACTTTATATACAAATAATGAAAAAAAATATGGACATGGTGGTATGCAATGAACTCAGTGTTATACACAGTTGAACATTCTGAGAATAAATCATGTTTGCACATTATAATTCTGAAATACGTTAGCACTTCAAAATTTTTCTAAGGTTTATTTTAAGGGGAAAACACTACCACCATTCTCTATGCAGTCTTCCTAGTTGGAAATGATGGCTTCTTTTTCCAGATTTGTCTAGTGATTCTTTTTTACACCACTCACAGGGTACTGCTCAGAAAATGGTTTACAAGCAAACCTAAGTTGCCTCCACTATTCATTGGTTACTCTGTTTTCTTCTGGCATAAAAAACTGCTGTCAAAAGGTCCAATGCATATTGTTTTCCCCTTATAAGTCACTTTCTCTTTTTACATAGGTGCTTAAAGAATTTTTTTTTCTTTTAAAGTCCAGTGATTTTACTAGACTATGAATTGGTCCCTGTCATTTTAGATCAATATTTTTGATATGTTCTCCACTCTTTCAAAATGTAGTTTTAATTGTTGTTGTTGTTAATTTCAGGGAAGTTTTCTAGAACAGGGGTCCCCAATCCCCGGGGCACGGACTGGTACTAGCCCATGGCCTGTTAGGAACTGGGCTGCACAGCAAGAGGTGAGCGGCGGACAAACGAGCGAAGAAGCTTCATCTGTATTTGCAGTCGCTCCCCAGCGCTAGCATCACCGCCTCAGCTCCACCTCAGATCATCAGGCATTGGATTCTGGTAGAAGTGCCTGGTGCCAAAAAGGTTGGGGAATGCTGGTCTAGAATACAGTTTTGGAATATAGTTCTAAAATATAGTTTTAAGCAATTAATCTGTTCTCTTGCTTTGGTTTCCTTCTTCAGTGTCCTCTATTATCTATATGCTAGATCCAGTTTGCATATTTTTAATAGTTATTAGTTTTGATCATTCTTCATTTTTTTTCAGTTCTTTTTAATCTTCCTTTGTTTGATATGCTTTTAAAGGGATTAACTGTTGTGTTTATTTGCTACTGTGTTTCTTTTGGTCTTCCCTCTTGGTCTAAAGCAAATTTGCTTTTTATTAATTATTTCTGAGCTCTTCATTTCTGAATTCTTCTAACTCCAATTTCTATTATTTCATATCTTGTGTTTTCAAAAAGTGTCTTTTACCTCATTTAAAATAGTAGTTTGTAGTTTTCATCTGTTTTGTAGGTATTTCTTTTAGGTATGCTTTCATTGTCTGCAGGGATGTTATATTCATTCATTCATTCTCTCTCTGGATCTTATACGGGAATTTTTTCTAGTATGGCATTGACCCTAATCCTTTTCTGTGCTTATTTTTATGTAAAATGAGTTTTCTTGATTTTTTATGAAAGGTATTATCCAAGATACCTTTTTATAACTCCTTAGTGCTCTATTTTATGTTGTCATTTAGTGTTAAAAATACAGTGACTAGCTTTCTTTGATTTTCTCACTGTTTTCTCCTCTCCTTTTTTATTAACTGGAAAAATGTTTTAAGTTTTTATGTAATCAGTGCTAAGTTGCTCCCTAGGAGAATCACTGGACAAGAGATTCAGGTGCGCCTTGAAACTCATTCTCCTTAGACAATAAAATTTTGTCAGAGGCTTAAATGATGATGATTATATTTATACTTATTACAGTCTAAGAACCTTAAAGACAGAAATCATACCTTATTCATTCTATATCCCACCACAATTCAAAGAATACATTGCATGTATTGGGCAGTCAATAATGCTGATTTAAATTAATACCATAGTAGTAGACTATATACAGAAGGAAGGAAACTGAATCATAAATTATACACCATGGTCAAGTGAGATTTAGTCTAGAGATGCAAGGATGATTCAACATCCGCAAATAAATCAGTGTGATACAACGTTTTAACAAAATAAAGTATAAAATTCATATGATCATCTCAACAGATACAGAAAAAGCATTTGACAAAACTCAAAATCCATTCACAATAAAACTCTCAACAAACTGGGTACAGAGGAAACATACCTCAACATAATGAATGACAAGTCCACAGCTAATATACTCAATGGTGAAAACCTGAAAGCTTTTTCTCTAAGATTGGTAGCAAGACAAGGATGCCCACTCTCACTAGTTTTATTCAACATAGTATTGGAAGTCCAAGTCAGAGCAATGAGGCAAGAAAAAGAAATAAAAAGCATCCAAACTGGAAAAGATGTATAACTGTCACTATCTGCAGATGACATTAACACACAGAAAACCCTAAGGACTCCACCAAAGAACTATTAGAAATAATCAATGATTTCAGTAACGTTGTGGGATATAAAATCAATATACAAAAATCTGTTGCATTTCTACACACTAATAATAAACTATCAGAAAGAGAAATTAAGAAAACAATCCCATTTACAATTGCATTAAAAATACCTAAGAATAAATTTAATCACAGGGGTGAAACACCTGTACACTGAAAACTATAGGACATTAATGAAAAGAACTGAAGAAGACACAAATAAATGGAAAGATAGTCCATGCTCATGGATTTGGAAGAACTAATATTGTTAAAATGTCCATACTACCCAAAGCTATCTATTTATTCAATGTAATCTCTATCAAACTTCCAATGGCATTTTTTTCCAGAAACAGAACAATCCTAAAATTTGAAGGAAACCAGAAAAGACCCCTGAACAGCCAAAGCAATCTTGGTAGAAAAACAACAAAGTGGGAGGCATCATACTCCCTGATTTCAAACTATATTACAAAGCTATAGCAATCAAAACAGTATGTATTGACAGAAAAAGAAATACATAGGTATCAATGGAACAGAAAAGAGCCCAGAAATAAACTCACGTATATATGGTCAATTAATTTACTATAAAGAAACCAAGAATATACAGCATGGAAAGGATAGTCTCTTTAACAAATGGTGTGAAGAAAAATGGATAGCAACATGCATATGAATAAAACTATCTTACACCATATACAAAAATCAACTCACAATTGATTAAAGACTTGAAAATAAGATATGAAACCAAAAAACCCCTAAAAGAAAAACATAGGTGGTAAGCTCCTTGACGTCAGTCTTGGTGATGATTTTGGATTAGATACCAAAAGCAAAAGCAACCAAGGCAAAAATATACAAGTGTGATGATTTTTGGATTTAGAAACCAAAAAGCAAAGGCAACCAAGGCAAAAATAAAACTAATTCTGTACAGTAGAGGAAACCATCAACAAAATTAAAAGGCAATCTACTAAATTGGAGAAAATATTTGCAAATCATATCTGATAAAGGGTTAGTATCCAGAATACATAAAGAACTCTTATAACTCAATAGCAAAAAAAACCCCAAAAACAAAAACTAGCCTCTTCTATAAATGGTGCTGGGAAAACTGGAAAGCTACCTGCAAAAGAATGAAACTAGACTGCTGTCTATCACCACACACCAAAATTAACTCAAAATGGATTCAGGACCTGAATATAAGATCTGAAACAATAAAATACATAGAAGAAAACACAGGAACTAAACTCATGGACCTTGGACTTAAAAAGGGTTTTATGAATTTGACCTCAAAGGCAAGGGAAGTAAAAGCTAAAATAAACGAATGGGACTACATCAAACTAAAAAGCTTCTGCTCAGCAAAAGAAATTGTCGGCAAGGTAAAGAGACAACCATCCGAATGGGAAAATATATTTGCAAGCAACACCACCAAAAAGGGCCTAATATCCAAAATATACAAAAAACTCATACAATTCAATAACAACAAAAAAACAAAAGATCCAATCAAAAAATGGGCAGAGAACCTGAATAGGCACTTCTCCCAAGAAGATGTACAAATGGCCAACAAACACATGTAAAGATGCTCATCATCACTAGCTATTAGGGAAATGCAAATCAAAACCACAATGAGATATCATCTCACACTTGTTAGAATAGCTGTTATCGACAGGAGAAGTAATAAATAAGAAGTGTTGGAGAGGATGCAGAGAAAAAGGAACCCTCATACACTGCTGGTGGGACTGCGAATTGGTACAGTCACTATGGAAAACAGTAAGGAGGTTCCTCAAAAAACTAAGAATTGATCTATCATATGATCCAGAAATCCCTCTACTAGGTATTTACTCCAAAGACTTGAAAACCCATATTCAAAAAGATATTTGCACACCAATGTTCATAGCATCATTATTCACTGTGGTCAGGACATGGAAGCAACCGAAGCGTCCTACGATAGATGATTGGCTAAAGAAGCAGTAGTACATATATATAATGGAATATTACTCAGCCCTAAGAAAAGATGAAATACTGACATTTGCAACAACATGGATGGATGTCAAGTGCATTATGTTAAGTGAAATAAGTCAGACAAAGACAAATACTGTATGATCTCAGTTATATGGGGAATCTAAAAAACAAACAAGAAACAACCCCTCCCCCACTGAAACCAAGCACCCATACAGAGAACATACTGGTGGTTACTGGTGGTGAATGGGGTCAAAATGTACAAACTTCTAGTTACAAAATAAATAGGTCAAGGGGATGTAATATACAGCATGGTAACTGTAGTTAACACTGTACTGCACATTTGAAAATTGCTAAGAGTAAAAAAAGTTCTCACTATAAGAAAAAAATTTTTTTTGTAATTATGGTGATAGATGTTCACTAGGCTTATTCGGCGATCATTTTGTAATACATACAAATACCAAATCATTATGTTGTATACCTAAAGCTAATATATGTAAAAAAAAAAAAAAGAAAAGAAAAGAAAGAAAGAAATAATACTATGGTAGTAGACCTTATATCTAATTTATCCAAGAGAATTGAAGATATTTCAAAGAGGCTCAAACACACTGCATGTGTCACCCCTGAAGACTCATTTTTGCATGTGTTAACATGTCTACAATTAACAGAATTCTCAAACATTTTGTGTGATTATAATATTTAAAGATTGGAAGCCACAATATAATTAGGCACGATATCAAATTAGACAGCAAATTGTTGCAAATACTGTTGATTATATCCTTCACAGGCAGGCCCCTTCTTGTTTGATGGCAAACCAGATGTTTGGGCCTTCAGTCTCTCATATGCTGAAAGTTAATTTCCAGGGGTGAATTATGACTGGTGTCAGCCAATCATGGTGTCTCACTCTCCTTGACAGTGACTGGTTCAGGCATGGGTGTGAAACCTAGTTCTGATTGATGAGACCTACAGATAAATCTATGGAAGCATTTCTTAGAGAAGTTTTCTCTGATAATAATGTGGAATGCATAAGAAGATAGGACCTTTTCTTTTTCTCTGGTTACTGATGAGCTACCTGCCTTGCAATCACAGGTAGCTAAATCCTTCCTCCACTTTTATCTGGTCTTCTCTTCATCTCTTTTGTCTCTTTCTTGCTCTATTTTCCTAGAAGTTTCCCAGAAGTTCCTCCTTGGTAAGGCACCTCTCCTGGAAGGAAGTCCTGGCTGGTTGGCTTTGAGAGTTCATGGGGCCAACACTGCTCTAGCTCTCCAGAACCTTCAGTGGGTCCCTTGCACCACCCACCAATGATCTGGGGGCACCACTTCCCTGTCAGTACCTCCTGGCTGGCTGTGTTGGGATTTTCCTATTATCAAATCCATTCTCTCATTACTTTCCTCTGCCTCCTTCCACAAAGCTGCTGACATCATGAGGCCTGTGGTGTAGGTGGTTTGTTTCATCCCACTTGTAGTTTGGTATTCAAGGATAGTTTATCACCTTCTGTGTGGTAAATGTCAATGATGTTTTGGTATTGGTATCCACTGGCTTTATTTTTATTCTTTGATATTTAAAAATTGGGATAAAATACACATAAAGTTTACCATCTTAAACTATTTTTAAGTGTACAGTTCAGTAGTGTTAAGTACATTCTATTGTGCAATCAATCTCCAGAATGCTTTTCATCTTTCAAAAGTGAAACTATATGAATTAAACAATTCTCTTTTCCTCCCTTCCCCAGCCCCTGGGAACCACCCTTTTAGTGGTTCTACCTATTTCTATAAGGGGATTGAATTCAGAGAGCTCAACAAACTGCTGCTGCCACGGCCCCATCATTAATCTGGAGTCTGTGTTCCATGCCCACGCCACCATAACAGCACCCAACACATAGAAAACACGCACATATTTAACTGATGAACGAGATATTCTTAATTCCTGTATCTTTTGGCAGGGTGATAGACTGCTTTCTTTTACTCATTAAAGTGATTTATGGTTAACATAAAAGTTGCCATCATTAACTGGACTAATACCTTTCCAGGTCAACATGCAACAGCTTCTATATGGGAGAAGGCTGCCAACTCTTGATTGTCCAACTAAAAAAGGGCAGGAGAGGAAGAGACTGTCTCAAATGGATGCTGATTTTAAAGTACTTTGTATTTTGCCATATGTGAATTTGTTGTGGCAGATTTCCTTACTATTTATGCTTGGTTGAGGCTAACATTATAACTTAAGTCGTCCCTGGGCACTACCTGTGATTTGGAGGGAGGGAAGTAGGTGGCCTCGGCGTACATGGGATGGCCTATTAAAAAGTAACCATTAGAACATAGATGTATCCAAGGTAGTTAACTAATTGGGTATAGTTGAAAGTTTTATAACAATCAGTGAAATCAAATGAAAAAAAAAATCTTACATTCGTATAGTGCTTAGAGTTACAAAGGACTTTAAAACTCTACCTCATTGATTTCCCATAATCCTTTAACACAGGTCTGGTAACTCTGTTCTGCAGGTGAGGAAATGGAGAGGCACACAAGACTAAGTGATGTGCTAACAATCACACATTTAGTCAATGTAGTCAGGACTCTGACTCTTCCTAGATTTTTTGATGTTGTTGTTTTGCTTTTTTACAACACTATACCTGAAGAATGTAGTGATAGAAACTATCTTATAGCCCATGTTGGAAGAAGGCAGGGTATAAATTACAAATATGTAAAAAACAAAAGTTCTCAATTAGTTTGGGTAAGAATAGCCCTCATTTTCTTCATACAATCCTCAAAACCACTCCTACCACTCAGTTTCTGCCTCCATCCTTGATCACCACATCTCTGGGTATCCTTGCAGAACAAAGACAGAAAAAGAGGGAAGAGCAGAAGTAAAAGCACCATGGCATGACAGTTCTAGAAGCATTAACACTACTACTAAGGATGAGGGTGATGTCCAGACTGAGCCTCTGCTGTGTGCCAGGCACCACGTTTGAAGCCTTACAAAAAATAAGTACTATTATCAACCCTGCAGAGTAAGCATTATGGTCCCCACTTTACAAACAACAAAACCAAGGTGCAGAGAAGTAACCTGCCCAAGATAATGCATTTAGTAAGTGAGGGAGTGGGAATCTGAATTCTAGGCTGTTCTAAACATTGATCTCAGTAATACGTATAACTTAAATAAGCATATAAACATTACAATTAGAAATCCACCATATTTAGAACTGAGTATGAATTTGATGCTTATCTTTATACAATTTATGAAAATGAAGTATGCCTGTTTTCTAAACATTTTATAACACTTATCTACATACGAAAAACTTTAAAAACATTTTTTTATTGCTTGGGTTAATTTCAAATGATCTCTTTTCACACTGTAAAGCAAATCTGGCAGCAACTCTCAAATCTGTTGGCTATCATTTCTGTCAAGGAAACTGTCAAGGAGTGAAACATTTCTTTTGAAATAGTCTTTGTGAAAATCTCTGACATCTTTTAGAAAGGACTTCTCTCTTCTCACTGAATTTTGGAAATGGCATATTTTGCGACAAAACTTGTTTTGTTTCATTTTTTCCAGCCATGATCTAGGTTGACTCTGCCCCTCCTTCCTAGTCTTTCTTGCTGCTGGGGGAAGCTACATGACTATTTCTGGCTAATGAGATTAGGCAGACATCTGCTGAGAGGAGAGCTTCTGGGAAACTTGCTCATCTGATAAAATGGGACATATGACTGGCATGCCCTTTTCTCTGTTTCTTCTAACTGCCTTGAATTAGGACTCAATGACGGGAGGTACAGCAGCCTTCTTGAGACCATTAAGCTTGAAGTCAAAAGCCAACATGCAAAGGATGACAGACCAGAAACAGAAAAAATCTGGGTCCTTGATGGCACTGTTGAGTGGTTAAACTCACACCAGCAGCTGTCTACATCTGGACTCCTTGTTCTGCAACCAAATACAGCCTGCCCTCCATATCCACGGGTCCCACATCTGTGGATTCAACCAACCATGGGTCAAAAATATTTTCTAAAAAGTCATTGTTGCTGATGTGTACCATGTAGTTAGGCTTACAATGGTTGCATCCATACTGAACATATACATACTTTTTTCTTGTCATTATTCCCTAATCAATATAGAATAACAACTATTTACATAGTATTTGCATGATATTAGGTATAATGAGTAATCTAGAGTTGATTTAAAGTATAAAGACAGATGTACATAAATTATATGCAAACATTATGCTATATTATCTAAAGGACTTGAGTATTCTCAAAATTGGTATCTGCAGGCGGTCCTGGAATCAATTCCCCTCAAATACCAAGAGATGACTATAAATCTCTTTTACCTCTTTTTGGGGGAGCCACTGTTTTCTATTTCTTGCAGCTAAACATAATCCTTACCGATAGACCAGCTGTTGTCTGTTGGGTAATCATCCTTTTTCCCTTCCCCAAATTCAACTATCCCCTTACATGTTGAAAGAACTTGTACAGAAAGAACTTGTACAGAATTGCACTTTCACATCAGGTACAGACTTATACACCTGAAAGTATTTACAAACTAAAATATAATACAAAATACATATAAACTAAATTACATGACTGATTCAGAAACATTGCTGAGAAATGTTTCTTCACCTCTTTGCCGAAGAATTTCTGATTCTGAAATAAATGTCATGTTTCCATGAGAAACTTTCTATTTCCTGCTTTCTTTGGCATTGTCCAAGTGAGGCCTTCTAGTTCTTATGATACACCCTGTTGGCTTTAAGGACTTCTCAGTGGGTCACATTCTCATTCCACACAGAGGAAAAGCATGCATTCAAGTGCACACACACATGAAAAACAATGAAATCTCCCCAGAACTCGATTTTATTCAAATTGATTAAAAATATGTTTTTCACAAAGTTCTTTTTGTGCTCTTCGGTGATATTTTATTTTTATTATTTTCAGTGACATTTTATTTTTAGGTATTTTATTTTTAGATTTACCTTTTCTGACTTATCTTGCATTTTACTCAGAAAATTTTACATCTCATTGGTTATTTTATTGAGCAAAGCTAACAGAACCAGTCAGTGTGGATGTGTTGGGAGTTGGACCACCTATAATTAACCAAGTTAAGCATAGGCACTTGGAGAATAATTTTATGCTTTATTAGACAATCACCTCTGCCCAAACCTTGAATTTAATTTATTAAAACAACAGCTTTAGTATCTCTGGATAGTTTTCTTCAAAAACACCTACATGGTTTAACAAAACAAGCACAAGCATATGTGTTTCCATGCATTAGTGATAATCAGAGTAAACGGACATTGTAGAAATGCAGCACATTAATACCGGAAATTTAATGAAGGAGACATGAGTTTAGAAATAAAACTGAAACCCACAGATTAAGAACTGGAATGAAGTATCTCTTATGTTTAACTGGCTCTGAAACTCAATTTTAGCTTCCTGTGGCTTTAAATGTGAGCACATGTGTGTGCGCTGTGCACGTGGCAGTTCACCCGAAATCCTTGCTCCAGCTTCACTCGATGCCCATTAATCATGGTGCCGTTTGGGCACTCCAATGCACTGAATCTTGCTTGTGATTTTATAATGTGGGGGCAATACTTACACCGCAGCATCCTGGTCAGGATTAAAAAGGTGACATATGATTCAATAATATGTCATCTGTATTTAGCATTGTGTGGTCTCTACCCAAAGTCAAATCTCATTCTGTGTCCATATATTTGCTCCCCTTATACCTTATCTATTTTCCTATTCCTCCCTTTCACATCTGATAACCAATAAAATGTTGTGTGTCTTTAAAAAAAAAAGGTGATGTACATATGCATGTATGTGAAAATTTTTATAAATTCTACTGTGCTATGTTGATTTAAGGCATTCTTAGTATTTCTATCTCGTCGAATAAGGGAAAAATTCTACTCTAAAAATCACATGCAGCATCTTCACTTTATAAATGTATTCCCAGCACTGTTTTGTTACTGTATTAGTGGTAATAACTGCCTAACAAAGGACTATTATTGCTGAGTGTGCTGGAGATTAAAGGATTTGAAGAAAAGAGAAACAAGGCTTTGCCATCTCTTTAAGGACCCAAAGACACCGCAGTAAAATGTTGTAAGGAGATTCTTTCCCGGTTTTAATAAATGGAGCAGGCCAGAGGCTCTCCCTGAGAGGTGGCGAGTAATTGTACATCTCACATGCTGACATGAAACAAGTGGTCAAGCCATGGTCTCCATATTATGTGCGGAGATGCTGAGAATCGAGTGTATGGGTATTTGACTGTAGTTGTAAAGGCCAATAGAGTTGTAAAGGCCATTTTTTTCCTTCTGTGAATAAATGCTAAAGACAAAACCTCCAAATTTCACAAAGTTTTTACTGTTTATCTCTCATGTAGATGGCCATCCATTACAACAGATGTTCTCTAGCTACTCTAGCAGGAATGCATGTGCTTTTTATGAGCCCTAATTAAATGATGTACGAAGGCATATTCTTCCCATCTCCCTATTATTTTGAAATATTTTATTGGCCAAATTGGACTTTTAACAAATGAAAAGCATTATAGCAAACATAGAGCCTTTTTGTTCCTGCTGGAAGAGTTCCAGCTGATCTGGACTACTCCCGGGGCCTGACAACCTTGTATGCAAACTAGAGAATTGGCAGGACTCTTGGTTTTGGCCAGTCATTACAAATTTCACAAATAGAAACTGGGGTGAAGGTACTACTCTCACATGGTCTCTATGCCACAGGAGAGGCACAGTCACAAGTATAACTCAAGTCTGAAGATAATTAAAAAGTAATTTCGACTGCATATTGGAATGCTTTGCTTTGGCCTTTTGTTTTCTGGAGAAAACAGGTCTAAATTATTTAGAGGAGGCTAATTTTTAAACTGGAATCACCAATGTCAATATAAAAAATAAAAAAAAAATTATACCTTTGAATCAGTAATTCCAATTTGAGATCTATTCTAAAGAAAGAATGGAGAAGAAAGAAGCTCTTTATGTCCAAAGATGTGAATTTAAAGGTTATTCATAATGGAGAAAAAATGGAGTAAATCATGGTCCATTCAAATGATTATGCAGTATTACAAATGAGATTTATAAAATATTTTAAACACATGGAAAATATAAATGAAAAACAAGATGTCAAAAGTTATGAATAGCACTATCAGTTATATAACATATACCTAGAAAAACACTAGAAAGAAATACAATAAAATATGGAGTGGGTACAATGAAAATATTAATAATGATTGTCTTTAATTTTAATAAATTCTATAAATTTCAATGTTTATATATTTTTTCCAGTAACAAAAAGATCTTTATTAGAAAGGAAATTAAGTTAGCTCACATTCCCACCACACACAGAAACTGCACGGCAGCTGAAATTAATTAACTAGGATATGCAAGTCTAGAATTTAAAATGCATTGTGGTTTGTCAAAACAGCTAAACATCTGACAATGGATCACAAACTGCAAAACAGTATCCTCATGGTCTCAATAGGTCATTGTGCCTATTAAAAATTTTACTTTTATTCATTTACCAGGGAGGTAGAGCAAAGTGAATTTACTGCATATATTTTTTTTCTCAGAGTTTACCGAAGTATTTAAATACAATATTTAAGATTCTTTTGGATCAATACTCTATCCTTAACTCAATTCTGAGCAAACAAAGATAAAATTCACTCATCTTCACTCCAGAACATCATTTTGGGCAACGTAATAACTAATTTCATTTATATACTACACATCTAGCCATAGTTACATTATTTATAAGCTCATACAGTCTATAAACTATAATGTATTCATAGGCCACAAATGTGAATGTACCTTTGTTCACTTTTTTCTCCTTCCAGTAGAAACTGCTCAGAAAATATATGCTTCCAATGATTAAAAATTGCTGAGGAGCATACATATGTATTTGCATTCTTTGTGTGTATGCATTTTTATTGACTTATATGGGGTCTCTTTCATTTTAGTCTTAATTGCCTCTTCTGCCTTCTCACATTTCACAAGCAACCAGATAGACCACAGGTTTGTAGGCTCCTTAGAGAAGAGGCATTATCTTTATCATCACTGTACATTTCCTTATGGTACCTAGCACATCATTTACAAAAAGCAAACACCTGACATGAGTAACAGGGAATCATAATTTTCCATTTCTACTATAGTGAGAATACAGGTAACCTTTGCTTCCTGAGCTATGGGCGATGGGTAAACTTGGGGGAGCCAAGGCAGAGCCTAGTTGCTGAGCTTAGTAAACCTGGAGCAAGATGAGAGGCCTGGTTGTGGGCAAAGTAACGAACAGGCTGGCCTTATGTAAGGGAAGGGCCATGCAGGAGACTGTAGCTGGAAGGAAGACTGGAGAGAGAAATAGGAGGGAACTTCCCATTACCCCTGTGAAAACTTAGAAAAATCTACACTTCTCACTAATGCCTGTGCAATGGGAGTCCTGCTAGCATGTGGGTACAGGGCAAAAACAGGAGCTCCCCATGGAGATAGTCCACACAGGGATAGTACATACGTTTATTAAACTGGATCAAGAGCCCAACAATTATCTGCTAAGTACCTACTTTGTGCCCAGAACTATGTTAAATGCTTTAGGCATTCAAAGGAAGCATAACTCATACATGCTTGTCACTGATCTGACCACTTCCAACATAGTAGATCCTCATTATTTGCAGATTCCATATTTGTAAATCCACCTCCTTGCTAAAATTTATTTGTAACCCCCATATCAAACCATTCTTGGACATGCACACAGAAGCAAAAAATTTGAGGTTCCAGCTGTGGGACAAGGCAATGCCCTGCCTTTTTGTTTCAGCTCTCATGCTATAAACAAATGTCTCTTTCACAGTCTATTTAATGACACTTCTCCCCCTTTTTTTAGTCTGTTGGTGATCTTGCTAATGTTTAAAATGGTCTTCAAGTATAGTGTGGAAGTGCTGTCTAGTGTTCCTCAGCAAAACAAGGTTATTCTGATGTCCAGCCACGGTCAAGAACCACTGCCTTAGAAGGTGAGAGAGTACACAGTCTATGAAGAGTTGGTAGTCCCAACGTTGTCGATTTCACCCAAAACTGCTGATGCTGATTGATCTGAAAAGTTATCCAGATTCTTAAATCTCCTTTGCACATTCATTTCTTCTGCTCTCCACCCTGTACTGGAGGTAGATGCTATCACTTTTCAGATAGATGCTGAAATCCAACCTAAGTGGGTACCTTCTTGAGTCTAAATATGCCTGTTTATAGTTAAATGTTTTGATTTTTTAAAATAAGTTCCTGCTAAGCTGAATTTACATATGAAAGCCAGAAAAGAGACATATGAATTTCAAGCAAAGGACATTATTATTTCTACCAGCAAGTCTCTATAAGTCAAGAATAATACCCAATAGGTACCTAATGGATACTAATCATACACTTTTTCTGCCAATCTCTGTGATTTTGGTTCACATTCCTCTTTGGAGTCAATATCTTCAACATTTTTTAAAAAATGAACAAACCAACAAACCCCCCAAAATCTCCACATATGCAGGGAAGACACAGATCAATAATCACTGAATTTAAGTGTTCCTTTGAATCCAAAATGTCCTATATACCTAGAAAGTGCCATTAGAAAATCATATGTATGATATAGAACTTGATGGAAATGTTTGTGCCGGTAAGGCAAAGCAAACCCTCTGGCCAATATCCAGGGTGATTTGCATGTGACTATCTGTATTTAGACCCTGAGAGATCTCTCAGCAATGAAGCAGGACTCTTTGTTCTGAAATACTTGAAAGCAAGATCGAGAGGTAGATAGAAGTTTCCAGGGATTTGTTTATAAAAACATTATCCTGCCATTTTGTTTGCATAGATCTAAATACAGGTTTCAGATCTAATCTGGAGATATATGAGGCAGTATTATGTTTCGATTGGTCAAAGTAAGACATCGACATATCACAAACACTTATAAATTCATACAGAGTTTACAATGCTCATAACAATAAAAATTGAAATGAAATGACACTGAGTGAGACTTTATGTGCTAGGTACCAATGCTTTTCATGCCTGTCAAGTCCATGGTCACCATGGGTTTGTGGCTGTCTCGCCTAACCCCTGGACTGGAACTGAGAGGAGCCATAGGGTTTTGGGCTGATGCATGCAGTGGATTAGGATCCTAAGACATCTGTAAAAACTTCATCTCAAGGTAGCATCAAGAAAAGGGGTAATCATCTCCTGGATGACATGGACTATGTTTGCTGCCTCTCAGAGAGGGCATGTTGAGTTTTGGGGGGAATGTCAGAGGTGGCTCATCAGTGGCCGGGATGGAGTTGAGGGAGAGGACTGAGCAGAGCTCAATTTATAAAGTTGCTGCCTAAGCTCTGGAAAAAGAACCTCACGTTTTGCACTCAGACAGGAAAAAGGGACAGTGTGTAATGATGGGCCAGGTAAAGCAGGTGAAAAGAGGGAGGGGACTGCTAACTTTCCCACACCATAACTGGGTCCTGACAGCCTGCTCCTGCACTGACAGTTATCTTCTATTGAACCAAAGGCTCAGTGGTGCAGAAAGAACCAAGCTGGATCAGCTTCTGCCTCTTGCCCTGCAGCTCTGATCTGAAATACACCTGAGGGGAGAGGGGCCTCTGGCTCGGAGGCCCTGGCCTGTCAAAACTCAGTGGCGTTTTGATCTCTGCCCCAGCCTGCCCTCTCCAACTGAGCTGAGCATCTCTAATAAGCAGCCTCACTGCATGGATCCCCTCGCCTGGTCCTCTTTCTCTTGCTCAGAGCTGTGCTGCTGCCTAAGCATTTCATTCTCTGTCACATGCTCTATGGCTTCCTGAGGGGAGTCCTTTGGAAGCCAGGGTTGCAATGTAATTGCTGCAGCTGCCATTGAAATTCACTCTTGGATTTCTGTTTCCTGAGCAGGAAGTTCTGAAAGCTCCCACAGAGAAGGAACAGGCTTCGCATCCTGTGGGCTCAGGGTACCCCGACAAACTCCTAAAGCCTCATTTCTGTGTGGTCTCTTTCAAAACCTTCTGAATGTTCCAGGAGATCTATTTCTTGATAAAATTTTCTCTCATACTTGGGGTCAGGCCAGAAGAGAAAAGAACAGATGTTAGATCTAAAGCTTTCTCAATTCAACCACTTGACCGCTGGCCCACTCATCTGCTGCAATGTAAATGAAATGCCTTTGAGCCTTTCTCACTCAGGGAAAAAGATAGCCTCCAAAAAAGTTAGAGATATCCCTTCTTCAAGAAAATCAACATGAAAAAACAAGGTGATTGGAGTCAGCTGTGAGAACATTAAAGTGCCCCCCCCCACTCCACCCCACCCAACCTCAGAAAGTCAGAATGGATTATGCTTAATTCAGTTCTCAAACCCTTACATGGAATTTCCTTCTTTTGGAAGTTGTCACCTGACAAAAAAAATATGCTTCAGTCCCTAAAAATGCAAATTCTCTCAAGAGTAGCCCTATAATGAACCACAGCTTAGATGTGGAGTAAATATTATTATCCCAGCTGGGAAAATTGATGGTAGAGTGGTGCTGAGGACAGGGCTCAGTGAGCACTCACGACTAAAACCTCAGGTAAAAATGAGCAGTTGAGCATGTTGACAGTTATCTTAGTGATTTTTCTCCTCCTTTACCCTACTCACAGTTACCAGAAAGGCCTGGCAAATGATAAAACACCACACACAAACATTATGCCCCAAGAGATCTTGCTTTGGAAAATATTCATGCCAGCTGCTCCCAACACACTGGCCCTTCAACAGCCTATTGGTTGCCAATGAGGAGACTGGCTCTCAGATTTCTAATCTGGCCTGGAAGGACTGATGCTCTGCTGGGCTCAGGGATCTGTACAAAGCCCCCTCAGAGAAATTCATTCATTGAAGAAATATCATCTTTCCCAGGATGTAATGACATTTATTATAAAGCACACCACATTACCACAAAGAGCCAATTAAACCATGACACAAACTTTGTTATCATATATAATTTCTATTTTATGCTACTCGAAAGAGCTCTTTTAGAGCAATTTAGGCAGGAATGTACCATATATCCCCCTTGTCAAGTCATCAAAAAGAAAATACAAGCAAGATAAATTCATTAAAGCCTTCCCAAAATCTTGTCCACACCCTTTCATAAGTTTGAAGTGACTCTTGTGAATCACTTCATTTCAAACTGTTTATTTTGAAATAGTTTTAGATTTACAGAAGAGAGTACAGAAAGCTGATGCTGCTGGTCTACGTGCCATACTTTGAACAGCAAAGCTGTAGTAGAATACCTAAATTTAGGTCCCTGAATTGCTATTTACTGGCTGTGTGATGATGGCTGACCTTCAGTCTCCTCGTTTGGAAACTGGGACAATAATTCCTTTACCTTCCAAGGTTGTGTAACACCCACAGGAGCCCTCGGTTAACTGTAAAGTCCTACAAACCTCAGTTATCACTATCACCACCTATGAGGCATGATGTAGAATTCTTGCCCCAAAGGAATTTACAGCCATTATTGAATGACTGTTTACATTTGGTGCTGCACAATTATACAGTGATTTCATAACCTGTTCTATAATCTCACCTTCGCAGTAACCCCAAGAAGCAGTTAAACTAAACTGTACCTTCATTTATAATATATGTTATCCTTAAGTTCTGAGGGTGTTACTTTTTCATAGTGGTTACACTCTACTTTGAACATATCGGCCTGTCAGCCTTGTCAACACTGCCACTGTAAGAAACTTCATACTCTATGAATGGGGCTTTGTCAACACTGGGTCACTGGATCTGTTTTACCTGGCCTGAATCTTTCTTACTTCTCAGAGACAAAACATCTCTGCAAACCTGGACTTTTGGGCCCAGCCGGTTTCATGGAGTGCACCTCTCCCTGGTAGCCTACTGCTTGGCAGAGGCATTGAACGGGTGGGGTATTGCTAGCTCCAGCTGTTTCTAATTAATCTCACCAGATGATCTGCCATTAATTTAACTATTTAACACAACAATTTTAAGTCAAAAATAACCACTTTCCCCCTGTCTTTCTTCTCCTGACTGCCTCAGAAGGAGAGGTGCTAGTGGGGTGATGGTCTTGATCAACCTAGAAAATCCACATAGAACAGGCTTGAGAAAGATTTCTGTAGACATTTCTAGTCCCTCCCACCTTTCCTATCCCCTCATAAAGAGCTAAAGATTCACGGGGAAATTTAAAAAATTGCCTACATCAGCAGACTCATTCGTTTATGTACTCCTAAGTCTTCTTCCATCTCAAAGCTGTCTAAAGGTGCCACTCCTGGGTCTAAATTACAAAAAAGGTTAAACTCATTCTCTGGCTTAAAAATCTTTTGCTGATAATTCAGGATTCCCTTTTTAATAGCTGCTAAAAACAAGATGTTGTCTTAACAACTGAAAACATAGATGAGGTCAGATCATTTGCAGAGTAGCTTGAGGAAGCACTATAATCTTATCCACTGTGGGGAGAAATTTAGTTTAGAATGAGGGAAGGCCGGCTGGCCTTGGACTCTATCCAAGGGAGTTTTGTCACTAAATTCCCTGAAAGAGAGCCTTATAAGGCAGTTTCTTCTACAGTATACCCTAAGGGCAGGCTCTAGGGACAGGATGGAAATCATATTTAAGGATGACAATAAGAACCTGCTCCACTTAATAAGATATTAAAAGTTATAACATCCTTTCCCAGACATCCCCCCTCCTCACTTAGCTTACCTCTCTGCTCTCCAAAAGAGAATCCTCACAGAATACTCCTGACTCCCACACGAGCATGTACTAGTATTCCACAGTTTTCACCTGCAAGCTGTTCCTGGTGTATAAACTAAATGTGCTTTATGGCTATTTAATTCCAGGCCTTTTAATTCAGTCTCCTGTAGAACAGAGGGTCAGGCACCTTTCATTTAATAACTAATTCCCAAACCATGAAGAAACATTAACTTGTTCTTTGGAGTACTTTCCTCTAAAAGAATCTTAAGTCCTTTAAGACCCTTCTTCAAAGTTGCCTATTCTTTTCTAAAGCTGCTTCAGGTTTTCAAATCTTTCCTAAGATGTAGTGATTTAAACTGAGTAAAGTGATAAGAAAGAACCAGTGATTCACAGCTTTCCAGAAGTTTCTGTGTTCAAGTAGGGCAACTGAGGCCAGGAAAAAAAAATTAAAACATTTTTAATGGGCCAGGTAGACTCTTTGGGATATGACTTTTTCTGTTTCTGATCTGAACACAGAGAGAGAAGAATGTGGATTATGGGAGGAACAGACTACTGAAATGAAATAAGAAAGTAGCTGTAATTTGGGAGCAGGGCTGGCTAATGAGCGAGCAATGTCAGGGCACTTTGTGAGGAGTTGTTCTGTAAGAAAAAAGCACAGTACAGGCTTTTCACTTCCAAATAACAAACAGCTTGCCATGGGTGGTTAGGACCTCCAATTTGACAATGCTTCTAAGATTTGGGAGAGAAACTAAAGGTCTTGTGAAGAAGGAATTAGGCGTCTCTTGCCAGGATTATCGTAATAGTTTCCTAATGGGCATCCCTGACCAGTGTTGCCCACTTCCAATCCATCTGAAGGGCAGCCAACAGAGATTTTTTTCAAAGCACAAATCCAATTACATCACTCCCACTGCTCTTGTGATAGGGTCAAAACTCCTTAATGGATGATGAGGCCCTTGACCACTGAGCTGTTAAGGGTCTAGCTGCCACCTCTGCTCTCCCTCTCTGTGAGGGAGCCCTGTGGAACCACGTGCTATTCCTCTGCTTATAATGCTCGTCTCACTTCCTTCTAAAACTACTCTAAGCTCCGTACTAGCTTCTCTTCAGCCGATTCCTTCTCATCCCTGGCTCAGTCAGGACATCACTCTTTTAGGAACTCATTTCTAGCTCTTTCTCCACAAATCTGGATTAAGGATACCCTGCTCCCAGGTTCCTTGACTGTCTCTGTGGAATGACAGTGGTAGTTTAACAAAGTATTGTACTGACTTGCATTATCCCCCCACCCTCAACCTTTGACACAAGTCATTTAATTTTGGAACCCTGTTTCAACTTTCAATTAAGTTCTACCATTCTGACACCAGTTACGTGTGTGTTTTTCCCACACTATCAAGCAATTCTCCAACACCAGCGGGGTGTCCTACAATTCAACTCAATTCTAACACTATCTACCTAGAGATAGCATTAGATCACGCAGGTTAAGAGCTCAGTCCCACAAGACTGCCCAACCCCCCACTTCACATGTTGACCAACCATCCAGGTTGTCATCTGTGTTTTTGACCAACTGGTTAAAGATTGGAGGTCCCAACAAGAAGGGCATTCCCTTCTTGGGTTTATTAATCTGCTAGAGTGGCTCATAGGACTTGGAGAAACATTTTACATAGTTACTAGGTCATCGTTTTATTATAAAAGGTTATCACTCAGAAACAACCAGATGGAAGAAATGCACAGGGCAAGGTGTGGGGATAGGGGCTCAGCACTTCCATGCATTCTCCAGGAGCTCCACTCTCCCAGCACCTCCACATGTCCACCATCCTTTGGGTTTTTAGAGGCTTCATTACATAGGCATGATTGATTAAATCATCAAATTCAGCCGTTGGTGACTGAACTAACTCTCCAGCCCCTCTCCTATTCCAGGGAGTGGGAGTGGGGGAATGGGATTGAAAGTTCCAACCCACTGATCACATGGTTGGCTCCACTGGCCATCAGTCCCCATCCATACTTAGGTGACTTAGGGGCTTTCCAAAAGTCATTTCATTAACTTAACAAAAGACATCTTGTTTACTCTCAACACTTGGAAAATTCCAAGGGTTTTAGGAGCTATGTGGCAGGAATGGGATGAAGATCAAATATATATTTCTTCTTATAAATCACAATGTCACATATTCATAAATTCATTGAAAAAATAGTAATAGAACATTGACATATAAATGATAAGTTATCAACATAAAAATGAGCCTAAAATGAGCTTCTCAAAGGACAAATGTTTAAAATTTAACAAAACGAGTTTCTGAAAATCAAAATCTTTGTTGAAGCTTTTTCCATTTACAGAACAGTTTCTGTTGCTCTGAACCTAATTCTGACTAGCAACAGGATGTGGAAATATTGAAATTTGAGGGTTGGAGGAAAGTGACCACCTAATGTTAGAATTCAGGATAAGATGAGTCAATGTCAGATGTATTGCCTAGACTTCAGGAGGGTAGAAGATGTAAGGAGAAAAAAGAGCAGACAGGCAGGATGGTCAACTGCCTGCATTTCCAAATAAGGGGGCACTTTCTTAAGAGGATTCCTTTGTTTAGTCAACAAATATTTAAGAAGGTTCCAATTATTAGCTAGCCACTGTGTTTATAAAGAATTATAAGATGGAGTCCCTCTTTTAGGATGCTCCCAGTACTGTAGAGAAGACAGTCAAAGAATGCTTTGGAGGCTGCAGGGAGATGCTATGCTAACTAACTAGCAGAACTTGTTTTCCCCTCAGGAGCTCTGCTCCCTTTGCTGAAATCTTCACATGAAATCTGCATGGCTTGCCCACCCCACTTAATTCTGCTCATCCACCCCTAGTTTCTGTCCTGTTGCACATTCTTCACAGCACATAAAACTACATGAACATTTCTGTTTACTTGTTTTTGTCTAAAGCTTACAGTAAATGCCGTCATAGATGGATCTTGTCTATCTAATTCAAGGCTGAGAACAGATGTATACCTGGCAAATTCATATATTCATTCATTCATTCATTCATTCGACATATATTTAAAGCATCTATTAGTGCCAGGCACTGATCTAGGCCCTTGGGGATATATCAGGGAGCAAAAATTCCCTTCCCTCATGGAGCTTACTTTCAGGTTGAATAATGATAACAATGGATATTCACAGTGCTTTCTGTGAATAAGCTTTACAACACTGACTCTTCACAATAACTCTATGACATAGGTATGATTACAATCCTTATATTATAGATGATGAAACCCGAGCCCAGAGAAGTCAAGTAATTTACTCAAGGCTAAGTGGCAAAGTTAAGATTCACATCCAGGCAGTCTGGTTCTAGAGCTCAGCAACTTAATTATTCTGTGTGAATACCTTTTGCTTACATATACACACAATACGTGTGCAATAAATATTGTTGAAAAAATGGCTGGAAGAGCTGAAGGACAAGGACATTATTGGGGGTTGGGGGGTTGGTGGTGGAAGAGTCAAGGAGCTTCACAGAGAAAGTGGCACCTGTTAATCCTTGAAGGCTAAGAGTTCAAAGGGTGGAAAGATAATTGAAGGTGAGACTAAGGGTGAGATTCTAAACAGCAGCAAATAGCAGATATTGTGGCTGGACCATTAAGGGAGTTGGAGAGAAGACTCCAAATAATAGAGTTATTGTGAAAAGCCTCTTATGTCCTGTTAGGTAATTTGAACTTGGTTCTAAAGGTACTAACAAGGGAGATCCTTAAGAATGAATTCAGATTCCACAAGTAAAAATTAATTCTGAGGGAGAAAAAGAGGGGATGGAACCCAAAGGGACCAAGGTGGCAGAAATGGGATTGCCAAGGAACTCAGATATAAAGGACCATGAACAAAAAGTATAACCAAAACTGGAATAAAGAAGTACTATGTTCTCTTCCAGCTGTGAGGTTTTATTATACATCTCAACTTATCTATATTAACTTTTTATTAAACTAAATTGTCATATCTCATTTTCCAGTTACTCATGACTTCAGGGACTTCAAAAAGATCTAATGGCAGTAAATTCATGATGACGGTTTTAAGATTTGAGATGATTAGTTCATTACCTTTCAAACAGATTTTCAAAAATATGGCTTTGCCTCTTATCACAGAGATACAGAAAAGAAGCAGACCAAGATCTCTCCAAAAAGTGGTAAGTGGTGACCTCAGAAAATAAGGGGAAGGTTGAGAGTGTATCCGGGGCTCTGGTGAAAGCATTCTGGGAGGGGAGTTTGCAACTTGTATGGATACTTTCTTCACCGGTGAGACCAGATCTGTTTTGTGTATTCCTGGCTCTACAGCACCCAGACATATTAGATGCTCAAAAAGTGCAGGTTACATGAGACCAAAACAAAAGAATGCAGATTGAACCACACTATTGTGGCTAAGTCCCACAAAGCCCCTCCCTCTCAATACATGAGGAAGCAAAACTCAAGTTTCTTGTGAGGGTAGAAATGGCTGGAGGAACCTAGAACATGCATTTTCTATTCTTTGCAAAGCCCAATACTAACTGGCACAGAAGTAAACAGCACTATATTGGGTTTGCTCTTATAATTGTCAAAACATATCCAGGCATCAGGAGCAAGATATAAGGAAATTGGTTTTATCTCTATTTGTCTCTGCCGTGGAAAAGTTCTCTGATGGATCTCACATTATTATCTGTTCTCTCTGGCATTCTCCTATAAATGGTCCCAGGCACTATACCTCATATCTCTAAATTTAGGTTGGGAAGAAAAGGCTAATTTATGCCAAGTTTTCCAGTTTTAGATGCTATTTCTCTTAACTTTTTCCCAAATATAAAGCAAAACCCAGTCTATACCCTCATGGAGTTTGCAGTCTGGAGCAATGCTGAGGAGCTGTGAGTATATGGTAATGAGGTTATAAAACCACAGGTATACCTCATTTTATTGTACTTCAAAGGTGTTGTATTTTTTACAAATTGAAAGTAAGACCCTCTACCTGAAAAATGAGATATGCGTGTAGTTCCTTATGACTATCAGTCTCAGCTACAGGCTAGAATGGACAATTCTTAAACAATCACTAAGCTACCCTTCTTCCTTCACAAGGCAAGTACAGTGATTTGGAAAGACTATGGGGAATGTTTCCCTTGGAATGTTTATAAGAAAATCTCAGTATTTGTAATGAATTCTTAAACTATGCACATTTCTCTTTCACATGACTGATAAATTAGATCCAAAGGAATACTTTTCCAATAGACTGTTTCTATTGGAAAAGTATGTGAATTGTTTTGGATTGTGATTTTTAAGTTTAAGGTAACGATAATATAGTGAGCAGTAAGTTATACAATTTAAGGCTTTCAATAGTGAACTCTGAAATTAATGACAAAAGATCCATTAGCATATGGACTTCTGGGAAAAGCTCTAAAAAAAGAATTATTTGGGAAGTCTGGAGAAAGTCTGAGTTGTATTAAAGAAGCAACTGCTTCTGTCATTTCAAGAGAACTGCCTCGCTGCCTTTCTCTACCTTGGCTGGGACCAGGGGAAGGACTGCCAAGGTTGGATTTCTAACTTTCCCTTGAAACTACTGCCCATGGAAAATGTTATTTCAGGCATTAGAGTTTAAAAAAAAAAAAAAAACCGTTTTTTTTTTTTTCACTTTCAGATTTACTCTCTCTATATTTCCCTCTTTCCTTTATGACAAAATTGTACTTGTTTGGAATAAAATAAACTATTGAACATAACCTCAAAAGCATTCCTGCTGAACAGTGCATCCTAGGGAAAGTATACAGAAAAGGAACGAGAAAAACAAATTGGTCATCGGTTCGCAACATTAACTGCATCATAAAATCATTCTCAAAGAGTGTATTTTTTTTTTTGCCCACAAAAAATTAGCTACGTTACTGTTTAAGAATCTGTCATTTCTAGTAAGTAAATTAAGCTTGGGACAACTTCTCTCTGAAAGTCCTTACTTTGCATTTCATCATTAAACTTTCTATCTAGTGACTTCACTTTTATAAATCCAAGGAAAAAAAAAAAAGGGTGAGAAAGGTTCCCAAACGAGTAAGGGACGCTTTTGCGAATCGACTTGCCAGCTGTTAGCATCAGCTGAGTGAGCTTTTGGGATGCGAGAGTCTGAGATACCACAAAATCTCTACACACACAATGGCCCTGCAAGTCCTCGCTTTTCTGGCGCACGCAGCACACTCTCAAAATAAAACCACCAAAAAGAGAGAAGCGGAGGCGCCGCCCATCCTCGCCCGCATCCTCGCGGCTGCCAGCTCCGCCCCTCCCATCTGTCCCCAGCGACGGCCACCGGAGGAGATGCGGGAAGCAGGGCGGGGCGCGCGGGGCGCGCGGGCCGCGGACGCCCTGTCGGGTCTGATCCTCCAGGGTGCGTCCGAATCTCCCGCCGCGTGGGCTGAGGCAGGGGTTTTAGGAGAGGAAAGCGCTTGTGCCCACCTTGCTCGCAGGTGCCCTTGCTGACCTGGGTGATGGCCTTCTCCCCGCGGCTCTCTGCCCTCAGGCTGGCGGCACGCAGCTGGCACCCGCTGGGGTAGGTGACGCCGTCGCTGCCGCACACGGGGTAGCGGGTCTTGCACACACACACGCCGCTCACCCCCGGGCCGCCGGCTGCTGCCCCGGCTTTACCCTTCCGCCTCTTGCGGCTCTTCACGCACTCCATGCCCGGCGCGCAGTGCCCCCTGCCGGCGCCGCCGCCCCCGCACGGCTCGCCCTCGCCGCGGGCGCACACCGGGCAGCAGCCGCAGGCGTCGCGGGTCTCGCCTAGTGGGCAGCCCCGCGGGGGCAGGGGCGGGCAGGCGGCCGGCTCGCAGGGGCCGCAGGTGTCGGAAGAGGAGGAAGAGGAGAGGGGCAGGAGCAGGAGCAGCAGCCCGGCGGCGCCGAGGAGCAGGGCGCGCAGCGGCGGCCGCTCCATGGCGCGGCACTGTGGTGGCGGCGGCGCGAGCGCGAGTGAGCCGGGCCTCGGCAGCCGGCGTCTTAAACGCCGCGCCCCGCCCGGCCCGGCCGCGGGAACCACACCCCGGGGCGGTGAGAGTGCGGCCGCCCCGCCCGGGACCTCGGGGCTCCAGCGCGCTCCTGCTGACCGGGCGGGGTGCGGCATCCGCGCCGGCCCACGGGCCTCGGGCCCACGCCGCCTGCGCTGGGCTTTGGGCTCCGAGCGCACTCTGCTGGGTCCCTCTCAGACCCCTGCTTCTGCCCCGCGGGGTGCGCCCCAGTCCCTTGTAGGTCTCCCACAGTGAGAGCGGCTCCCTTATCCTCTGGTTCCCCATCTTTCCCAGTCCAGATGTTTGTACTTCTTAACAACGACTTTGAACCGACCCAGTTTTTAATTTATTAACTTCCCCCTAGGCCCGAGAGGCCGGAGTACTGATTACTCTGCGGTTTAGGAAGCTCTTTAAAAACAATTCGTTTTAAAAACCCCACGTGGGCATTTTGTGTTCTCGCTGGCCACAGGCCCCATATGGTCTTGGGTGCCAGGCTAAAAAGACAAATCGTTGCCAGCCACTACTCTCTTTGGAACCTCTTAACTGCCTCCTCCCCTTCTGCTTTCTTAGGCTAAGTCAAGTTTTGAGTGTGAGTACTGGAATCCCCGTGAGAACTGTGTCGTTGTCTGAAGTTCATATTAAATTGTGTTAGGTCTCCATCAGACCTCTACGGAGAACTGATCTAGGGGTGCCACTGAGAACCTAAAGCACCTCCAGTTTTCACCAAACCTGTGAGGGTTTTGCTGTAAACGACTGACAATTCCTCCTAATCTTTCAGTAAAGAACCCTACAAACTTAACTTCAACGCTTTTCCAAGAATATTTGCCCTTCGGACTCTTCCTATCCAGACACTAAAGTTGTTTCCATTTTTAGTGAACATAAAACACTGCAATGTGCATGATTCTGTGTGTCACATTTTAGTTCTTTTTTTCTTGGCATAAATACAAGGATTTATATAATTTTGAGCTAACTTAAAATGTGTGGTTTGCAATGTCATCAGCAATATATAGATGCCACTCTCACCAGAGTCTTCCTAGGATTACAGTAAACTTTTTTGAAAATTAAATAATAGCAATATTGAAGGAGTAAAAAACCACAAACACTTTCCTATTCAGAAAACCTGGCATTGCTTTTTGGCCTCTCTAACAGATTTTAGAAAAGTGGCATTTTTTTTTTAAAAAGTCACATGACATAATTGTTTAAAAGTAATGAAAAATCTTCAGAGCAGAGTTTTCCTAAATATTCTTGCCTTTGTCTCACAGTAAGAGATAGTTTATGTGACCTAATATACAGTTTCAAATCGAAAGAAATGCAGTGTGCACTGCAATATTCTTATTCTATTTCAATTTTATTAATTTTCTGGTCAAGGTCCACTAAATTGATTTCACGACATACTATGTCAGTTTTAGGTTCCCCAGAAACCAATCATGAGACAGTGCAAGTAGTTTACCTGAGAGGCCACATCAGGACACACTAGTTGGTGGGGGCGGGGGAGGGAGCAGTAGGGAGTGAACAGGAAAGACAGCCAATAAAGATGCTTATCAAGTCAGCAGCCAGTGGGGGGGCTCTGCTGCCAGATAGGAGCTCAGGCTCTACAAATTGTGAGTGCATGTTGCCGGCAAGAGGATGGGAGTTGATGAGGACACTGATAGCAGCTGCGCCACTACGGGCTGCTCTCCAGTGTTTTTAAACTCTGCGTGGGAGCTAGCAGTAAGAATACAAGCAGGTGGGACAATAGAACCCCTCTGGGAGGCCCTCACTGTCCAGAAGGGGGAAGAGCAAGCAGGGTTCTCATCTCTGAAGGGGGGCTGGGCTGTGTGATAGTGCCAGTAGGAAGGACTTGAAAATAGGGAGAGAACTCCTTACTTCCAAGAAAGAAGATTGTCACCTATTCGGTTCAGTTCTAATGAGATGAAGAGCCTGGATGTGGAGATAGGATTATGTCATCTGCAAATACAATTTCACTTCTTTCTGTTTAATGTGGATGTCCTTTATTTTTCTTGCCTAATTGCCCTGGTTATTCCATTATAATGTGGAACAGAAGTGGTGAGACTGGGCATCCTTGTTTTGATACTGACATAAGGGGGAAAGCTTTCAGTCTTTCACCATTAAGTATGTGTTACCTGCAGTTTTTTTCATAGATGGTCTTATGAGGTTGAGGAAATACCTCTCTAGTCCCAGGTTAATTGCTTTTATCACGAAGAGGTGTTGAATTTTGTAAAATGCCCTTTTTGTATCTATTGAGATGATTGATAAAGATGTATTTTAGTCTATCGATATGGTGTATGACATTAATTGATTTTTGAATATTAAACCAAATTTGCATTCCTGGGACAAATTCCACTTGGTCATGATGTATAACCCTTTCTTATATGTTTCTGGATTTAATTTGCTAATATTTTGTTGGCGATTTTTGCATTTATATTCGTAAGAGATATTGGACCATAGTTTTCTTGCGATGACTTTGGTTTTGGTATCAAGGTAATAGTGGTCTCATAGAATGAGTTAAGAAGTGTTCTCTCATCTTCTATTTTTTTTTTTTGGAAGAGTTTGTGAAGAATTGGTATTAATTCTTCTTTAAATGTTTAGCAGACTTCATCAGTGAAACTACTTGGGCCTGGGCTTTTCTTCATGGGAAGTGTTTTGGTTAGTATTTCAATCTCTTTACTTGTTACAAGTCTGTATTTGTTTGCTAGGGCTGCCATAACAAAATACCACAGATTGGGTGGCTTAAGTAACAAAAATTTATTTTCTCACAGTTCTGGAGGCTGGAAATCCAAAATCATGGTGCGGGCAGTGTTGGTTTGGGTTCCTCTGAAGACCAAAAGGACAAGATCCTCTACGCAATTAGACAAGGTGCCACCCACAAAATATCAAGCACCGCCCCCTCCCCCCACTAAGACTGCTGCTTTACAAATTACAGCTTTGTGTTGCTTGAGTCTGCCTTCCCTATAGATGAGATTTATTGTGATAACCATAGAATTGTCCCCCCTGAGAGTGATCTCCTGCTTTCTTTTTATTAAAAATTATTTGGGTGACATTGATTAATAAAATCAAATAAGTTTCAAGTGTACAATTCAACAGTATGTGGTGTATGTATTGCATTATGTGTTCACTTTTCAAAGTTAGATTTCCTTCTGTCACCAAATATTTGACCTCTTTTACCGCTATCTACCTCCCTCCTCCCGCACTTCCTTCTGGTGATCACTAATCCACAATCCACGTCCATGAGTCTTAGTTTGTCATGTCTGTTTGTTGATTTCAGTTTTACATCCCACATATGAATGAAATCATATGGTTTCACCTTTTTCTGTCTAACTTATTTCGCTTAGCATGATTATCTCACGATCCAAATACTGTCACAAATGGCAGTATTTCATCTTTTCTAATGGCTGAGTAATATTCCATTGTATATATATACTACAGCTTCTTTATCCAGTCATCTATTGTAAGACACTTCAGTTACCTCCATGTCATGGCCACCGTGAATTATGCCACTATGAACATTGGGGTGCACATACCTTTGAGGATAAATGTTTTCAGGTTTTTTTGGTAAATACCCAGAAGAAGTATTGCTGGATCATGTGATAATTCAATTCTTAGTTTTTTTGAAGAACCTCCATACTGTTTTCCATAGTGGTTGTACCAATTTGCATTCCCGCAAGCCTTATGAGGGTTCTTTTTTGCCTAAAACCTCTCCAACACTTGTTATTACTTATCATGTTGGTAATAGCCATTCTACCAGGTGAGAGATGATATCTCATTGTAGTTTTGATTTGCATTTGCATTTCCCTAATAGCTAGTGAAGTTGAGCATCTTTTTACATATCTATTGGCCACTTGTATGTCTTCTTGGGAGAAATGTCTATTCAAGTTCTCTGACCATATTTTAATTGGATTGTTTGTCTTTTTATTGTTGAGTTGAATGAGTTCTTTATATATTTTGGATGTGAAGCCCTTATCAGAGGTATTGTTTGCAAATATATTCTCCCATTTGGACAGTTCCCTCTTTGCCTTGTTGATGGTTTCTTTTTCTGTGCAGAAGCTTTTTAGTTTGGTAAAGTCTCATTCATTTATTTTTACTTTTATTTCCCTTGCCTATGATGTCAAATTCATAAAATTCTCTCAAAATCAAAAGTCCATAAGATTAGTACCTATGTTTTCTTCTTTGTCTTTTATTGTTTCAGCTCTTATATTTAGGTCGTTAATCATTTTGAGTTAATTTTGATGTGTGGTGATAGACAGCAGTCTAGTTTCATCAGTTTTCCCAGCACCATTTATTGAAGAGGCTTTCCTTTTTCCATTGTATGGTTTTGGCTCCTTTGTTGAAAATGATTTGCCCATATATATGGATATGGGGATTTATTTCTGAACTCTCAGTTCTGTTCCATTGGTTTGTGTGTCTCATTTTCTGCCAATACCATACTATTCTGATAATTGTTGTTTTGTAGTATAATTTGAAGTCAGGCAGAATGATATTTCCAGCCTTGTTTTTTTTTTCTCTTAGGATCTCTTTAGCTATTTGGGGCCTTGTGTGCTTCCACCTAAATCTGATGATTTTTTCTTCTATTCCTTTAAAAAATGCTATTGGGATATTTTTTTTGCTTTATTGAAATATAATAGATAAATAGTTGCTCATATTTACATTTTATCATTCAATGAGTTATTGTTTGCATACAATAATATATTAGTTTCAGTTGTATAACATTAGAGGTCTATATAACTCACAAAATGATCACCCCACTAAATTTAGTACCCATTTTCCCCCTTACATATTTATTACATTAGTAAGTATTTTTCTTATGCTACACTTTATATCTCCATGTCCATTTTTAATTATCCATTTATACTTAATCACTTTACCCTTTTTTCACTGTCCCTCCAACTCCCTTCCCATTTAGTAGCCCTCAAAATATTCTCTGTATCTATGAGTTTGTTTTTGTTTTTGTTGTTGTTGTTGTTTGTTTTGTTCTTTAGATTCCACATGTATATGAAATCATGTGATATTTGTCTTTATCTAACTCCATTCAGCGTAATACCATCTAGGTCCATCAAGGCAATACCTTTTTCCATCCCCTTCCTTTTAGTCTGTGTGTGTCTTTTAATCTGAAATGAGTCTCTTATAGGCAATGTATGTAGGGGTCTTATTTTCTTATCCATTCGGCCACTCTGTCTTTTGGTTGGAACACTTAATTCTTTTCCATTTGAGGAACTTGTTGATAGGAATATAGTTATTACCATTCTTTATTCCTGTTTTTGATACATGTTTTTTCTTCTTAAAGAAGTCCCTCCAACATTTCCTGTAATACTGGCTCGGTGGTGATAAATTCCTTTAGCTTATTTTTGTCTGGAAAGCTCTTCATCTGTCCTTCAACTGTAAATGATAGCTTTGCTGGATAAAGTATTCTTGGTTGTAAATCCTGGGTTTTCATCACATTGAATATTTTGTATCAAGACCTTCTGTCTTGCACACTTTCTTTTGAGAAATCAGCTGCCAGTCTTATGGGTGCTCCCTTGTTGGTAACTAACTGCTTTTCTCTTGCTGCTTTTAAGATTCTCTCTTTGTATTTAACCTTTGGCCTTTTAATTATAATGTGTCTTGGCGTGGACCTCTTTGAGTTCCTCTTTTTTGGGACTCTGAGCTTCCGGGGTTGTATGTCTATTTCCTTCACCAGGTTAGGAAGTTTTCCGTCATTAGTTTTTCAAATAACTCTTCAACTTCTTGTTTTCCTTCAGGTACTCTCATGACACATATATTTTTACATTTAATTATGTCCCATAGGCTCCTTAAATTATTATTATAGTCTTGGATTCTTTTTCTTACTGTTCTGATTAAGTGTCCTTGGCATCCCATCCTGTATATCAGTGGTTCAGTTCTCTTCTTTATTGATTCTGTTGATTCCCTGTAATATACTTTTCATCTCAGATAATGTGTTCTTAATTTCTGATTGGTTCTCTTTTATAATTTCCATTTCAATTTTTATGTTCTTTTTTCTCTTTGTTAAAGTTCTCACTGAGTTTATCTACACTTTCCTTAAGTTAATTGAGCATCTTTATGACCAGTGTTTTGAACTGTGCATCAGAAAAGGGATCCATTATTCCTGGATCCATTATTCCTGGATCTCTATTCTTTCTCTCATATGGTTTCTGCTTTGTCTTCCCATTTTAGCTGCCTTTCTATGTCTGTTTCTATGTATTAAGCAAAGCTCCTAAGTCTCTAGGTCTTAGTAGCGTGGCTTTGTGTAGTAGATGTCCAGTGGCACAGTCCTGGGAGGGGTTCAGCTGCAGACCAAATTTAGCCCCAGACTCTGCCCCTCCAGGGCCACCTGTTAAGACTGAGCAAGCAATCTACAGATGCTGTGCTTATAGTTCAGTGCTCAACAAGTAGCACCGAACTCACGGAGGATACAACTGGATGTGGCTTGGGTTGGGCTGAAAGGTGGGGAAGGTGGAGTTTCACAGAATCCTCTAGGCAGAGCAACCTCTGTTATCCAGTTTGATGATGTCCCAGCTATTGCGGTGCTGAATCTGTGCACTGGGAGTGAGGAGGGTTCAACAGAGGGACAATGGACATCGCCAGCACTTCTGCCAGGGAGAGAGCCTTGCCTCCAGCCCTCGCTGGGCAACTCAGTGTACCCCTGTAAGTCTCTGGTGCCCACTGTGCAGCCAACCCGGCACTGGTGCTCAGAGCATGTAGGTCCATCACCACAAAAGTCCCATAGACATGGCCCTTTTAAGAGGTGTCTGCAGTTGCCATTGCCGTAGCCTCTGTCCCACTCAGCCTCTCGGTACTGGGCAGCCTTTTGTCTTCGCTCCCTCCTATTTTCTACCATTGCAGGGTGATTTCTTATTTCTTTCTCTAGTTGTAGTGCTTATGCTTATCTAGATCCCAGGCTACTTTGCTTGCTATTTGTTCGTATTTCTGTTGCAACTTTGATGTAGTTGCAAGAGGGATGAGCAAACCCTCTATCATCTACACCATATTTTTTCTCTTGCCATTGAGATTTTGATAGGGATTGCATTAAATCTGTATAATGCTTTAGGTAATAAGGTCCTTTTACCTAATTTGATTCTTTCAATCCAAGAACAGAGAATATCTTTGCATTTCTTTGTCTTCTTCAGTTTCTTTGAATAATGTCTTAATACTTTTCAGAATATAGGTCCTTCACATTTTTCCTGGGTATTTTATTCTTTTGCAATTGCAAAAGGAATTGTTTTTTCATTTCTTTCTCTGACAATTCACTTAGAGTATAGGAACACTGTGGATTTTTGAACATTGATTTTGTATCCTGAAACTTTACTGTATCTGTTTGTTATTTCTAATAGTTTTTTTTTTAAATAGAGTATTAAGGGTTTTTTATATAGAGAATCACGTCATCTGTAAAAAATGATAATTTGACTTCTTCATTTCTTATTTGAATGCCTTTTCTTTCTCTTTCCTGATTTCTCTAGCTAGGACTTCCAATACTATATTGAATAATACAGGTAATAACGGACAGCCTTGTCTTGTTCTTGATCTTAAAAGGAAGGTTTTTAGTTTTTCATTATTAAATATGGTGTTAGTTGAGGGTTTGTCATATGTGGTCTTTATTATGTTTAGTTACTTTCCTTCTATACTCATTTTGTTAAGTGTTTTAATCATAAATGGATGTCATATCTTGTCAAATGCTTTTCCTGCATCTATTGATATGATCATATGATTTTTATTCTTTATTTTGTTTATGTGGTGTATCACATTAATCAATCTGTATATGTTGAAACATCCCTATGCCTCTGGGATGAAGCCACTTGATCATAGTGTATAATCTTTTTTAATGTATTATTGTATTTGATTTGCTAGTATTTTATTTAGCATTTTCACATCTGTGTTCATGAGAGATATTGGTCTGTAGTTTTCTTTTTTGTGTGTTATCTTTACCAGGTTTTAGTATCAGGGTAATGTTGGCCTCATAAAATAAGTTCGGAAGTATTGCATCTTTTTCAATTTTTTTGGAAATTTTGAGAAGAATAGGTATTAAATCTTCTTTAAATGTTTGGTAGAATTCACTGGTGAAGCCATGTGATCCTGGACTTTTACTTTTGGGAGGTTTTTGATGTTTGTTTCAATTTCCTTACTGTTAGTCTGTCTGTTTAGATTTTCCAGTTCTTCATTTATCCATTTCTTCTAGGTTATTAAATTTGGTGTCATAATTCTTCATAGTATTTTTGTATGATCCTTTGTATTTCAGTGGTATGTGTCATAACTTCTCTTTCATTCCTGATTTTGTTTATTTGTAGCCTTTCTCTTTTTCTTTAGTGAGTCTAGCCAGGGGTTCATCAATTTTATTAATCTTCTAAAAGAACCAGCTCTTCATTGCATTAATTTTTTCTATTGTCTTTTTATTAAATTTATTAAATTTCATTTAATTCTCAAATTTTGATTATTTTTTTCTTTCTGCTGACTTTGGGCTTATTTGTTCCTCTTTTTCTAGTTTTCTAAGATGCAATGTTAGGTTGTTTATTTGAGATCTTTCTCATTTTTTGAAATAGGCCTGTAATGATATGAACTTTCCTTTTATTACCACTCTTTCTGTGTCCTAAAAGTTCTGATATATTGTCCTTTCATTCTCATTTGTTTCTATGTATCTATTTTTTAAAAAAGATTAACTTATTTATTTAAACTAGTTTCATGTATATGGTACAGTGGTTAGACATTCATACAGTTCATAAAATGATCCCCACAATTGCTCCCTACTTCCCCTGGCCTTCCACCTAGCCATCATATTAATGGTAACTGCATTCCCTATGCTGTGCTTCCCATCCCCATGACCAATTGTCAACTACTCATTTGTATTTCTTTAACCCTTCACCCCATTCTCCCAGTTCCCCAAATCCCCACACCTCTATTCATCACCAAATTGTCCACTCTGTAAGTCTGTTTTTGATTATTTTGTTCTTTTTGTTCCTTAGATTCTGCATATAAGTGAAATAATATGGTATTTATCTTTCTTTGTCTGACTTACTTCACTCAGCTTAATAACCTCAGTTCCATCCACGTTGTTGCAAATGGAAGGATTTCATTTTTTTAATGGCTGAGTAATATTCCATTGTATATACGAACCATAATTTCTTTATCCAATTGTCTGTTAATGGGCATTTAGGTTACTTCTATATTTTGACTATTGTAAATTGTGCTGCCATGAATATTGGAGTATATAGATCTTGACAAATTATTGTTTTCATTTTCTTTGATCTCTCTTTCATTTCTTCTCTGACTCAGTCATTCTTCAGTACCGTTTGTTTAATCTCCACAACATATGGTTCTTCCTATTTTCTTTTTATAGTTGATCTCTGGTTTTAAAGCATTATTGTTAGAGAATATGTTTGGTATGATTTCAATTTTCTTATATATGTTATGTAGTTTTGTGTCCCAACATATGGCCTGTCCTTGAGAATGACTAGAGAAGAATGTATAAGCTGCTATTTTGGAATGAAGGGCTCCATAAATGTCAATTATATCCAATTGGTCTAATGTTTCATTTAAGAATATTTCCTTATTGATTTTCTGTTTGGATGATCTATCCATTGCTGACAGTGGGGTATTTAGGTCCCCTACCACAAATGTGTTTTTGTCATTTTCTCCCCTTAGTTCTGTTAGTAGTTGCTTTAGATATTTTGGTGTTCTCCGGTTGGGAGTGTAAATATTAATAAGTGTTAGATATACTTAATGTTTGGTTCCCTTTATCATTATGAAGTGTCTATCATTGTTTCTCTTTACCCTTTTTATATTGAAGACTATTTTGTCAGTTATAAGTGCAATTACACCTGCTTTTCTCTGGTTGCCATTTGCTTGGATTATTGTTTTTCACACTTTCATTTGGGGTCTATGTTTGTCCTTGCAGCTAAGATGTGTCTCTTGAAGGCAGCCTATGGTTGGGTATTGTTTTTGATCCAATCTGCTACTCTCTGCCTTTTTATTGGTGAGTTCAGCCCATTTATATTAATGGTGATTATCGAAATGTGAGTTTTTCCTGTAGCCATTTTACCTTTTGTTTTCTGGTAGCTTGAAGTCTCCATTGTTTCTTTGTCCTCGTGTTTCTGTCTGCTATTTTAATTTGGTGGCATTTTGTGGATTTCCCTCTATTTCTTATGTTTTGTGTTATATGTCTCAGTTCTGGATTTTTGGTGTGTGTGGTTACCACTAAGTTTATGTAAAGGGTAGTTATATATATACAGTAGTCCATTTTCTTCTGTATATGCGCCTTATCTCAATTCCTCTGTGTGGATTTGGATCTTTATTCCCTCCTCTTTTCTATTTTTGTTGTCTCAAATTATTACTGTATATGCTTAACATTCATTTCTAAGTTGCAGTAGCTGTTATATTCTTTTTTTAGTGTTTTTCCCCCCTTACCCATTATGTAATACTTAAGGTTATAACACCCTGTTCTTAATAAGGGTGACATTTTCCTGCTCCTGTCTGCCTGTTAGTCATCCTACTCCTAGTTATGTATTTTTTGTTCTTTTGTTTCGGGTAGAGTGACCCACTTCAGTATTTATAGTAATGTAGGATTTGTGGTGGAGAATTCCATGAGCTTTTTTATGTCTAGAAAGGTCTTTATTTCTCCTTCATCTATAAAGGAGAGATTTGCTGGATATATTATTCTTGGCAGGTAATTTCTTTCTTTCAATAGTTTGAATATTTGGTTCCACCTCTTCCTTGCTTGTAAGGTTTGTGCCGAGAAGTCTGATGATAGTCTAATGGGTTTTCCTATATGTTACTGTCTTCTTTTCCCTGGCTGCCTTGATAATTCTTTCTTTGTCATTAGCTTTTGACAGTTTTAATATAATATGTCTTGGAGAAGGCCTTTTTGAGTTGAGATAATTGGGTGTTCTGTTTGCTTCTTGGATTCAAGGATCCAGTTCTTTCTATAGGTTTGGGAAATTCTCATCAACTATTTGTTTGAATATGCTCTCTGTTCCCTTCTCCCACTCTTCTTCTGGTATACCCATTATTCTTATGTTACTTTTTCTGATGGTGTCAGATAGTTCTTGTAGAAATCTTTCATTATTTTTCATTCTCAAGTCTCTCTCTTCTTCCTGTATCTAGATTTCTGTCTTCAACATCACTAATTCTTTCCTCCATCTGTCAGCTCTATTTCCTAAGCTTGCTATTTCATTCTTTATATTTTTTAGTGTGTTCTTTATCTCCAGAAGTTCTATTTGCTTCTTTTTTATGATTTCAATCTCCTTGGTAAAGTATTCATTTTGTTCATTTATTTTGTTGTTAATTTCTTGGAATTATTGGTCAGACTTTTCTTGCCTCGAGTTTTTTCAAAAGTGCAATCTGGAATTCTCTGTCATTTAAATTGCATATTTCTATGTATTTGAGCTTAATTTCTGGAGATTTTTCACTTTCTTTCTAAATGGTTGTTCATGGTGTTTGGTGGACTATTTCTCCATCTAGGCATTAATGGGAATACTCTGCTTTTTTTCTTTTTTAAAGAAAATTTATTATATAGTGATCTCTCTTTAGGAGGTTGACAAGAAGAGGTTTTGCTTTTTATTTTCAGTAGGTGGCATCCAAGCCTCTTGGATCTCTGCTTTGATGCTAAAAATGCTCCTACCTCTCTGGTGGGCTGTGTGTCTCCTCTTTGATCAGATCCCTCAGTCCCAGGGCTCCACCGCCATGAAAAGGTGTGATGTGTGGTGGGGTCTGAGGCTCTGAAGAAGTCCTAAAGTCCTATTATGGCCCCAATAATCAGATGCAAGTTTCTGCTGCTTCCTTCTGACTCAGCCTGACTGGGTCAGGGTGGGATTGATTTAAAAATTCTGCTGTGTGTGTGTGGCTGTTTCCCTTCCCTTATTGATGTCCCCCAGGTTTCATCTATCTTGCTTCAATATCACCTTGCCTGTCTCTGGTACTGGCTGTCATGTATGTTTCAGGTCTGGTTGTGCAAATTCCCTAGGACTCAGTAATGTTAGTTTTGAGAGGGTATTGTGAGGGAGGGTGCACTCTGGGTTGGTGGTGGATGGGGGCACAGCCAGATTCCATGACTCAGCCTCTCGCTTAGCAATGGCAGTTGCTAAGGCACAGCCTTCACCCCTCTTCACTCAGTCTTTGCCCTATTCTCTGCCCTGATCCCTGGGCTCCGCTGTGTGGAATATTCTGATCACTCAGGCAGCACTGCTTCAGCCTTCAAAGGGCCAAAGACCCCACCATGAAATGTCCCCTTCTTCTCTTCCTGCAGGGAGCTTTGGATGCATAATACAGCTCCTTGTTTTACACTCCTAATCTGCCTCCCAGTCTCATATGGATTTGCCCATCTTTGGATGCTCTGATGCACAGATCTCTCAGATATGCTTATGTGCAGGTTGGGTGTTGAGTTGTAGATGTTCAGCTTGTTGTTATTTCAGTGGGAGAGATCCAGGGAAATTCTTCACACCACCATGCTTCTGACATTACTCTGATCTCCTACTTTCTTAGACCTTCCCCAGAATTATTCAACCAAAGCCCAACTCCCATAAGTTTTTTCTAACACCCTCTTATTAAGACACCCCACAGTTTCATATGGAGTCCATTCCCTCTTGCTATGATGAGTAATAAACCCAACTTATTTGACTACAGGTGTGATCCTGGTGGTCTTTGGATGAAGAACAGTGACACGAGAGATGTACCTTCTAACTCCTTCTATTCTGTCCTACTTCATTCAGCTCAACATTTCCTGCTCCAACCCACAGTAAGCTCCAAACCCCTTTGCTAATGGTTCCTTGTACCTGGCAAGTACCCTTCTTGGTGTGGAATCTCCAAGACTTCTCAGGCTAGCAAATGTCAGTGGCATCTGTGGGAAATCCATGGTGCCACACAGCCTATCCTCCTGTGTCCCTTTGCACCCTGCCTCCCCAGCAGATGTCTAACTGGAGAATGGAATATTTGTCTCTTTTTATCAATGTTTGTGATGCAAATATCACAGTATGTTGATTTCTCCTTCCTCACTTGGCTTCTTGGGTTGGGGTTGGGTGACAGGCATGGGAGGGGAGGAGAAACATCCTGCATCCTTCTCTCAACTCTCACTCACCCCAAACCTGCTTATATAGAATGGGGGTTAGTGTGCCAGTGGGGTTGATTGTAGTAGGGCCATTTAACACTGAGAAACATTCTGCTTCAGTTCTTAGTGGCTCTATTGTTAGACTGTGGGGACATGTAGCACCTGTAGTTTGGGGTTGTGGATCGTAGTACTATTTCTGAGCAAGGGAAAAGCCATTCTCTTCAGTAGTCTGTTACAGTAGTTAGTTATTATCTTTATCTTTCATTTTTTTCCCTCTCCCTCCTCCTTCTTCATCATCATCAGTAAATAGGTCGTCGGGTGATGGGGTGTGGTGTAGATGATCATCCAGCCCAGATAACAGCATGTGAATAGGAATGAAGCCAGTGGAAGTCATTTTGGCACATTCCAGCAACTAGAAAAAGTCCAGCACCGCTGAAGTAAGGCGCATATGGTGAGAAACAGGGAGAAATGAGTCTAGAGAGAAGGCAGATGCCAGATGACCAAGGACTTTGCACAGCATGCCCAAGACCATAAACTCCATGGACTGGAGCTGATAGATGACAGTGAGCTATTGAAGGATACAGGGAAGAGACGAGATCAAGTTTGAAATGTAGGAAGGTCAATATAGAAGAGGGGAATGGATTCGGATAGGGACAGACTTGAAGAAGGAATATAATTTCCACAGTGCAGGGGCTACCCTTCACCTATGCAGTGCCTTTATGTGAATTAGAAAAATTTACTCTTACTAGGCAGATACAGCACAGACGGTACAAGACCTGGCAAGCAGAAGATGCTTTTGTGCCAATAAAAAGGTGCCACTTCCTCCTGGGAGGAGGACCCAGCCTAGCGTGGCCTAGCAGGTTGAGGGAAGGCTGAATTTCAGTCTCATTTGCTCCTTGGGCTGGGTGTCCTTGTGCAGTGTGCAAACTGCACAGCCTTACAGGGAGCCCAATCTGGTGCCAACATTGTATCTAGTACAGAATTAGCACTCAATTAAAAATTTTGAAAAAGTAAATGGATGAAAGGGAAGATCAGTTGGATAGCTAATACTATCCACTTCTGCCATCTAGACAGGAATCAATGAGAGCTTGAAGTAAGTCGTGGTGATGGAAATGGAGGGAATGGATGATATCATTTGTTGTTCATCCTGGACACTCTGTGTAGTAAAAGGAGGCGCTGTTAATAATTATGCTAGGACTACAAGAATAAATCAAGATTGTCTTAGAAAGCAGGGACACGTGATCACCCTATATAGAAGGGAAGGGATGAATGAGAAATCTTTAAGGAGTAGAATATACAGGCTTTGGAGAGTAACTATAAGAGAAAGTCAAGAGAAACCTCTAATCCCTATGTTGTACAACTGAAACTAATATAATATTTATAATATTGTATGTCAACTGTAATTGAACATTTAAAAAAATTAATAAAAAGAAACTTTGAAATTTCTTGCATGGGAGACTGGGTGAAAGCTGCTGCTAAAACAGGTTTGTGTTGGGGGAAGGTGACGAGCTTGATTTTGGACATACTGGTTTCTTTACAAAACCAAATCTATCCTTTTTTGGACAGTTCTCAAAAGGGAAGGGGATTCCTTAGTGATTATAACACAGACATTGCAGGGAATTCAACTTAGAGTTAGCCCTTGATGTTTATTCTCTCAGTATATGTGTAGTCCTTCAATGATAAAATTTCATTGTTTAATAAAGGACAGAAACTGATTTCTTATCAGCATTTTGTGTCTGATCTCTTAAAGGAGTTACAGCTATGCAGGGAAGAAGCTAATGATATAATTGAAAAGGCATTAATAGCCTATGAAATTCAATATTTAGAGACACAGAACTTGAAGGGCTCTCTAGGGGTCATTTAAAGTTAGTTGATGCTGGAGCATGCTGTTAGCCCTGATCATAAGTCATTAGGGTACACAGAAACCTAAGAACTTTTAGAGATCACAAGGAAGATGGTCTCTCTTGTATTCTGCTTTACTGTTTGACAACCTTTCAAGATTTCAGAAGGTCACTGAAAAATAAGCCAACTTCCAAATATACACAGTTGCAAAGAAAATTTAAACTCTAATCCACACTATGCCACATCTATCATGTGAGACTGTTAGACCTCTAGGAGTGTCATTTCCTAGCTTAAAAACTATTATTTTATACTTTAACTTTGAATTAACACAGACTTTTACATTTGTATTCCCCTATAAAATAAACTAGAGAGCATTGCTTTTTGTGACAGTAAGAAGAACTCTTTGGGTTCTTCCATTGTTAGGCTCCATCCTTTTTTGCTATGGGGTAAATGATATGATCATTTGGTGGTAAATGATGCAGTGTCCCCACATTAGTCTTCTAGTTGCCTGATTGCATAATTCACCTTGGCAAAGTAGAAAAATAAAAAAAAAAATGTCTCCTCATCATTATAAGAGACCTGGGAGAACATCAAACCAGGATGAATATTTTCATGAAATAAGTGGTTCCATCATCAACTTAACTGTGAATAAAAGTTTGTGCTTGTGAATGGGTTCCGTGGGTGTCTTTGAAAGTTTGGGTGTGTTTATCGTGAGAGCACCGAGTCCTTCCCTTCTGAATAGAGCCTCAGCTAGGATGTTAAAATGTTGCGTAATAAACTGATGCTTTTTTAAAAAGCTTGTTAAGGGATTAGAATAACAATTATTCCTTTTGCTGATGCTAGATTTACTTTTGAAAAGATGATAACTGTATGACATGATTGTTGCTTTAATTACTCTTGCAATGTTTTTATTTACTGCTGGCTGATGTGTCAGCCTTTTAGGTGAATGACAAGCTAATTCCAGTGTTGTCACAAATCTGTAGCTATCAAGCTTCAAATCCAAATTTCTTAACACCAAGCCACCTCCTTCATTAGTGCCGTCTCATAGTATTAATGTTTAATAAAAATGCTTGCTTTTAAAGAGAAATGATGATGTGCCAGAACAAAGGGAATACTGGAAAAATTTAAGCCCCTCTTCATTTTTTAATCTTATTGAGTGGAATTCTCTCAGGTCATTTGAGTATGTTGTTATACCTTATTGAGAGGTAACATTTTTAGGTTTTCTCCAAGATTCAAAGGTAAAATTTTGTCCTCATGTTACTTGACCTAGGATCCTGGAAGCCCATGAGATACACTGGTGGTTAGCTTGAAAGTCAGCCTTCAGGAGCAGGGGAGGTTCTCCAGTGATTTTCTTACTGCAGAAAAAGTGTTTTGGGGATGAGACATTCAAAAGAGGGGAGAGGGGATACAACTTTAAGAGAAAGGGACTAGTGTCTCCTTGGCCTTCAGTGAAATCGATTGTAGTTCTGTGTGTGGTTTTGGGACTCAGGATTTTATGCACTTGGCCAGGGAGCCTAGTGGAAGCTTGAGCAGCCTCCAGGATGGGAAATAGACCCAACTGAGGTGTCCTGTTAGAAGTGCAACTGAGTGTTAGGAGGGGCTTCGTGGTGGCAATGATTCCTGTGTGGGGAACCTTCCACCACTTTAGCCATGGCAATGAGGTGATAGATGGAAGTCTAGGAAATTGGCTTACTGAGGGAAAGTGATATTTTCCAGCTTCATGTACCTCTCAGAAACCATCTTGCTAAATCTTTTCTTATCATGTTGTTAATGTAATTCTGTACCAATAGCATTTATAAGAAGAGTCTCTCAGGGGACTGAATAAAAGCTAATTTCCAGGTATAACTGCATTAAATCAATTAGAACATAGAGAATTCTTAATCTGAGCCTCTTGAGGTAGCTCTAGTGAATCGAGGGTTTATATCCAATACTGTCGATTTACCACCCCCTAGTTTGATAAGAAGAATGCCCGACTTTTTCGTTTTCTTTATGAGGCACTTTAAAACCTGCCCTCTTACTGAATACTCTACCTTTCTCTTTTGATCTCTCTGGGCTACCAAACTGAAAGACTTCTGGTTCCTTGGATATGCCATCCTCTTTAGACTTCTCATGCATTACTTCTGGAATTCCTTGGAGAAACTGAGCATCTACTTCATTCCTAAGACCTTGTTTTCTCCCTTTAGAATGGAACCCTACTCTCCTTGCCCATTTCCTTTCGGGAACTGTCTTGCTTCTGAGCCCCAGCCAAGTCTGGACTCCCGCAGTTCGTTGCCAGGTCTTGTCTGGTGCCTGCCTGCTTGTGTAGACCTCTGTGTGCTGTCTACTCCAGAAGTTCAGTTCCTTCTTGCTGGGCCCCTCTGGGTTGGCTACTCACTTGGGCTATGCTCACTCATCTGTGTCCTCTTCTCCACATCCACGTCCATACCTCAGGCATGCTCCCCCTCAGTCTCTGTAGCTGGATTTGCCCTCAAGAGCTTCCTTCCTCTCGGTCTTTCTCAATCTCTCCATCCTGCCCCACTCTGCCTTTGCCAAACTCTTTCTCTTTCCCTGGGGGTTTTTAGGATAGGAAAAATAAACTATGACTGGGCTTATTTGGAATTTGGCTGTCAGAGTCTTGTTCTCTTCTTTTTGGGTCTATTTATAAAACATTCAGGGCTCAGGGGAAGCAAAAACCCTTCTCAGAGGGCTAAGGCACTCCACTCTGACCCCTAAAGCATCCTTGCTCATCCTTCTGGTCTCAGGTCAGACATCCCTGTGGGAAGAGCCTTCTCTAACCATATTATTGTCAGATAATTTGGAGGGAGGGTGATCCCTTTCTTCTCCTATTTCAGTTTTTAGCACTTTCTAATGCGTAGCTTTGAGTAAGTAACTAACCCTCTCTGTGCCTTGATTTTCTCATCAATAACAGGATAAGAGTAGTACCTGCTTCACAAGGTTGTAGGGCATTAAATGAGCTAATACATGTAGAGCACTTAGAACAGTGCTTGGGACAAAATTAATCTTCAATAAGTGTTATTGTTGAGTTAATTCCTGTGCTTTCCTTGGTGTTTTCACAGGATTACTAAACCAATGATTTTTGTCAAAATTGACCAATAGAATAAAATAGGTCACTTGTTGGACATTCTCTCACTAAATTAGAGAGAATTATGTAAACACAGCTTTATTTTCCTTTTTCTTTGCTCTTCCTTTTGATTCCTCTCATGTTTCAGAGGGACTCAGGATATTGATGAGGGTGGTGGGTAGCTCTGTTGGTGGTCTTTGGGGTTAAATGGCTTTGCAGGCTGCACTTAGAATATTAGAGATACCTAAGTTTCTCTTAAGTTTGAAAATCTTTCAACAGTTTTACAAAAAAATTTTTTTTTAAATCCTACATTAACACTGATAAAGTTAAAAGGTGACTGGGACAAAAGGGAAACTCATTTGTGTAGGGCTGGTCCTTCTGCCTAACTTGGAAAGACTTGCAAACTGTATCTCTGAGGGTTTCCTGATGAGACTGTTTCTGGAGAACATTACTTCTTGAAAAGCACAGCGTGTTCTGTGCCCACGGGGTTCCTCAGTTTCACAGGTGCTGCTTTAGGAACTACCAAGATTTGGGATTTCTCTTTCATTTTTTAAAAAATAAAGCATTAAGACAGAGGTTCCAAGGCATCAAAGGGTTTTTCTATTGCTCTTTAAATCTCTGTCTCAAAGAATAGTAAATTACATTTGAATATACCCAACACTAGTTTTAGCCCCCTGCTGGTGAGATACTGTTTTTCTTTTTCTTTTCAAAAATCTAAGTAGTTCTAGTCCTTTACTTTTTTTTTTTATTCATACATATTTTATTCAAACATGCAATTTTACTATTTTTTTTTATCAAAAGATCAGTAAGGGGCTTTGTAGTTAAAATGTAGGGAGGAGGCAAGAGAACTAAAATGTTAAATCAAGCTATATTCAGAGACTACGATATGTTGATCAGCTCTGTAGCCAGACTGCGAAGAAGCCCTACTGGAGAGGGAGATGAAGAGAAAGGCCACATCTCAGTGAAATCATTCATACCATGTTTACTTCCAGTGTAGCACCAGACCATATCTAACGATGGAGACTGGGCCTTCCTTCCAACTGTTTCAGAGTCACAAGTGCTTAAGTCTGAACTTGAATGAGGGCAGATGTGGCAGCTATGCTGGGCTGGCATAGCAGAAGCATACTAACGAGTATGTGGCCCTGGATTCGACCTTCCCTGAAGTTTTCTTTATCAGCTTCGGATTTTCACCAAATCTTTGCAACTCTTGGGCAGCAACATTTGGTGAGGCAATCTGATGAACTACAGTGATATTTCATCTAACAGGAACAAATTTTCTTAAATGCTTTTTGTGTGTTAGTGGGCCTTCATTCCTCCAAGGAATACAGGCATTCAGTTTAAAACTAAAGGGCAAAGAAAAAATAAGTATGGAAGAAGCAGTGCTACTTTAGTGTCCAAGATTTCAAAATGTGATGAAAAGTTAATGCAGGACAGGGCAAATTTCCCCAAGTGACGGGGAGACCAAGCCCTATACTGAGAGAAGAAGAGGATCCTTTGGTAGAGAGTGAGAAAGAATTCAACACACATGCCATAGTCAAAAGGAACGTTTATTAGAAGAGGGGTAACACTCCACAGACAGAGTGTGGTCTCTCAGAGGCAGAGAGTGAGAGGGACAGTGCAAGAGACAGAAGGAGAAAAGACACTGAGAGGGACCTCTAGTCCTTTACTTTTTTTTTCTCCTAGTCCTTTACTTTTAAGAGCAAAGTAGACACCGAGGATTCTGCTCACTGATAGGGGCTGGTTCAAAGGGGGTGGGTGGGGCGTTTTTTGTCATTTTTTATTATCTTCCATGTTGGAGAAGTGATAGTCAGTGTTACTATTCAATCTGAATTTCATCACCCCATTTGAAGCAGGTTCATAGTTAAGTCCACTTCTGCTCTATAGTAGCAACGTGGAACAGCAAACGGGCACAACTTTTGTGGAGAGAGATGTCTCCCAGGATACTCACGAGGCTTACGTGTTCCACCTGTTGCAGTATTTGTGTTTTTTTGGAAAAAGTGCTTGCAGATCTCAATGTAACTTTCTTAACATTCATAGATTCTCAATTCCATCTTTTCTTCCCAAGTGAGGAAATATTGTTAATTTCATGATGAGTGTCAAGGGGGTTATAGGAATTTGATCAAGCAGAGCCTTGATAAGAAAAGCCAGTAGATGCTTTGGAAACGTCCTGTCATTCTGACCTCAGTAATGGAAGAGAAGGTGGTTGTATTAGTTTTCTTTTGCTGCTTAACAAATTAACCTAATTTTGCAGCTTGAGGATTGACTGGGTTCACTACTTAGGCTGAAATGAAAGGGTGGTATGGATTGGGTTCTTAACTGGAGGGTCTGAGAGAAGACTCCATTGCCAAGATCATTCAGGTTGTTGGCAGAATTTAGTTCCTGAGGCTGTAGGACTGAAATTCCCACTTTCTTGCTGGCTATTGGCTAGATAGCCCTCTGATCCTTCCATGTGGCTTTCTCCATCTTCAAAGCCAGCAGCAGCTTTGTCAAATCCTTCCAGCATTTCAGATCCCTCTGACTTCCTCACTTGCCACCAGCCAGAGAATACTCTCTGCCTTTAAAGGGTTCATGAGATTCGACTAGGCTCACCTGGATAATCTCCCTTTTGATTCACTCAAAGCCAATTAATCAACAATAATTTAACTATATCTGCAAAATCTTTTTTTACCACTTAATATAGCATAATTGTGGGTATGACATCATATTTACTGGTCAAGAGATTAGGATAGGAAAGCTTGGGTAGTCAGTTTAGGATTCTGCTTACCACAGTTGTCAAATATTGTCTTCTGAAATTAACTCTTCACTGAAGCCAAGCTCTGTGACTTCCTTTTCTTGCTTTTGTGTGCCTGTGCACCTCACAGTTTGTTGTCTATGTCCTATATCTCATCAATGCAATTTTTCCTATGGTTTAAAGAGGGGTGTCAGTTTCCCATGGCACTGATCCCTGGTTTTATCTGTTGATTTTGGACTTTGAAGTTTGGTGTTCCAAGCACCGAATTTTGCTCGGACCACACAAGGAGAAATATGAGAAGCAGACAGCAGCTGGCAGAACCCCTGGCCAGCCTTCAAACCTGTGTGTTTTAGTGTTATGAGTAAATAAGAAATTACTGCTGTATTCACAGACCAACAATTATCTCATTAAATAACTTCTCAGACCTGGCTTTAGCCGTTATGAAAGATGTTTTGATAAAGAACATCTGGTGTTGTTTTCAAGTAAATATTATACCATTAAACTTTGATTAAAAACTGATTTAAAATTTTAATAGCCTCCTTCTTTAGAAGATGGCTAAATGCAAAAAGAAAAATCTCACTTATTTAAATTGTTTCCTTCCTCCTTTGTTGCTCTATTTTAACCAGATTCCCATTAATGACTGTTTAAAACCCACACAATTTTGGATGCTGTAAATCTAGATGTATAAATAAGATTACTGTGCCAATACTGCTGTTCTCACTCTTTTACTATTGATACCTCATTTTATTTTTATACTTTAATTAAATTGAGTATATTTTATGATTCAATTTGCTTTAAAACAACTGCAGTGCATATAATTGACAGTATTTCATCCTTGTTTGAAAGTGCTGAATTGAATTAAACACACCACTTTAATTTCCTTTTACATTTAATCTGTGGGGAAAAAAAGACAGAAGTAATATGAATTGTATTTCCTTTCCAAGTTGCCCTGATAGGTGAAAATAACTAACCACCTAGTAACTACTAATAAATACTGAAATGAAATCTTTACTGTTAGCATAACTAATATCCATATAAAAATAGATATTTAGTGGTATGAAGTAGTTTTACTTAGTAATTTTTCCCAAATAGTATGTAACAAATAATAAACACATTATTGCTATTCTATGTACTCCATATAAAGAATATAACTTCAACCATATATTTTAACATATTTTTACTTAAACTATCTTGTTTAGCCTAAATATTTTTGGTGTGGAAATGATATGTCATTTCTATGGAGCAGGGCTCAGCAAACTTTTTGGTAAAGAGCCACAAAGGAAATATTTTCAACTTTCCAGGCTATCTGATCTCGAAACTATAAAACTCTGCTGTTGTAGAATGAAAGCAGCTACAAATGATATGTGAACAAATTAATGTGTCCGTGTTCCAATAAAACTTTAATTACAAAAAACAAGTAGTGGACTGAGCTTGACCCCCACTGTCAAGTATAATGACCAAACGCTGGCTAATGTTCACAGCTGGGAAAAATCAATAGGTCAATTCATGAATTAAGGTCCTGATGAGGATATTTTTTATCTTGCAAGAGCTTGTCTAAATTTAACCTGTTGATTCCCACGTTGGAATTTCTTCCCACATCTTGTATTTTAAATTAGGGACCTAGGCTCATCAATATTTTTACAAGCATAAATTAAGTCAATACATAATCATCCTGATGAAAATGTGCTATTTTCTCTTCTCTAGTGGTTCAGACTATAACTACAACACGTTTCTCTTATACATCATCTTAGCTTAAGTAAGGCCAGACTTTGCAAGCTCTCAGTTTCATACCACTGTATTTTAGATTTAGTGTCAGTTTTGGGTGGGAAAAGGGTCCAATACAGTGAAAAAGCCAGGAAGTGTTTCTTGAATGGAATTTGGGAAATGGATGTATTATTTTGCTAATAAAAAATGGGAATGGTCTACGGCCATGCCACCCTGAACGTGCCTGATCTCATCTGATTTTGGAAGCTAAGCAAGGTTGGGTCTGGTTAGTACTTGGATGGGAGACCATCTAGGAATACCAGGTGCTGTAGGTGTAAAAAAGAAAAAATGGGAATGTCTTTCGAGTATGATGATGGTTTTTCCCTCATGTACAAATGTGCCTGAAAAATGTAATAGATGTCTTGCCCAGATGCATGTGATGTTCCCAAAGTGCCTTTTCACTCACTGTGTTCTGTGGGCACAGCATTCTTATTGAAGAGCAGTTACTGGGTTCTATGTCAGTTGTTTTGTGGCAGAATAGCTGCCTTCTGGTCTGTAGTTGCTGACACAGTTGTTACTTATTGAGGGCGTATTGCTCCATGAAAAGTCAGAGTCTGAACGATGTTAATTTTCAGAGAAGTGTACATTTGGCCGGCCAAGCAACTTTCTTACATGACTAGGCTGAGGTGGCCTATGCAGAAACAAAGCAACCCTCTTCCTTAAAGCACTACGGTTTTGTCATGTAGGCAACATTGCTTTACATGTTTAAACCACAGAGTGTTAAATATCACTCTGCAATAGGTCGTTGGGGAGGCATTAATAATATTTATACCCACCATTTCATCAAGGGCCTATTATTTTCTAGGAATCACTTTTTTTGTTGTTTTAGGAATTTCTAACATGTTTTCTCTAATCCTTAGAATAATCATATCAGGTAGGAATTATTAACACTGTTTTATTTTTATGGAAATGGAGGCTCAGAGATTTTAATTGACTTGCAGAAGACGGCAAAGCTGGTAAAGGGTAGAGTTGGGATTCTTGCTCAGCCTACTTTGGAACCAAAGCCCTTGTCTTTCTCATAGGATATGTTTTTTGATATAGCTCTAGACCAATGGTTTGCAATGGCCTCACCTGAAGGCAATTAAGTCATAATCTCTAGAGTGGGATCTGGACCTGGATATTTTTCAAAAGCACCCCTGCTGGCATTAACATGTAGCCAAGGTTGATAACCATTGGTCTTGAGCAAAATCTACAGACAGCCTGCATTTGGGTAGACACTGGGTTTATCCTGGTTGTCATATGGGCAAAATTTATCTTTATTATTCTTGCTGCCTCTTTTCCATGTCATTTTGTGCTGCCACAGCATTCTCCAATGGCCTCTTTCAGGAACAAAGTTATAGCAACCTCTTGTATCTGGCATGAATGTCATACTTTAGTTTCATCTTACTGTGAATAGGACTGCTAGGGTTTTTTGTGTGGAATTTTATCATCTGATTATTACTTTTCTCTTGGAAAAGAAGCCTGGAGTAAGTCTCTAGTAGAGGTGGCAACCAGGTTGTTCTTGAATTTGGAGAAATGAGTGACCTATTCAGAATGGTAGAATTTGGGAAGGGGTAAAACCTTAGTTGAATTCTGGAATGTGGCTATAATATCTAGAGATTGATAGAGAGCATTGGACTAGGTGGAATGAGCCTTTTTGGCAGAGAGGGAACAGCTTGAGGAGAGATCTGGAAGCAGGGAATACAAGGTGACCTAAAAATTTTTGAGTCCCTAACCTGCGCTAGGGCTCTTCATGGAGAGTAGCCCATTTGAATGGGGTAGAGAATAGGTTGCTTGTATACAGACATTTGTAGTGGGAGGTAGCTCTGCAAAGGTGGTGAGTCTCCTGTGACGTAAGTTTCAGCGTCTTCTTCACCTGTAGATCTAGAGACCCAGCACTTCACATTCCCTTGGAAAGGGCAGTCCATGACTCCTCCCCCTTAACCTGGCTGATTGGACCAAGGATGGATTCCAGGAGTAAAGGCATAAGTACATTTTCTGGCTAGAGAACCAATCAGATGATCCCTCTTTGGAATTTGAACCAATAGTCACAGATATTTAATTGCAGAGGGCTGGGTGTGGAAGATCATGCATTTACTGAGTGCTGACTATCTGCCTCATGCTGTTTTAGGGCCTATGGCTGTGGTAATGTACAAGACAAAGTCCAACTGTTATGAGCTTACATTAAAGTAGGGAGATGGACAAGCATATAAATAAGAAAATTTCATGTGGTGATTGTCTTAGTACCGTACACTGGGTGGCTTATAAACAACAAAAATCTATCTTTCACAGTTGTAGAGGCTGGAAGTTAGAGATCAGAATGCCAGCATGGTTGAGTTTGGGTGAGGACCTGCTTCCTGGTTTGCAGACAGCTGTCTTTTTGTTGTATCTTCACAAGGCAGAAAGAGGGGTTCATCAAGGCTTCACCTCATGGTCTAATTACATCGGAAAGGCCCTACCTCAAATAACCTCAAAGTGGGGTTTCGATTTCAACATGAGTTTTGGCTGGGGGGACACAAACCTTCGGTCCATTGCAGTGATAAAGGCAATGGAATGATAAAACAGTCATCTGATAGACTATAAATGGGAGAGACAACTATCAAATGGGGCGGGGTCAGAGAAGGTCTTTCCAAGAAGGTGGCAGATTCTAGTAGGCATGGGGGCCATGGCAAACAAACAGGAAACTAGTTGGCAGGGAAGGATTAGTGAGGAAACTAGAGATGGGAGGGGCTATGTGGTCTCAGAGATTTAGGCAGCCACAGGTGATTCATTGTGGATTTCTGTTTTCTTTGAGCCTCAGAGCTATTTCCTCCCTTGCATTCCATTAATAACTACACACACACACACACACACACACACACACACACACACGCACGCACACCCCTCTTTGGAGCTAGCTTGAGTAGGTCTCTTATTTCGCAAGCCATAGTGCTTCAACCAAAATCAGGGATAAATTAAGGATGATTCTAAATGTCAGGCTGCAATTTTGGACTTTGTTCTGTCTCAGAAAGGGCTTTCGAGCTGTATAGAATGTGTCTTCATGTTCTGGTGTCAGGGAAAACATTCCTTTGTTGAGGATGGAAAGCTACCGATTATACTGAGGTGTGCATTCCTCTGCCAGCTGCTGGAACAAGAAAAACAACCACCACCAACCACCCTGACTGCCAGCAATCTGGCCAGCCACCACCTGTTCTCAATGCCTGTGCATTCTGTTTAGCTTAGTGAGGCAGCTCCAAAGGCACCTGGGATGCGCAAACATCCTGAATTTCTCCAAACACTACAGCAGGGCTGTTTAAACAGCACGATATTCAGGAAATAGTCATTATCTCCACACCTCCTGCCTCCAGCAGGGCGGATTATTGGATGAGCTTCAGAGGGCAGCTCCAGCTAGTGCCAAGTCCTAAACCCAGATCTCTCATCTATGTGGATACACTGCCAGTGGAGCAATGAAACCAGGCTGCTTCTCAGTTTGTTAGAAAGGAATTTGGGCTTGATTCTCTCCCCCTGTGTGGGGTCCTCTCTGCACATCAAATGAACTGTCTGCATCAGCACAAGAAGTGGGTGCAAATTTACAAGGGTGGAAGGGGGAGGGGGAGGGACTGCTGTGGTTGCACACATTTCCCACAGGGGGCACTGTGGTCAATTATAAGGGGGAAAAGTGGCTTTAGGAGGAAGAGACACATCTCTCTTCTCTTGCCAGGGATACACTGTCAGCCAAAACCTGGTGTTTTCTTTCCTTTGTTTCCCCTTTACTTCCCACATCTGGCAGCAATCAAAGCTGACCTTCGGAGGTAAAGCAATTGTTACCAGTTTGGGCTGGATGAGGTTCTCGTCAGGGAAACAGGTTGGTAGTCAGCAACTATGCAAGACTTTAAAAATAAGTCTTCCTTTTCAATGACAAATTGTAACCTCTGATGTACTCTGATGTGCACGCCTATTCTTTCCTGGTTTTTAAACTTTACTTAAAAGGCAAACCCTTTATTCAAGTGAGTTTTGTAGAGCTGTATTAAGAAGCAGGTCAGCTTCCTAGGGAGGCAACGATAAGTGATTCTGGAATAAATCAGAACTATGATACTTTTAACTCAGGTTTCCACCTGCTGTTACTTTCAAAAGTGTCAAAAGGTATATTGTTTCTAATCCTAATGAAGTAAAGGCCCTCATGTGAAAACAAAAACAAAAGCAAACACAAAACTGTTTGATGTGGTGGCCAATTTTGTCAGAATGTTTTTATGACTCCAGCATGCGTGAAGTTCAGTTGGCCCCAACCAACCATAGACAGCCAGCTTAGAGTGGCCAGAAGTTGGCAGCTGCAATCAGCTAAAATTCTAAAACCCAACAATGCATCACTTAGTCCCGCTTACTGAGAATAAATGTTTATCATATAAATTTTAAGCCCTTTCATGTCTCCTAAAATGTATCTGGTTTGGCTACATCCAGGTTTACCTCTTGAATAAGAACACACATTTCAGAAAAGAGAAAGAAAAAAACAAAACAAAACAGGATAAAAGCACAAGAAACACAAAACAAAACAGGATAAAAGCACACTGAAAAAGCTATGTAAGCTGCTTCCATCCGTGAGTCTGAGGGTCTGAGTGTGAGTGAATAGCACTTTGTAGTTAGGGATAATGGAAAATCAGTGAAATGAAAGACAACTGCTAATAAGTTAAAATATTACGTTAATTATAAGTGTATGTAATTGTCTCTTGTTCTGAACATAAAAGGGTATATGATATTTAATCAACAGAAGTCAATTTCTTTTCTACTCTCACTCTCTGCTCTCACCCAATATATAAAGAATTGGTCCAAAGAATTAGCCATCTGAGAGAACCCATGTGCCTGAGACCAGCCTGATTAAGGGGGACTCACGTTGCAGTATGTTGAATGAGAATAAGGCTTCTTGGGTTGAGGTGGGAGCCTCGAGACTCTGGTCTTGGATCTTCTTCTCCCCTACTGCAGCCGTTCTCATGGATCATTGTCTGATGGTTTCTAATCGTCATTTTTTTCTCTACGTTCACTAGTCTGCCCTGACTTTATTCTGGTCTTTTCTTTTCTGTGCTGGTGGTTCCTAAATGCCAGTGCTCAGAGCAGCTCTGGCCCCTGACAGAGTTCACACTGCACGGTGAGTGGTGAAAGAAAACAGAAGCTCAGCTTAATGAGTTTTTGCAAAGTCAAATTATTCGATTTAAAAACATTTTCTTTCATTATGAGATAATGTCTACCCTATTTGTATGGTTGTTAAAACACTCTTAGGAAAAATGATGAGGACAGTAGATTTTAAAAAATATCCTATTTTTGGGCAAAATATAAAATTATTAGCCCTATGTTAGTCCTCAGGATTTTTATTAAAATTGTACATATTTATAAAATTCTAAAATCTGGATAGCAGTGTTTTAAGCTACATTTTAAAGGTGCTCTATAATTTATTGCAAAAAAGGAAACATGGCTTTGTTCTGATTATAAAATTATACGTGTTCATGAAAAAATTTAGAAAATACAGATACGATAGAATTGGTGACATTAAGATTAAAGAATAAGTAATCGCAGTTTTCCCCACCACTCACATTTCCTTAGAAAAGGATGGAGGCTAGGAGTTAGTGTTTCTCTGTGCTAACTGAGGAAATGTGAGGCTGCAGAACTGGGAAAAAGAGAGAGACCATGCTGATTTTTAGTGGAAAGAACTGGAGCTATTGGAAGAACACAACAAATCTCAGAGCAAGTGGTTGGGGTGAGAGGGAGAGGAAGAAGGATGGAGTTTCGCATGGACTTGCCAAGGAGAGATATTAAAGAAAAATATTTAAAGAAGTTTCCCCAAGTTTCATGCCATCTAATACCCCTTTCCCAGTCTCTTCAAAATAATTCTGTAAGGACTTAAATTGCTTTTCAATGTCTTCTTTTGGATTCTTTTGCATGCTAAACTGTGTTGACTATGAAATACCCAGTTTTATTTGGGTTACAAAGAGAAAAAACAAGATAAAAAACTCATAACCCCATCTTCAGAATCTATTAGGTTTTGAAAACATGGTAAAGATAGTGATTCACTTTATTATGTTTTATTCCTCCAAGGAGAGCAAGCACATCAGAAAATATGTCATGTCCTTTTCAAGCAGGTAGAAACTTACTAGCCACTGGCTTCTCTAGTGGGACCCTAGTGTCATCATTAGCTATCTATACTATGCTGTTTCTTTCTTAAAGGCCTCTGGCTGTTGGAACTTGTGACCAATGCTTTAGGTGCAATTTCAGAGGGCTTGAGACACTAACACCTTCCTTTCCTCCTCTGACAAAGAAGTCACTTCCATAGGGAGAATTGTTGACCAAACATTTTTATTTAGCTTAAATGATCATGTTTAGTTTCTAGTACGAAGTAAATATGGATTCCCTTTTGCAACCGTCTACACACGCTTTCACCAAAAAAATGGCAACAATTTTGGAGTATAAAATGCTACATGATTTCAAAACATCCAAGGCTAAAATAGGTGTAGAACCGCACTCAAGTATGCCTTTTCAAAAGAATTGGAAGGAACCTTGCCTAAAGAAGCTTACATCTTTCTTTTACCTGGACCTAAGATGATGATGCCTTTTAGTTTCTGGAATTCTATACCCAAATGTTTCCTTGCTGTTCTTTCATATGATTAATCCTCTTTTTAGTTTTTTTCATCCTCCCTGCACCCAACCCAAATCAATTTAAAATTTTTGTTTTTTGGGTTTTTTTTTTTGACAAAAGGGAGGCTCAACATAAACATTTTATGGCTAAAAATACTCATATAAATATTGTAGAATCATTCAAAAAATTTTTATAGAAATTATTTTTTCTTTTCCTTTTTTTTTTGAAAAGGGTAGAGAATCTAATGTCAAAATCTCTTGTTCTGGCAATCTTTAGTTTCTTACCTTTTTTTCTGCAGTGATCAAGGTACCTCCTGCCTTACCCTTTCTCCTCTTGTCCATTTTTAGTTGCTCTTGACTTCCAGGGATTTCTTGGCACTTCTGAAAACCTTGTGGTTTTTTCCTCGCATGTCATCTGATATTACTCTTAATATCATCTTCAATTTTTTCTGATGCATGTCAGTCCAACAGATTTGTAATGAACAGTTTCCATTTGTCAGGCATATCTTGTGGGGCTGGAAATAGATGCAAAGATCTTGATACCATAGTTTCTGTCCTTGATTGCGAGAGAGGGAAAAAACCCACAATGATTCTCTGTGCACAGTCCCACCAAATTGTCAACAACCCCCACCATTATATAAATATGATGATGGTAAATGGGGGAGCTGGGGAACACACCTAGATCTGCCTGACTTTAGAGATCCATCTGTGCTCTTTTCACTGTGCCACACCACCCCAGGCATGGCTGGAAGGCTGAAGAGGAGGGAAATCCTTCACAGTTTGGAAAAAGAGAACTGCAATATTTTGAGCATTCACAATATGACTGGTACTTTAGATATATGGCTTAAAGGACATAAACTTTAGTCATTGAACTAGTCTTTGCACTTTCTACATGGAGAGAGGATTGTGATGTTCTTTTAATTGGAGGAGCTGGGTGCATATTTAGAGACTGAGAGTAAGAGAGTGGAAGAAAGGGAGCATTTATGGTGAGGTGGCAGCTGGGGTGGAAAGTTAATATTTCAAAATATAGCAGGAGGCAAAATGGACAAGATGAAGAAAAAGTTGAGATGTGTTTCTTGGAAGGGAGTTGGTATAACATTTATCTTGAGATGAGTTTGAAAGAGGGATGATGGATAATGAGGTGAGTATATTCGAAGATCAAGAGGAGAAAGTTTGGAGAATTTATCCCCAGGTGGAGTTTCTCAGAGGCCAGTAGGTCCTGTGATCAAGTATACATTGTATACTCTCAGATGAGTGTGTCTGCCCTAACACATAAGAGGTAGACTGATGCACATGAAATAGGCAGGATGGGAGCAGTGACATGTCCAGTACCACCTCTGAAAAGAGATGATAAAGAGGCCACGATTCTGTGCATGGTGGTAAACTTCGTATTTAGATAAACGTTGTATTCACATGAAACAAGCCAGAAAAGAAAGTTAGTGAATATGGCAGCTCTGGGCAATCACAGGATCCATTTAGAGCAGAATTTCAGTCAGTAGAGACTTTTCTGAAAATAGATGATAAAGATGCCATGATTCCTTGCACGGTCTAAGGATCATTTGAGAGTTGAGGGAGGGCACTGACTTCGCTCTTACTTGGGGAAGGAAGAAGGATGATTAAGTCAGAGGGAGACAGATGATTAAGTCATTAGTTAGACAAAGCAAGAGCTGACAACAATGATAAAGCATTGGTATGTCTAAGGGGCTTTTTTTGGTGCTGTTCTGACTGAAATATACTATACTTTAAAAAAAGAAGGTGAAGTCAACTAATTTGTCTTGCTGATTATATAAAGCATTAAAAACCTATTTAATGACACTCAATTATATTGAATGGTGTGTTCTCCTCTTCAAATATTCCCTTCCTCCAGTGTGTCTCTCTGCTGGCCATTTCCCTCATTAGGCACCTGGGAGTAACAAACAGAGTGAATTATAGAGCTAGAAAGGCACGAAAAACTCTTCTGGGACTTCCCAAGTTTCCAGAAGTGTTCTGGACTGATTTCTCTTATAAACTGGATTGGAGTTTTACTCAAACTGATCCTGGGCTAAACTGGAAAGTAAGTATCTATGGCATCTATCGGCATTTCCTCTCCGTGACTCTCTTTTCCTCTTCCTCAGGTCTCTCCCTAACTGAGATGTTTCACATGCTCATAAAGCCCTGTGCTCAGTGCCTATCAACTTAGAGGACATCTCTGGGAATGTGAAAATAATATTTAGCCCTCTCTGTGTTATTAGAATTTTTATAAGGGCCACTTAGAGACTCTAATTTGATTGAACTCTAATGAAATCAATTTGTAACAGTGAAATTTTGGGTATAATAGGTTGCTGAGGGAAAGTTTTTGGGTTAGGGGAAATTTTGGAGAACACTTGAATTCTATGATTCTTATTCTGTGCTAAACCTTGTATTTAGAATCTCTAAGCTCACCAGACTCTGATGTCCTGGGTTCTGAGCGGCACAGTGCCAGAGGTTGTGAGTAGCATGAAACTGACACTCAGACAGGCTGTTCTTTTCCTCTTTTGACCAGCAATGACCAACCATCCACCTTCTGCACTGTTGAAAAATATCCTGGTAGCCAAATTAGCCAGTAATGCTTAATACTTTTAAACATCAGAAAGTGATAAAAAAAAATTATCAAGGATGGAATTTGGTCCGGCTGAGGAGAGGTGATGTCTTCTGTACATGTTCCACTTTCCATTTGGTCCCAGTCACAGGGAAACATAAAGTGTGTACAGCTTGCAGTAGGTCAGGCTATTGGAGGGTTAAATTGTCAAATGGTGGCTGAGCCTGGGAAAATGGGGTGACTTTTGAGGAATTCAGTTCTGAGAAAGATGAAAGAATATGCAAGTGGCTTCATCTTAGTCAAATGGAGGCCATCAGTTTGGCTTTTGTGCACAATACACTGGGACCTTAGAAATGAAGATCGAATAATTTAGGATGGAAAATCGGCTGGAGAATATCCAGCCTGACCTGGGTGTGGCCATTTCTTCTGCCTTGTCTTATCTTTCACTGCAAATCATCCTGTAAGGAATAGGAAAAAGCAACTTCAACTCATGCTCATGTGAAGGATGGTGACTTCTACACTATACGTGGTGAAATTCACAGCCAACAATCAATATGTATTTTCAGGTGTAGAACCATCATTCATTTCTGTTATCAAAGACTCTCAGGCAGAAATCATATCTCTTGTGACTTAAATGCACAGCATTTCAACTGCTGTATTACTATGACTGAGAATAGAGCTCTGCTCTGACTGGCATTTAGCTGCTGAAGTTTTCTGAACTGCCGTTTGTGTTGGGGTTTTGAGGACAAGTGAATTTTGGGGGGAAGGGAAGAGGAAGAGAGGGAAAGAAAAAGTTGTTTGCAGGAAAAAAGCTATTTTTGTTTGCTTGAAGCAGTGTAACTTTTTATCATTGACACTGAGTGTAACGTTAACTTTTGCATTGGGGTTATTGATTTTTACAGTGAAATGCCAGACATCAGACTTATCTAATGATGGCTGGCACAATCAGAATTTCAGACCCAGCATGATGTAGAGAAGGAAAGGCTACCAGAAGATAAAGGGTCTTGTCCTGCCTCTTTGAAGAATTCTCTGGGCGACACTAGACAAGTCACCTTACCTCTGTGGGTTTCAGATTTTGCATCTAATCAGGAGATAGATGTGGAATACCTGACTTAAAGTACCCTGTAGCTCTAAGAGTCCTCAATTCTATGATTGGGGTCCTGTTTTACTCTTCCTTAACATAATAAATGCATAAAACAAGGCAGGTTTTTATTGCACGATACTAGGTTGTTTCTGTCTCTTTGCTGTGACAAATGATTCTTCAGTGAACTTCATGATTGTACATTATACGTATTTCCGTACTCGTGAGAACATTTCTGAATAGTATATTTCTGGAAATAGAATTGCTAGGACGAGTTATGCACACACACACAAAATTTTATAGATACTAAAAAGTTGCCTACCAAAAGCTGTATTGATTTATACTCTGTACCCATTAAAATACTTTCTGTGTCAGGTGACAGAAAAGTCAGCCCAAAGTGGAGTAAGAAAATTTAATGGACTTTGTTCCAAAAGTGCAGAGAGGAGCTGGTTTCAGGCATGGTTGGATACAGGCTCAGAAAAGATGTTGTCTGGCTCCTGGCCTCTCAGCTCCACTTTCTCTTTGGTTGCTCCATCTCAGACAACTCTCCCTTCATGGGATTAAAACAGCTGTGGAGTTCTAGGCTTCATCATTTCAGGTTCTCATCTAGTGAGAAATATCATGTGTTTCTATCCTAGAAGTTTCAGTGTCTCATTGGCTTTGATGGTTCATGTGCCCATTTCTGAACCAGTCAGAGTGCTCAGGGGCATGAAGGCATTCATTGGCCAAACCTGGAACTAGATGTGGAGTCAAATTCACCAGAACTTTGTGGTCTGAGAGAGGAGCAGGGTGGCTGACCAATTATAGTTGGCAGCTTTTCTGGAAGTAGGGTCAATGGAGAGAGTGTGAAATCAGTAAAGATGTATGGAGAAAGATCCTTTCACGTGGATTTAGGAGCTTAGGTTTTGTTCTATATTGAGAGTTGACACTTAGAAGAGTTAGTATAGAGAATCAATTAGGTGGTATGATTTAAATGACATCCTTTGCACTACTGGTTGGGACTACTGAAATGTTTTTAAGAGATATTGTTAGATAATGTTAATTTTACAACTGAAAAAGGAACACGGTCCCCTTAAGAGAAAGCACATATGTATTAAATAACAAAAACATCTTAATGGCTTTGTTAAGCTTGCTATGGAAATGACTGAATGCAAATTTTATTTTAAGTTCCTTGAAGTTAGCAATCTGTGGAGAGAAGGAGTTTGGAGCAGGTTTTGTTTGTTTGTTTGTTTGTTTGTTTGTTTGTTTGTTTGTTTGTTTAAGGAAAGAGAAAAGTCTTAAGGTGGGGGTAAAAAGAGTCTGAGGTTTTTAACCTGAAAGAGACCTTCCAGATTTAGGCCAGTGGTTCTCAAATTTGAGTGAGAATCACCTGGAAATTATGTTAAAGCACAGATTTCTGGATTTCATTCCAGAGATTCTGATTTAATAGTTCTGGGTGGGGCCAGTATATTTGCGCTTCTAATAAATTCCCCAGTGATGCTGATGCTGGTGCTTCTGAGGGGACATGGGAACCACACCTTGAGAAGCACTGATCTAGGCAACTTCCCTTCCTCTCAGTTTATAGATGGGGAAATTAAAACTTGGAGAGGTGAGGAGCTAGCTCAAGGTGACCTTGAGAGTAAGCAGAGGAGCTGGGGTTAGAATCAACTCTCCTCTCCTCCCCTCCCCTCCCCTCCTCTTCTCTCTGAAAGGAAACTGAGCTCCAGGTTGATTGTTGCCAAAGTTATAGAGCAGAGTTAAGAAAGAAGCCAAACCCACAGGCTTGCACTCTCTGTCTGTCTCAGAGTTTCCACTCCTAGAGAAGTAATGCACCAGGAAATTATGGGGTTTCCCTTTCAGCTGCCAGATTATTCAGAAAGTGTTTTCCTTCAAAACAGAGAACAGAGAGTCTGCATTGTTAGGCAGACTGAATCCTAAGCCCTGTGACGGAGGGAAACTCAACAGTAATCAGAAGGCTCTCTGGCTTGGAAAAAAGATACCTGTAGCTAATGTCAGGGAGGAAAAACGTTCCTCTGTCCTCTTGTGTTCAGTAATTGGGGGCCTGTGAATTAAACAGATTGAAAAGAGAAAAGAAAAGCATACAATTTAATCAATATTTTATTAGCACCAAGGCCACAAAACACAAGTGAAACTCAAAGGAGTGGTTAGACTAGGGCGTGTGTACACCATTTTAACAAAGGAAAGTGGATTTGGGCATCAAGGGATGATAAACTGTGGGAAAGTGACTAATATATGGGGTAACTAATGGAAGATAAAGGTTATTTAGTAACGTATATTTATGTAAACTCTTTCCAGTGTGATAAGAATGCTCTTCTTTTCCTGTTATGGGATGGGGAGAGAAATACCTTCAGAAAGGTAAGAGGAGGGCAGAAAACTCTTCCTGCATCTGTTGACTCTTAGTTGCCTTTAGCTCAAAATAATCTGTATGCCAAAGTAGCATATTTTGCGGTGCATATTCTGGACCCCTTCAGTGGATAGAGGAATCAGAAGCTTGCCAGCGTCAGGGTTGGTGGAACATAAATGTTTGCTGGAACAGCGTCTCAGTGTTATATTACAGTGGGGAAGAGTCAGGGCGATAGTCATCCAGTGGAGAGAAGCTATGCTTAGATTAAGCACATATTGAAGGGACTAGTAAAATTAGATTTCAAATGATTTCATTTATTTTTATTAAAAACCTTCCCTTAATTATGTGTTATATTTTACAGACTTGTATTTAATAATGTTGCTAATGAAGAATTCTATTTTGGTTGTTAGAAAATATCTATGTTAACCATGCTGTGTAAAGAATAGCTATTTTTACCACTAAACAATTACTAAAGGATAATATTCTACCTTATCTCAATTATGGGCAAGGTAACTGGGAAGAAATAAACAAAATTGCACTTGTAAATGCAAATCTATAAAGTGATAGCCAATGTTATAGTCCTCCTGTCTTAAAATATCTCCCCAATTTGGACCCCCAGTGCTTAAACATTAAACATTGGGCACTTCCTGAGTCTCCTTGCAGAATGTACCCACATTGTTTTTTGTTTGTCACTTTGAAGGAGTTAGTTTATCAGATCACTTCACTCATGGCAGGAGGGATCTAGGGCAGCATAGGAACAGGGAGGCAGAACAGGATGATTGAAAGGAGCACAGGATGGGGTGCCTAGGGGCTCACCGACCTAATCGTGTGAGTACATTAAGTGGATGAGATACTTTCCCCAGGACTTATATATTAATTTTCTCTCCAGTTTTGGAAGAGAAGGGATTTAGTCAGCAGTTAGCCAGGTGGAAGTAATATTTTGGGTGCAGGAGATCTTCCAAAAAACCATGAAATCTCATTGAAATCTCCTAGCTCTGCTTTTCCCATAAAGGGGTTTGCTCCTCCCTTACTTTCTGGTAAAGGTTAGGTCATCAGCAATTCATTCAGAATGTCTTCTGATCAGCAAGCCCAGGGAAGTGGCATACACTTATACTGGATCAACCCCATTTCTGCCACCATATGCCCCAAAGGCAAGTTATTAAACCTCTTAGAGCCTTGGTTTCCTCAGTTATTTATAGGATAATAGTACATATATCATCACACAATAGTGCAGAGTAGGAGGGGCAATGTATGTAAAATACCCAGTATAATCAAAATTAGGCCATTGCAGTTTGGATTTTCAGAAGCAGATGCTGAGATGGAGTTTGAGGTGCAAGAGCTTTATTAGACATCAGCTCCTGTGAGCAGAAAGGGGAGGAAGCAGGACTGGGCAGAGGTCCTGCAGAGCCTTGGCCAACCTGGGAGCCCTGAAGGGAGTACTGTTTATGTGAGTCATCCCATAAGGGGCCAAGACGGTGGGCCCTTCATATCCCTGCCTCACTCAGCCACCATACTAGCTGCCCTGGGAATGGCACGCCTTGGGGACATAGCTCCTCTGGCAGAGACAGACCTCTAGCTGATATCTGGAGGTTGCCTGCTGCATATATACTCCTGCAGCAAAGCAGCAAGGCCTTCCCTGAAGGCTGGGGTGTGGGGCTTATTTTCATGTCTACCACATAGGCATTCAACAAACATGCTTTCTTCCTGTCACTAAAACCATCCTCTTTCTACCTTTCCTCACCTTTCCCTCCATCTGTCTGCTTCCCTTACACCTGCTGCCTCAGGATGTCCCATCCTCCTCAGCAGTCCTGAGAGCTTGTGGCTACTCTATAGGGGGCATAGAAGTGGTTCATGCTTTAGCTTGTGCTTCTGCACAGTTCTCTTTAAGCAGGAAGTATCTTAAACATTTTTTGTCTCTTTGAAATAATCTACAAGTTACTCATGACTCCTCTTTTACTTTGGGAGAGAGAAGAAAACCGCCAGACTTTGCTTTGCGGACAAGAACAACACAGGTGCTGGCGACAGCACTGTCGGCCCATGGCCTGCCAGCTGGTGCTAACAATAGCGGAAGACACATTGGAAGCCTGGTTAACAGATTTCTAAGAATGCTATGGGCAGCCAAAGAAGCAATTTGGGCTAATTTCTTTTCCCTCCGTTACCTTTCTGGGAGATGAAGAGGATTATGAATAAGGACATGGATTGGTTAACATTTGGTAGGAGGTTAATATCAAGGGTAATAGGAAGCCAGTGTACAAATTGGAGAACAGAAGAGGGTAGCTTTCTAAACTCCTATGAAGTTATTTTCTTACAGAAATTTAAAGGTGTGTGCGCAATGGAAAACCGGACCATGGGGAGAAGATTGGAGGCAGCTGTGAGGGCCCCCAGTATGTTCATGATTGTCTTCCTGACATGACTGATCTTGGCATCGTTCTCTGGAGATGCTAGCATCTGTAGGTTTCCCAGTCCACATCACTCTGAGTTCCTTGGGTATTTCCAAAAGTGGCAGAAGGAGAGTGTGAGCATGTATATCATTTGCTCACATTATAGAGAATGTCACTGATTCCATGTTCTGGCAGTTGATTTGTCCTACATGAATCTCCTGTCTTGGCTAGAAGCTCATGCCAGGGGCTGGAAAAGACCACTAGCCCCTCCATGGACTGCAACCATGAAGTCCACTGTCTGCTGCCCTCTCATGGACCAGCTTCCTTCATGGGTCCCACGAAGTCCTAGGGAAGTGGGAACTTCCTTTCAGATCCCATTTCAAGCCCTAGCCATTCTTTTTCAAACTTTTATTTTGGTAAAAATATTTAACATGAGATCTGGCTGCTTAACAAATTGTCAGTGTATGATGTTATTGTCTATAGGTAGTGTCGTATGACAGATCTCTAGAGCTTATTCGTTTACTTAAACAAGCTTTATGCCAGCTGATGGAGAACTCTGCATTTCCCCTCCCCCCAGCTCCTGGCCACCATCATTGCAGTCTGCAATTTTATGAATCTGACTCTTTTAGATATTTCATATAAACGGAAACAGGTGGTACTTGTCTTTCTGAGCCTAGGCTTATGTCATTCAGCACAATGTCCTCAAGGTCCACTCATATTGTTGCATATTACAGAATTTCCTTCTTTTTTAAGTCAAGCCTCAACCATTCCGTGGAAGAAGCCAATAGTAGGACCCCAATTTAGTTCCATGTTTGGGGAGGTCAGCCTGCAATCCTGACGTACCCTGTGCAGGAAAAGAGTAGTAGAGGGTTTTACAGTGTTGAAACTCAATTCTGTCATTTAATTTGTGGGGACATTGACACTCAGAGAGATTGAGTGACTTGCCCCAGGTCTCACCACTTGTGATTGGTGGGGCAGGTGCTGAGTTCTAGCCCTATCTGGATCCACAGACTTCGGGTACATGGTGACCTGGTTCTGATTTTTCTCAAATCAGAGAAGACATGAGGACATGGATATTTAATCCCATGGAGACTCAAATTAGACTCACTAAGTAGCTAGGACTTCAGAGGGTGCCACTCCTCCTTACTTGTGAATAGCCAGGCATCATGCTGCTGTCCTTGAGATCACACTGGCCGCCTGCCACATGTGCTAGTGAGCACTTGAAATGTTGCTACTTCAAACTGGGATGTACTGTGTGAATTTCAAAAGCTTAGTAGGAAAGAAGAAGGTAAACTCAACAATTTTTATGTGGATTGTATGTTTAAATGATATTTTGAATATATTGGGTGAAATAATTATATTTTAAAATGATACTTTATATTTATAATAATATAAAATATTTTATTAAAATTAATTTCACCTGTTGCTTCTTACTTTTTAAAACTGTAGCTATTAGAAAATTGAAAATACCCACGTGATTTATACTACATTTCTACTGGATTACTTTAGATTCACCCATATCCCTAAATGCCTTTATTGTTATCTTCTGCTTCATCTGACATCACTGTTACTGGTGGGAACTGGGTAGGTCATCTGCATTTGACCTTGAAATTTAAAAGGTAGCTCACTGCATGAGTGTTATTTCACACTCAGGTAAGCGTAGTCGTAATCAGTGCTCATAGGAGACTCGGCAGTTTAGTGTCTGTGAGGAAGCCTCCTGGGGGTCCTGCCTCATTCATTCAACAGATATTTATATAACAGCTTCTTGATGATGGCTTGTTATGCCAGCTTCTGGGACTATATCTGGGAACAAGAAAAAACTAGTCAGTGGCCTCTGGTAGCTTATAGTCTGGGAGGGGCAATAGACATTGAGATGGCTACTTTTATTTGTCAATTTGACTGAGCCATGAGGGGCCCAGATATTTGGTCTAATGTTATTCTGGGTGTGTCTGTGAGGGTGTTTTTAGATGAGATTGCCATTTGAATCAATAGGCTGAGGAAAGCAGACTGCCCACCCCAGTGTGGGTGGGCCTCATCCAATTACTTGAAGGCCTGAATAGAACAAAAAAACTGCATAAGAGGGAACCTCAGTGGCCTGTCTGCTTGAGCTGGACATCAGTCATTTCTTGCTTTCAGACTTGTACTAGAACGGACTCCATCAGCTCTCCTGGTCCTTAGTCCTTCGGCCTTAGGCTGGAAGTACACCATCAGCTCCCCTGGGTCTCCAGCTTGCTGATTCTAGATCTGGGGATTGCTCAGCCTTGTAGCCACATGAGCTGATTCTTTACAAAAAAAGAAAAATCCCTCTCCCTCTCTCTTTCTCTCTCCTCTCTCTCTCCTCCCTCCTGGTTTTGTTTGCTTTCTTGGAGGACCTTGACTAATACAGATGTTAAACAGACAATTTACATACTGAATACTGAATAATCATATAACTGCTTGGGGCTGTGGCGTGTGGTGAAATGGTTGGACAGATCTAGAGGCTAAGTGTAGCCTAACATCCCTCAGGGTTACTCTAGGCTCTGGCCTTTTCCCAAAGAGTCCTGGGCCAGTGGATCATCTCCCACAATTTGGCCACCTTCATGTGTCCACAGGGCAAGGAATGACCCAGCCAGGTGTACACCCCAAGCCTGATCCAGAGGAGAAGGGCTCACCCTCTGCCTTTACCAGTCTCCACTCCAGGTGGAGGAGGCCAGAAAAATGAAATCTGCTCTATTTTTTCAGTTCCCTATATTCTTTTTTATTATTTAAATTTCTTTTGATAAGATGAATTAATGAAAACGAATACCACAATGGGGCTCATGCCACACACTAAGTTAGTTGCCAGGAGAATTGGTGATACAGTATAGAAAGCACCTAGTTCCACTCTAGCGTATAATAGATGCCCAATGAATGGTTTCTGTTGATGTGGTGGGTGACTTTCACTAGGAGACCCCTATGTTCTTCTGTTCTTTCGTCCTTTTTTGTCAGGTTCACAAAAGTGTGGAATCTGGGCACTTATGTTAGAGCAATGTCCTGGTTGTCTCTGACAGCATTCCGCACTACCTCAAATATAGGGGTGAAAAACAACAGCTATTTTGTTTTGTGCAGGGGCCCTATGGGTCAGGGATATGGACAGCACATGCAGAGGTGACTTGTCTGCTCCATGGTGTCTGGGGCCTCATGGGAAGACTTGAATGGCTGGGAGCTGGCATCATCAAGAAGCTTCTTCACACTCATCTGGCTGGGTGTGAAGTGGTACCTTACTGTGATTTTGATTAGCATTTCCCTGATGGCTCAGGGTGCTGAGTATCTTTTCATGTGCTTATTGGCCGTTTGTATATCTTCTTTAAAGAAATGTCTATTCAAGTTCTTTGCTCATTTTTTAAATTGGGTGGTTTTTTTGTTTATTGATGTATACAAATTTTTTAATACATTTTAGGCACAATTTCCTTATCATATACTTGATATGCAAATGTTTTCACCCATTCTGTAGGGTATCTTCAGTTTTTAGAGAATGTCTTTCAAAGTATACTTCAACGTAAAGTCTTAAATTTTAAGTTCAGTTTATCTATTGTTACTTTCGTCGCTTGTGCTTTTAATGTCAAAGGCTTTGCCTAACCTGAGTTCATGAAGATTTACTTCTACATTTTCTACTAAGACCTTTTTAGTTTTTGCTCTGACATTTAGGTCTGTAATCCATATTGGGTTAATTTTTGTATATAGTGAGGGTAAAGGGTCCAACTTCATGCTTTTACATGTGGATATCCAGTTTTCCCAGCACAATTTGTTGAAAAGACTATTTTCTCCCACTGAATTTTCTTAGACAAAAATCAGTTGACCATAAATGTTTTTATTTCTGACTTAATCTCATTCCATTTATCTGTATGTCAGTCCTTGTGCCAGGGCTACACTTTTGCCATGATTCTGTAGCTTTGCAGTATGTTTTGAAATCGGGAAATGTGAGTCCTCCAACTTTGCTCTTTTTCAGAATGTGATGTCATGGCACCAAAACCACATCCCATCCTCAAAACCAAAACTCTAGGTAAAACAGTGAAATAAACAATTTTGAACAACTTGCCTTCCTTTCTCTATCCCTTTTCTATTTTATTCCCTGTGAGCGTTCAGACTCTCCATGTGCTTTCTACCCTTCTCTTTATCAAAAGCTGCACTCTGGGCAAGAATATAATAACCTTTTTCTTACTTAGGTATCAATGACTAAAGAAGCTTAAAGTTATTACCATTCTCAGGAGAATTCGCTTTTCAGAAAAGGGAACAAACATGTCTTAAACCTGAGGAAGTATTCTCTAATGGTAACATTTTCTCTATAAGCAGGTGGGGAAAGAGCTTTTTTCAGGCAAGGGAGTCCTCACATTGCACCTGAGATGGTGTTATGCATGGGGTCTCAGACTGAAGGCTGGCTTTGTTCAAGGTTTATTGATTCCCTCTCTCCCAGTTGTGAGTTTTATATTTATCACTTACTTGCTTTGCGACCTTGGGCAAATTAACCTCTATGAACCTGTTTTCTTTTATGTAACACAGAAAATCATGCTCACTGCAAAAATGTCTAGCATTTGTTTTGTTTAGCTGCTAAAATAAGACCGACATACATTTTTGACTGGACAAATGCAACTCCCAAAAACAAATGCCCTCATTATTCTCTGGTTACTGCCATCCAGGGACAGAAGCAAGCTTTTTATTAAAGTGATTTAATCCTTCCTTACAACATGCCTAGGGATGACATAGGAAAACCATTTAGGAAAGCAGTATTGGGGAAAATGGAATGGAGACTCAGACTCTTGCCTCAACACCAACCACTACTGGATGTGTGACATCTTGCTCAGTCATCTCGGATTTGGAGCAAGAATTTGTGCTCGATCCCCTCCAGTGATGACATGGTTTGTACTTTCCATGTCCTTTCTAGGGATTAGCATATCTGATCCTCAAAGCATTCCTGTGAGACCAACTTTATTGCCATGTTACAGATGAAGAAATTGAGCCCAGAGAAGCTGACAGACTTACGACCTAAACCCTTTTTTCATGCACTTCACAGATTTGTAAGTCTATGACTTTGGAGCCTAATACCACCATCCAAACCATTCCAGACCCCAGAGACGGATATACTCTGCTTTATACACTTATTGAAGATTTTATCTGGTATAGCCATGGACATGTTTCTGTTTCTAGAAGCTTCTTCGTTGTTGCTATAAGATGGAAAATCAAAAATATTATCTTGAGTTGCTATGTGAGCCAGTGTGAACCCCTGTGTTTCTAATCCTGAAAACCGAGCACTAATAACATCCCGGTGCTGCTATTGAGCTGGACACACTCGCTCTGCACAGAAGTGCACTGGCCACGCGGGCGAGCGCATTCCTGGGCCGGTTCGGTAGATGGCAGCATTGTGCAGCCGATGTCTCCTCTCCCCGCACGAACCACCCCCTCCCCCGCCCATTTTTCTCTCCCACTTCGTGGTGCTTGGAAGCGAGGCGCAGGTAGTTGCGCCTTCCGACTCTCGGATGCAGCTGTGCCGCACCATCTACAGATGGTCTGTGCCTGGCGGGTCACAACAGGTCTGAATCCACAGCGTGGCGCTGACTCAGACTCGGGTGTTTTGGTGGCTCCGGGCATAACCGTTTCTTTGGCTAATTGACCTAACTCGCTTGATTTTTTTTTAACTCTTTCATGAAGTAGAAGTGAAGGGAAAGCTGATAAACGTCCCCCATCCAAGTAGCTTCGTCCCCCCACTTCTGTGCTGTGAGTTTTATCCTTCAAGGCCCACTTGTTGGCTCGCAGCTCACGGTCCTGTCTCACTACCTTTCCCTCGGGGCAACAGGGGTTCTGCGCAACGGTGCGATGCAGACCGCGGCCGCTGGAGGGCACCGTTGTCACGTGCTGCGCCGGAGCCGGTCCCGCGCTGGCGGCGGGCGAGTTCCGTGCTGTGCACGTTATAGGCATGACCTTGGGACCCGCAACCTCCCGTGGAGGAGGCTTTTATTCTTCCTGACTATGTGGGATCTTACACCGGGTGCTTCGAGTCCCATACCCTCAGAAATCTCATTCCACCCATCCTCCCCCTTCCCGTCTGTTTCTTTACGTCTCTGACTAGATTGGTGCTTTCATCAGCTTTTAAACATCTTCAAGTAAACCTCATTTGGGGGCGAATTTTTTTCTGTAGCACTAAGATACCCTCTGCTGTCCACCTCTATCTCCCAGAGTAACCCGCTCCTGCTCCTCACCTAAGTTTTTGGTTGGCCAGCTTCCTCATTCCCCTTAACAACTCTTCCACTCTCTCCCTTCCACTTCTCAGAAACTCATCTTTTTCTCTCTACAACTGACACCCTCTCTCTTCCTCCAGACTCTGTCCCACCTTGGCTAGATGCTTGTTCTGAGACTTTCACTGCTCCGACTGTTCCTTTATACTCTGCAGGAATTTTCTTCCTTTGCTAACCCTTTAAATGTCCATGGTCTCAGTATTCTGTTCTTGGTTCCCTTCTTACTCTCCTCACTCTCCGGGAGAACCTGTTTGTGTCTAAAGAGCCAAAACCAACCACCACCTACTCCACTATACTCCACTGGCATTTATTGATCACTTATTCTGATGACGACTGTCTTCTTAATCTTCAGTTCAGATTTCTCTTTTGGACTACAGACCCATTTCTTCATTTTGCCAGATTAATAGGGGCTGCTTGGAAATAATGCTTGGAAAGTAGCGTCTGGGCTGTTACACTGAGGATGGTAGGTGATGTTTGTTTTGTCTATAGTAATGCAGAATAACAATGCTTCACCTCCAAGCTGGTACTTCTCTTTCAAGGCTTGTCGAAGATTAAAACATGTCCTTACCTAGTGCTTAACTAGAGATGCAGTCACTGAAACTAACTGTCCCTTCCCCTCAAACCACTGTTGAGGGGACCACCCCTGGCTACATAATCTGAACTTCCTTCCCAGCCCTGGCAGATTGGACTGGGACAGGACACCAGAGCCAAAGCTACAAAAATGGGATGGCAATGGGATGATCAGACATTTTTTTTTTGAGATTTTGAGAATGGAACACTGAAAGAAATGGTCTAGTTAAAATATGGAGAGCCGAGCTGAAAAGTCACATAATGGGGGGCATGTAAAAGATGAGTAAACTGAGGAAGCTAGCTGAGTAGGAGGAAGAAAGAGGTGAAGGTTAGATAGCCCCGGAATGTCTCCACTCGTAGTTTCTCAAGACACTCAATAGTATTCTCTACCTTGGTTTGTGAAAGTTTTTCCATATTCTGTCAATAGCCTCTTCACCTTGAGCCAGCCCAGAATTGTAGCTATACATGAAGGAGTACAGGGTATTAAAAGCAGAGAAAGAAGAGACAGACAGCAGAGAGGATGAGCAAGATTGAGCAGGCACTGGACTGACAGAATGGGGGAGGCTAGTGGCTGGTGCTGGGGGCAGAGGAAGCAGAGAGATGCCAGGCCCCTGTGTGGAATTTACCACTTCTTTTACTGAGAATGTTCACATCCCGCCTTCTGCTGGATCTTAGCATGTTGGTTGGCCATGGGCTCCAAAAGTCTAATGTTTTTGAAAGTGTCATGAGACCTGTGGAATGGGATAATACCCAAAGACATAGCAACATGAAACATTTATTGACCACCCAGTTTATATCAGGAACTGAGGTGGTTTCTGGGGAAGTAGAGGTGAATAAGATATGGTTCCTGTCTTTAAGCGCCCACATTCCTTCAGTGAATATAAACACCTAAGTATAACAAAGGGGAAAAGTACTAAAATAAAGTTGTATACAAAATATAAGAGATGGAATCATTAGTTCTGTCTTTGATGGGGGTAGGAAGCAGACAGGAAGACTTTCAAAGGGGAGGTAACTTTTGACATGGACTTTGAAGGATGAATAGGAATTTGCCAGAGAGAGTAGAGGGGTTTGCAATCTAGGGAGAGAGGCTGAAAGATATACAAGCACATGGTATATGGGAAGACTTGTAGTATTGCAGTATGTGTGAGAGGGAAGGGCAGCAGACAGGGAAAAGGCAGGCAAGGGCCAGAACTTGTACGGCTTTGAATGTCATGGAGCTTGGACTTTATCCTGAGGATGAAGCCTTGGAAGTTTTTAATCAGAGAGTGTGTAATCAGAGTTGCCTTTGGAAGGAGGACTGGAGGCTGAATAGAGGAGAAAGTAGAGGAGGTCAACTACACCAGGCTTGATCCTGACAAACTCTCTAGCAATATCCTGGGGCTAAGGCAAGAATACGGGCAGGTCGTAAATTGTAGCTGATTGGAGCACTGTATTCAAGGAAGGCTAATGAATCCTGGGTCAGTAGTTCATTTGCTGTACCATAGCATGCTGTATTCACTCATTCATTCATTCATTCAGCAAATATTCTTTGAATGTCACTTTGGGCCAAGTACAGTGCTAGGTGCTGGGGACACCAAGATGAGAAAGCAGGCGTGGTTCCTCCTGTCATAGGATCTGTGGTTGAGTGGGGGGTGGGGTGGGGACAGCTATTAATCAGATAATGTTGTGACCCAGTGCACGAAGGAAAAGAAGGTGGTTCTGTGAATGTGTAACAAAGAACTCACTCTTACCTCCATTTAACCTGAGATATAAAGGACTGTTGGAAATTCACCAGGTGGAGGGTGGGCTTTGGGCAAGGAGCAGAATGTGGCAAGGCCCGGTGGCCCTGGGAGAGCATGAAATGTCTGAGAAACTGGAAGCCTGAGTGTGAGATGAGTTGGTGACAGAAATAGACAGGACCAAGCCATGGGACCTTGTCTTGTCCAGGTCACATTTTAGATTAAGTATTTGTTTGAGGAGGACAGGGCAGTTAAATCTGAATGATATAAAGCTGGCAGGAAATGGAAAAGTTCAATTGCAGAGTTGAGATTTAAGAAAATCTCAGAGGTTTAAATTCAAAGTGATGGTGTTCCACAAATACAAAACTCTAAACTTAGGTTGAAATTTTAAAATTTTAATTGACTTTCACAGATTAATGTACAAGGGTGTTTATCACCATATATTTATAGTAGTGAAAAAATGGAAAAAAGGCAATATCTAATTATAGGAAAATGATGTAATATTTTGGGTATATGAAGTTGGGTTCAAATGCTAGTTTCTCCATTTACTAGTAAAGTCATGTCATTGGACAAGCTACATAACCTCTTTGTGCCTCAGTTTCCATACCTAGAATATAGGGTTATTAATCCTGTCTCACGTAGTAAGTGCTACACAAGCACTGCTTGTGTTGCTTAATATTATTGCCTATTAACATTATTTTTCTAAATATGTTTAATATCATTAGAAAATGCTCAGTATATAATGTTAATTGAAGAAAATTATACAGTATGCCATTTAATCTTCTTTTATTACACATTACATGGTTTTTTGTTCTTGTGTAGTTTATGTTTTCTCCTTTGGCAGCTTGGTGTGGAAGATAATTGTCACATGCCTACAGCAAACTGAGTAGAAGAAAATGCCCTTCTTCTCCCCTGTGTCTCCTTCTTGTCATATCGTTAAGGGTCCTTAGTTCTAGGTTATTCAGACTAAAGGTTTAGTGATACTTCCCAGCGCCTTGTGGAGAGAGCCCTGGAGAATATGATCGGTACACTGTGGGCTGTGTCCGCAGCTCCCAGCACTAGTGTCCAGTGAGAGCAGGTGGCCACCACTGCTGTGGGTCATCCTGGCAGTGATGTCACAGCTGGTCAGGGGGACAGTTCTTGTGCTGCCAGAAAAAGGGGATTCCTTCTTCTTGCTCTGTACCAATAACGGCCTGGGCTCCCAATGTTTCAGATTTTTAGTTTGCCCTCATACAAGTTTTTCTCAGACCAGGCCCTTGGTGCCCTGGTAGCTGCTGTCTTGATCCTGTGCTATGCCTAAGCGCTCTCCCCCTCAGCACCAGCAAGTCAGTAATCCAGGCTCCTGTGTACCAACTGAACTCATTGGTCATGTTGAAAATGAGTGAACCTAAAGAGAAGTAGTTGGGGTCTTGATTTCTTTCCTTCTAGGAAGCTTCTGTGCTCTTTCTCACATGGGCTTAACTACTTCTCAGTGAAATTTGGCTTCAGTACCAGGGGACGAGATGAACAGCCTTTGTGGAGAAAAGCATTGTCCTGTGACTGACATTCTTGCCTCTGGATGATGGGTAGCTCTGCCTACATCCGCAAAACTAAAAGAAACTGCCCATGTGATTGTTTTTAGAAAAAAAGTATGTCCCAAGATGACTTGTGAGACATGGACATGAAAGAGGCTGTCAACTTTGAACTTGCAGATTTTTTTGCTAACAAAAAAATTTTAAATTTTATCTCTTCAGGGACATTGCTGCATCTTCATGAAAAAGAAAGTGACTGGAAATAACTGTACCACAATATTAGTCATGCTTACCTCTGGGTGATGGGATTCCAATGGGCTGTTTTCTTTCTTATATATTTTGTTACATTTTCCAGGTTTCAATAATGAATATGTATTACTTTCACAATTAGAACCATAGATTCTGCCAAAAAATTTATTAAAAAACAGTCACATCAATGAATACCAGATGGAGCTACCTGTGTGCATTTTTGCCCTGTCCTAGATTAATCCCAGTTATTCTAAATTACAACCCTATTTCTTTAAAAAAAATTTTTATTTTTATGGTCACTGGTTAAAGAAATCCAATAAGTTTCAGCTGTACATTTTAACAGTAAGGCATATATATATATTTACATTGTGTGTTAACCTCCCATAGTTAGATTTCTTTCTGTCACCACATATTTGACCCCTTTACCCCGTCTACCTTCACCCTTCCCACCTCCCCCATCTACCCTCTGGTAACCACTAGTCTATTGTCCATGTCCATGAGTCTCTGTTTGTTTGTTCTGTTCATTGCTTTTAGGTTTATATCCCACATATAAGTGATATTATATGATTTCCAACTTTTTCTGTCTAGCTTATTTTGCTTAGCATGCTTATCTCGAGGTCCATCCATGGACAACCCTGTTTCTTGCAGGCAGAGCTGGCTCTTCCCTAGTACTGTGAGAGGCCAGTGGGTTTGTTATGTTAGAGTCCCATGTGACTCCCATATGGAGGCTTGGGATTAGTCTTTGTGTTGGGTCCCATGTTTGAGTTCTAAGCCTTCCAACAAGGCTACTGGTCACAGCCACCCACTCACAACTTCTGTCAGTGGGAGTTCCGTGTGGGGTCTCCAAGATTACCCTCTGGTTTGGGAATTTGCTAGGACTCACAGAACTCAGAAAAGATATACTCACAGTTACGGTTTATTACAGTGAAAGGGTACAGATTAAAATCAGCAAAGGAAAAAGGTGTATAGGGTGGAGTCTTGGAGAAACCGAGAATGAGCTTCCAGTTGTCTTCACCCAGAGAAGTCGCATGGACAGCACTTAATTTTCCCAGCCTGACAACACACAAGAAGTATTGCCAACTTGAGCCTTGGTTTCCAGGGTGTGTGTGAGGGGTCTGTCATGTAGGCATGGAGCGATTCTGTGACTGACCTTAACTACTCAATCTCCAGCCTCCCCAGAGGTCAAACTGACAGAGTCAGGCCCAGGGCCTCAGGCAAACAAAAACAGGTGCTTATCACATTGTTAGCATAAACTATCTGTCATGGCCCCTCGCTCCAGATATTCAAAGATACTGTTCTCAGGCAGGATATTCGGGGGGCTTACAGGTCGTCTCCATGTAGCTGGTCAAGGGTTAGTCCTTTTTTTGGAATGTGCAGATTTTAGCACCCCAAGCCTGACAAACTAACTCTTTACTGCACAGAAGGTCTGATGTTACAAGCTTGGGCCTAACCGCTTTTTGTTTGGATCTCTCAGGTACTTAGAGTCATTCTGTTTTTTACTCCTTTCTAGATTATAGGGCCTGAGCCAGTGGGCAAAGCCTTGATTTATTCTCTTTATGGCTTTTCTTTGAGGCCCTGTTGGAGGCAGAATTTCGTGTAGGACCTCAGGTTAGCTGGGCATTTTTATAGTCAATATTTTTTACTTCTGAAGTCATGTCCTTGCTCCGGTGTCCCCACGTGTTTTCTGAGACCCCTGGAAATGGGCTGCATTGGCTATTTGTCTGCTTGGATTAGGATTTGGACAGTTGAGGGCCTATCTGGGGGTCATATCTCTGTCCACACAGTCCTGTACCCCTCCCAGTTTGAGTTTAGCCCCTTTCTTCCAGCATGCCTTGTGATGGCTGCACCACCTGCAAATTCACTTCCCGTTGGTGCAAATCCTTAAATATGTGAAGATGCAAGAGGTCTGTGGATTGTGGATAACCACTAGTTTCAGTGAAAGAGTAGGGAGCTAGTCATTAGGAAAGTATTAAGTATGGGATATTGGGAAGAATGACAGCTTTGGAGTCAAACAGAGCTGAATCCAAATCCCTGCTTATCTTTTTTCTAGTTCTGTGAACTTGAGCAAGTTATTTGCTTTCTGAGTTTGACTTTTTTCATCTGTAAAATGGGAATATTAAGGTTAATCATGGTTATGAATGGAACTATTATATACAATCGACTAGCCCAGTATTTGGCATGTAGTGGACTACAATGAATTATAGCTATTGCCAATATTTTTCAGCTGTATTAACAGAGCAGTTGTTTCTAGATTAATGAAGGTAGTTGACACACTACTCAGCTTCATGTGGGAGCACATGTTTAATTTGGGCACCCACTCTAGAGTGTGTGTGTGTGTATGTGTGTGTGTGTGTGTGTATGTGTGTGTGTATGTGTATGTGTGTGTGAGAGAGAGAGAGAGAGAGAGAGAGAGTGCGTGCGCGTGCGCATGTGTGCACGACTGAACATTTAGAGTCTTTCCAAAGATGCAGATCAGGAAGTCAGAGTCTGGAAAACATGTCACATGAAAGAAATGGAAATATTTCACTTGAAGAAGAGAAAGCTTTGCTTTTGCTGCCTTTACCTATTTGCTGGGTTACCATGTAGAGTGTGAGTAGACACATGCAGTATAGCTGCAAAGAACATAACCAGACTCAGTGAGGAAACTCTAGGGAGATTCCACCCTGCAAGAAACAATTCTGTCTAACATTTGGAGCTGCCCAGTAGTAGATTAGGTTCCCTTCAATTTCTGTCCCTGGAATCATACACTGGAAGATATGTGACTTCTGGGAACACAGAGAAGATTTCAACTTTGGTTGGGAGCCTGGCTGAGAATGAACTCTAAGGCTCCATGTCTTTAGGGTCTGTCTTGCCCATTTTTCTGGTTAAGATCTTGTAGGAGGTACCACTTATAAAGTCTCTTGATATTAAATACCACTATAACTTTGAAGGATCTGCAAACACCCACAGAATGGGTAAAGCGAATTCCTCTTCTATACCTTGTTACCTCCCTAAAATGAAATTTCAACTTGGTTTAGGAGAGGGTGTCCCAGCAAGTATTTCTCTTCAGAATGATTAAAATCTTTAGGTTCATCTGGACTCATTCATTTTAACTATTCCATTTCCCAAGAATATCATCTCATTACTTTTTCAATGACCCAGTATTTTCAGCACAAGTGAATGAGTCCAGAAAGTCATTTCAGCCATTGATTATTTTTGGTAACCTTCCGATCTGTTCTGAATCCCTTTTAATTTCCATTTATGTTCTCCTGTCTTGTCATCTATTCTCAGCTGAAAATAGTAACTTTGCTTGACCTTATTATCTACCATTTAAGATTTTATAGTCTTTGGATAAATCTCATCTTAACAAGTGTTGCTAGACTGTAGACTGTAGGTTTTTTTTTTTAAAGATTGCTCTTTGCAGCTCATATTGTTATCACAGGACCAACTTTACTGTCCTTTTCTAAGTATGCCAAAATCTCACTTCATCTTGTTGATAAGAGCTTGTTTCAAAGTCAACCTTACTAAAACATACCTGTTTACTTAGAAACAAAGACCATCTCCTCTTTAGCCTTGAACTATATCTCAAATCTGTTTGCGAATATACAGAAAAATCCTACTTATATGATTTTAAAATGCTACTAGGGGCAAAGCAACATACTAAGTGGTGCTAGTTAGATCTTCATGTGGCTGAATTCATCAGCTTCTTTCTTAGGAGTAAATTTTGATGTGGCAGAAAAGATAGGGCATTAGGAGAACTCTGGGCATTTATTTGGCCAAATGGTATCTATCATCTATTTATCTATCTATCTATCTATCTATCTATCTATCTATCTATCTATCTATCTATCTAATCTATCATCTATCTATCTAATCTATCTATCTATCTATCTATCTATCTATCTATCTATCTATCTATCTATCTAACATTATTCTTTTAGCAAACACTTGTTAAATGCCTGGATATGATTTGGCAGTTAGATATGGGAATAAACATGAAAAAGGCATGACTTCAAAGTTGACTTCAAAGACTCACTGTGTAGGGGTACAGGGTGTGGGTTATTAGTTAAGACACATAAGAAAACAGACAGGGAAGTTTCAGAGACTTGAAGACAAACTTCATATTTTGAGAAGAAGAGGATCTGGGGGCCTAAACTGATTTTTACATTAGAAATTGAGAGAAAGGAGTCAGAAAATGTTGGAAAAGAATAATTTTCTTCTACCTCTCTGGGATGCTTTTTTCATTGAGGAATAAAAGTGTCTTTAGATTTTTAATTATCTTCCTAGTATACCCTGCCTGGTTGGGCGTCATTCAAAACACATTCAGCCCTTTGAGGTTTGAGCAGACTTCTGATGCAGATCCTCGGGGCCTGTCTTTGCTGGCAAATCCAATTTAAGAAGAGGCAGTGAATCAACAGAAAAGGAAAAGACTGCCTTTTCTTTATGGTCAAAGGCTTCTTCCTCCTCTTCTGTGTCACTAAGTTCTCTTCATGTTCCCAGGCCTAGTTCACATTCTACCTCCCCTGTGGCACCTTCTCTGAACACCCAACTGGTCCTGAGCTCTGCTTAGCTGCAGTGCATTCAACTGTCATTCTGCAGAGCTCTCCTGTTGCTCACTGACTGGCATCTCCTGGTTAGTGGGAGGATGGCCAAGATCGTATCACCACCATCACTCTCAGACAGTGGGAGAAAAGTTATGAGGTCAAGGTGCTGCAGATATGATAAAGGACAACACTCAGGCCCACCTTCTGTCGAGGGCTCATAATCCAGTCCAGTCTTTCTCCTACTGGGATTTTGAGACTTAGGTCTATAAATTCTATGAGAACTTTTAAGAATTGTGTTTTTCTTTCAATATAATAAAAGCATATTTTTGTCAGTTATAAGGATTAAAATTATATTTTGCAATGATAATTTACTACTGAGAGTCATTTTCAAAGAATGAAATGAACTTTCTTAAGACTGTATTATTTAAATTGGGGTTTTATAGATAATCTCTGGGGTTAAGAGGCTTTTATTTCTTCAAAAAAGGTTCTTATAGTACTCAAGTTTGAGATGCATTGGTTAGTTGATTTCATTCATTCATTCATTCATTCATTCTTTCAGTAAACATTTATCGTATGCTTATGTGTTATGTGCCAGGCTGTGTGTCATGCACATGAGCAAGTGGTCAGGACATGTTCTAGGCTCCAGAATCCTAGCCACTATTACTGACTTTACCAGGAAGCACCCTCTAAATGGGTCAGGCTGTCGATTTCTCTATGCTTTGCTTTTCCATCAATAAAACTAAGGTAAGAGTATGTTATCTATTTCTCTCCTTTTAGAGGTGTAGAAAAACATACCCTGGGATTAAAAAAAACCCACTTGTATACAAATTTGCTGTGTCCAAGTCAGCTGCAAGTGCAGAATCTACACGTCTTCTTCCCTCCACCAGTTTCAGTGGGAGGGACCCAGGCCGCATGGAAGATCTCAACCAGCTTGAGCAGAAGCGGGTTCTACACTGCCCAGTAGATTTTTCACAAGAGCTGTTTTCGGATTCGTCTCCTCGGCCACTGACATCCAACTTCCCAGACTCCCATGGGGCTGAGGGTCACACCTAGGGCTCTTCTCTGCTTGGCAGCAGCTCCAGGGCAGCATGCAGATGGCTCTCATGTCTAAAGAACAACCTGCCACAAACTTAAGGGGCTTATTACTCATTATAACAGTGAGTATTAAATAAATGCCAGACTAGATGGACACATAACCTGGAACCTTTAAAAAAGAGCTAATGTGAAAAGCCATTAAAGTAGCACATTTGCAAACCCACCACCCACTGAAAGATCTTGTTAAAAATGTCTAACCATTGGTAAGAATTACAGCATGACACTTAAACAGATCAGTGTAAGTCTCTAACAGGGCCACCACCTTGCTGCTCCAGTACTGCTGGAGTAGTAGGTAGGATGCACTTTGCTTTAAAGAGAGAAATTCCTTTTTAAGTATTCTCATGGACAGATGTGGATCCAGAATTACTCAATCCAGTTGGGCAAGTGTTTCTGTTCCTGAGCATCATATCCAGCAGGGCAAAGTTTTGTTTTCAAAGTTTCCAGGCCTAGAGCCAGACCTCTGCGGGTTCTTAAAATGCATTGTCTGTGGGCATTGTAGGAGATGGTGTGGTTCTGTCAGTGGACTGCCTTATTTACCAGGGCCTGCTCTTTCTTTCTCTGTGTGGAGCAATAACTGCTAGGGACTTCGTGGAGGTGGGGGGTGGGTGGGTGGTGGGGAGGGGAAACGGGACGTCTTCATTTGTTCAGCCAGTATTTATTGGGTGTCTACTTTGTGCCACATACCACACTAGATGCCACAGATACAGAGGTGAATAAGACACAGTCCTACCTTACAGATGCTTATAGTCCAGGTGGGAATACTGAACAAGTAAAAGGGCAATTCTAATACAGAGTGGTCAAAGTGATGCTTCACCCAGTCTTGGAGGGCCAGCAAAGGCTTATTGGAGGGTGGGTGTTCAAACTGAGAACCAGAGGATGTATAGGAATTAACTGATCAATGCCAGTGGATGGTGAAGTATACAAGTCTGAAGACGTGGGACAGCATGTCAAGTTGGCAACTACATGTATTTCAGGATGGCTGGTCATGGAGTGCAACATGGTATGATGAGAAATGAGATGGAAGAAGTAAACATTAAACATTCTTGATTATATTGCCTCCTACTTATTTGCCCCTGCATTCTTTCCCTAAAGCAGATATAGAAAGTACATCTGTGTGTGTGTGTGTGTGTGTGTGTGTGTGTGTGAGCGTGCACGTGCGTGCATTAAAAAAAAACAACCTCAAGTAAACTTTTCTGTTGAAATGTTTAGTTTGCTTAGTTGAAGGCTATTTAAAAGTAAAGTGATGGTCTCTTTGCTTGCTCCACGTCAGGTTGGGGAAAATATCACATGTGAGGCTAGTTATCACAGGGGCTGTGACCCAATATTTGCTAGACTTCCAAATGCTCAATTGAAAGTTCAGTTTTTAAGAAAGTAAGCTACCAGGGAGTGTTGATATAGAAACAGAAGGAACTACGCCAGAGGGATGCTAGGAGCAACTCTCACATGTGAATGCAAGACATATGAATGTGAGGTTGTCCAGACTTTGAGAACTGCAGAAACAGAAATTGTGGTCCTGTGAATAAGACGGTGACTGCTGTGTGAGTTGTCAAATCAAGATAGCAGATGTAATTAACAATCAGAACAGTATCTCTTGGTATAACAGTTTATACATTCAAAGGATGTTGCAATAGTCACAATATTGGTTCAGCTTCTATATCAGAGAACAAAATAAAAGTGGATTTAATAAAATAAAAGGATGTTTCCTTTCTCCTATAGAAAACTGAGCTGGTAGGCGACCCTGGGGTGGGAGGCAGCTCTGCTTCATGAGGCTGTGCAGGACCCAGGCATCTTTTTTGTTCATCCACCGTCCTCCAAGGAGGGTGTGTGTTCAAACTGAGAACTGGGCACAGTCCCTGTGATAACTCACCACCACCAAGCCCAGCTTCCAATTTGCAGGAAGAAAGAAGAGGGGAAAGTAGGGCAAACCGCTTGTCTTTAAAGGCACAGACTGAGACTTGCAGATATCATTTCGCTTTGTATTGCATTGGCAAGCGATCGATTGCTTGGCCAAATCGAGCTGCAGTGAAGGCTGGGTGGTGAAGTCTGGCTGGGCAGTGTGTGTTTAGCTGGAGCTCAGGGTGTTATTGCCAAGGGAAAGAGGGAAAAAAGGATAGTGGTGGAAAATTGGTAGTTTCTGTCGTAGATGATCATCTCCAGCATATCACTTGACCCTCTCAAAAACCTTGTTAGAAATGAGACAGAGGTCATTCATCCTCCTTTTTGTAGATGAGGAAATTGAGGCAGAAAGATTAAGGGACTTGGTTAGTTTTATGCAACAAAGCCACATGGTGTACTAAGATAATCATAAAAAGCTTGGTCACAAGGAACTATGGTAGGATGCACTTTTAATTACCAAGACTTCTAAAACTTATTCCTCAGCCTGGGAACGGCAGTTCCTTCTGTATTCCCTTTCAAGAAAAGTCTTCAAGGTAACCATGAGTTAGAGGTCCGAGGAGCACAAGTCCAAGGGCATTTCGATGGCCTTGGACTTGTGTGAATGTGGTCTGGCTGACCTTGTCTGTCTGATCCAAGCACTGAGCCGAGCAACTAGGACAATGGGGCTTAATGGAAAGAACATTAGATTAGGGGTCAGGAGACTGGGTTCTAGTTCCGTGACCTATGTAGCCATCTTTAACTTGCATGAATCGTGAATACCTATGAAACGGTGGGCACTGAGCTTGACACTGGCACATTCTCTTATTTAAGCTCAGAACAATGTTATAAAGTAGGTGTTATTATTTACATTCTACAGAAGATGAAAATGAGGCCCAAAGAGCTGAGTGGCCCAAGGTTGTACGGCTTGCGAGAGGTAGAGCTGGAATTCTAACCCAGGCTTTCTGACCCCAACCTCAGAGCTCTGCCTGCTGAAACACACTGTCCTGTGTGCCAAGCAACTGCTGGGCGAGTGGACCTGACGTTGGACACACGACTGTTTGCATGCATGACCGGCAGTGCTTCTCCTTGGGGCCCATGTACTTGTGTTGTGCCCTCTGTGACTCTGCTTCTTTGTAAACAAAACCCTTGTACTTCAGGGCAGATCCCTTAAACAGGCCTTCCTCACACAGGCAGTCCGCTTATCGACGGGCCCTCCCTGGGCAACTCCTTTTTCTTTATTTTCTTCTCTTTTCAAAATTATCAAAAGAATATATGCTCATAAAATTTAAATAATATGGAATGGTCTAAGATGGATTGCGAAAGTTTCCCTAGCCACTCCACCACTCTTTCCAGCCCCTTTTCCCAGAGGTGGCCACAGTTAGCAATCTGGTGAGCATCTTCAGAAGTTTTTGTCTATGCATTTATTTTTGTCTAGATTTTTAAAAGGTAAAAATATGAATGTGTAGATTGTTCTGCAGTTTGATTTTTTTTTTCACTTAACAATATATCAATATAAGAAAACTTACATTTCTATCACAGGACATTAAAAGTGACCTCATTTCTGCTGATGGTCATGTGTTGGACTGGCCACAGAGCTGGCTTTGGCTCCTGCTCAGATTTTGGGGTTATAAGATATGTCATTAGTAGTGTGGACTTTGGATTTATGCCATTTCCCTTCTGAATCCTGGACCTATCACGTATTAGCTCAGTGATCCTGGGAAACCGACTTAACTGTGCTGTGCCTCAGTGTCTTCATCTGGAAAATGGGGTTAATAACAGCAACCCCCTTCACTGGATACTTGGAGGATTAAATGAGTTAACGCATACTTAGAACAGATCCTGGCACATGTGTCACATGAGTGCTATATGAAGTTCACTGGTCTTTTTATACTCGGATAGTATTTCATACCATGTCCAGTTTCCTATTACTTGACATTTAAGTTGTTTGTGATTCTTTGTTTTTTTTTGTTTTTTTTTTTTTGTTTTTTTGTTTCCTAAAATGAACACTGTTGTTTCCAATATATTTTTGCATATACTTTCATGTACATGTGGAAGTGTTTCTGTAGAATAAATTTCTCGGAGTAGAATCAGTGAGCCAAAGTGTATGGGCATCTCCAGTAGTGATGTAAGCTGGTGGGCTTTGCCTGACCGCACCTTTTTTGGTTCTCTCACCCTAGCTCACCAGGATCGGGCCATCACCCTGTCCTCCACACAGCCAGTGGTTGGCAGAGCTACGTAGCAGCAAGCATTCCCCTTTGTGAACATACATTAGACTGAATGGCTTCCTGGCCATCCTGATGGAGGTTCTTTGTGTAAATTTTGGTGTAGATGGGACAGATGACATTGATTAGATCCCACCTGTCCATTGTTAGACTGAGGATGAGATGTCACAGGTGGTCAAGAAGGCTCAATGACATGGGACTCTTTTCCTTAGCCATGATGTCTTCATTAGTGACATGAGAGTATGAATGGGGAAGATGTGGATGTGATGATTCACAGGATGCAGGGACCAAGTGCACGTCTGGAAAAATAGAAAGTGAAACAAAGCAGTGCTGTGCACTACTGCTATATATATTTTTCCATATAATTAATATGAGGGGCTAAGAAATAAATGTGATAATCTGACTTGGGGACTAACAGGTTGGTGATTTATTTATCTAATTAATGAACACTTATTGAGCACTTACTGTATGATGGGCACTGTGCTTGGTGCTGGGGCACAGAAATGACTAAGACATAATTCCTACCTTTGAAGACACCACACAAGTTTTAAGAGTCCTTGAAAAGACTTAAATTTTCAAGAACAAGGGGAGTGATGTTGGTAATGCAGATAAGGCCTGAGTTCCAACCTGGATCTGAGGCTGGGGGATGAGTGTGAATGGGCATTTTGGGTCCCTTTGCAAAGAAATGATTAATGGGGAAGCTTTCTTGCATAAATATTATAAATTAAAAATTGCGTTGTATTTTTTCCTTCCCTGATTAGAAAAATTACAGTCACATAAACAATTTAGAAAAATGTAAAGGAAATTAAAGATCACCTATAACTCTCTCATCCAGAGGCAACCATCACTAACAGTATTTATGTTTGATCACATCTGTATGTAGGTACATTTTAAAAACAAACTTGGGAATCATACTTTATATACAATTTTGTGACTTGCTCTTTTGCTTAAATTATATTAGTAGCATTCCTAATGCTCCTAAGGGACTTTTAGGTTATTTCTAAGATTTTACTCTTATTTAATACCTTATAATAAATATTTATTTTATTAATCTCGGTGTACATTTCTCACTCTTTTCTTAAAATACAGTACTAGAAGCAGAGCTACTGGGTCAAAGATTATGGAGTTTTAAAACTTTTATTACTAAATTATTTCCCAGAACATTTATGCCAGCTGGCATATTCAGTGAGGGTGTGAGAGAATGCCGATGTCTCTGCATCCTCAGAAGCACTGCATGTTATTAGTTTAAAGTTTGTTTCACCATTTTGTTTCTGTTAGAAATAATATGTAATGATGGGTCTGGGCAGTGGGTGTTAGGATCCAGGATTTGAGGTCCAAAGATTCCAGACTCTGCTTACAATACACTGTAAAGTAAGTGATGGATGTGAAAGTGCTTTGTCAACAATATGAGCCACACAGACATAAGGATATTATTTTGATTGTCATGTCCAGACTATGGTTGGGCAAACCAGGTTGCTGCTGAGATGCAGGCTAGTGCAGTAGAAAGGGCATGGACTTTGTATTAAGTCCTTGCTCCATTACTAACTGGGTGTGTAACTATCTTTATCAGCTTGAGCTCCTATTAAAAAATGCCATGGACTGGTGGCTTAAACCACAGGCATTTTTCACAGTTCTGGAGGCTGGGAGAACCAAGGTCAAGGAGCTGGCTGATTCGGTTCCTGGCGAGGACACACTTCCTGGTTTGCAAATGGCCGCCTTCTTGCCATGTCCTTACGTGGCCAAGAGAAGTCATCTCTCTTGTGTCACTTCATATAAGGGCACTAATCCCATTTCCCATTCATGAGCGCTACATCTGACAACCTATTTCCCTCAGAAAGGCATCACTCCCTAATACTATCATACTTGTGGTTATGGCTTCAACATTTTGGGGGGACACAGACTTTCAGTCCATAGCAATAACTTGGTAATTCATTTAACATCCCAGGGCCTCAGTTTAATCATTTGTAGATTGGGAGAATAATGCATGCTGAGAGGGTAGTCATTAAAATTACATTATATAATGTGTGTGCATGTAATAGGTATTTGATCAAAAATAGTTATTAGCTATAGAAGTGGTTCCCTAATTACTAAAAGGTTTCATAATTACCAATAGGTAATCACTCCTTATGTTTCTAGATATCACTTAGAATGATCGTATATTTAGAAATGAAAGTGGAGCCTATCCTTGCACAAACAAATAAAGGCTTTAATAATTATTAAGAAATGTACACACACACAACACACAGATACACACTCTTAGCTGATATAAGAAAAATAAAGGGGACAGGGATTTCGATTTTTGTTGACAGATGTGGCAGGGGTCCATTGGTTGATTATTATTGTAATTTCTCCAATGACTCCTGTTTTTTGCTTTATTATTATTATTTTTTTAAAGACACAGAAGAAATATAGACTCTGAGTGTTTAATCCCCATCTTTTGTGAACAGGCACTGTTCACAGGCACACAAAGCAATATGACTTCAGTTTCTACATTCATTTCAGTATTCATTTTAAATGGCCACCTTTGAAAAATTCCTTCCTAGAATTTCTTTTGTGGGCCTTGCCTCTGACCTGATTCAAAGCACGTAGTCCAGACTCCCTGCCTTTCCCATCCCCTGTCCACTCACCCAGTGCCTGTTTCTCCTTCCTTTTCAGATACCTCAGCTGCAGCTGAGTCCAGAAACATTTTTCCTCTTTAAGTCTGCTCCACAGGCCACCTTCTTCCCCTCATCATTTCTCATTTCTCACTGTGGAAATCTCTTTCTCTTTTCATGGCTTCCCAAAACCTGAGAATAGAGGTAATTTAAATTTGATAAGTATGACGACAATGAAACAAGTTTTGTGAAAAGCAGAGTTTAAAATTCAGGAGTTTCCTGTCATTGAACCCTAACCCTTTCTTGGCCTACATTCTGTGCATACCCCTGTAGGGGTGCCTTTGGGTTCACCCTGGGCCTGGTTTCTGAGCACCACAGATTGAGAAACAGCTACCACACACAGGCAGGTGACATCTGCCACTTGGAGGGGTAGGATGAGAGGTGGGATCAGCCAAAATTACCAGATTCAGGCTTAACCTGGCCTCTTTTATTTGTAATGACCTTCTTAACCCCCATGTGGAATCTTTGCCCTCCCACACCCATACCCTGCCCTGAGACTTTCCTATGCTCCAGCCATGTGGTGACATTGGGTAGCCGGAATCATGGAGTAGGGGATTGGAAAGGTGCAATTTCTTCTCTGCCAGTGACTAGGTGAGTCACCTCCTGTGGGCTGATTATGGCGACCTTTTTCTCCAGCCTCAAAGTGGAGCCTTATGAAGACTTCACCCCCTCCATTCTAAGTGCTTTGAGCTCCCCAGAAGTCAGCAGTGAATGTATTAGTGCAATTAACATCCTACTTTCTTGGCATATATCTAGGCTACCACTTAAACAATAGGCTCTGATTCTCAATTTTAAAAAACAATCTGCTAAAATCTGGTTTCAGAAGGAGGACATGGGAAGCAGCTCCCGACCGGTGCCATCTGTTCTCATTAGAGTGATCGCAGCCTCGGCTTAGGAGAGAGGAGCCTCCAAGTGCTCAGAGGGAAGGCTGCTCCTGTGTTATCCTTTCGTAGACTTTGCTTTTTTGTTTTGTTCAGTTTTTTTTTTCCCCTGTCTGGCAGGCTCCAAGAGAGACTGTCCCACTTTCTAAGAGAACAGTTGCCCCCAGATTTTTAGAAATTAAGTCCCTGGGAAAAAATTCTTTTTGAGAGGGCTTGTAATGGCTCCTTGACCACATGCTGTGCTGTCCAATTTATAATAGAGAAATATTACAGAAGTTGGGAGCCAAAGTTGATGTGCACAGCCGTTGCTTAAAAAAGG
>CM053513.1:32772791-32810460 GCA_028627145.1 Eidolon dupreanum
GTGGTGGTGGTAGTGATGTGGGGAGTGTGTGAGGGCTCCATTTTGCAGGTATTTTTCTATTACCAGCCTGTGGGGATGCCCACTAAGTCAAGAATATATTGCCATGAAGATATTCCTTTTGGAGATGTCTTATATCACATTGTAGGGAAAGGCAGATGAAATAACAAGAGTATTTGGCCCCAAATTTAAAATGATTCTTCCCTAGAATTTATATTATAGACTTTGCCTGCAAGATTGGCCTAAGGTGTGACTCCAGGTCTCCTGCATTCTTGTAATATCTCCCTCCTCTCTTGGGGTCTTCTTCCTGACTGTTCTCCATACTCCTTACTGAGCTCCTATTCTCAAGTGCTTGTTTGTGTATCATGTCCTGTCCGTCAATTTCTGCTAAAATGTTAGCCTATGTTAGGATAGTCTCAAGGGCAGATATTTGCATTTTAATAGGTGCTTGAATATGGAAAAGCTTCAGCTAAAGCAGGGAGGGAAGTCTCACTGGGGAAGAGTCAGGCAATTTTGGATGGAGACAAGCATGTGTGAGATCTACTGTGTATATTACAAGGGACTATAATGAACTAGTCTCCCTCTTCCTCACCCTCACCATTCCCCTCCCTCGCCCCTCTCCTCCTCCCACTTCCCTCTCCCTCTTTTTCTTCCTTTCCTCCCAAAACCTTAGAGTCTATGGCACCTCACACACTTTGTGGGGCAGAAAGGAAGCCTTTTGTAGGCAAGTAATTTTTCCAAGAGCACCAGAATTCAACAGGTCCTAAAGTGCAAGCAGTATGATTTAGGATAGCCCACAGCACCTGTCCGCATACAGGGAGGCAATTTAAGCTATTTTTTTTTTAAAGCACAAAGTGAAGTTTTGCTTTGGAATTTGGAGAGGAGGTACATTTGGTGTGTTCTGTTCTTGACCCTGGGAGCAAAAGGTGGGTTACAGTGAGAACACAGTTAGCAGTGACCATGGTATAACTTCGTCAGATTTAGCAAACAAAAATACAATATGCCCAGTTAAGTTTAAATTGCTGACGAACAATGAGTACATTTTAGTATGAATGTGTTCAATATAATATTTGGGACATATTTATACAAAAAAAGTCATGTTTATCTGAATTCAAATTTAACTGGGTGTCTTGTATACTATTCGGCAAATTATGACCACACTCCTTGAATATGTTGTTAATAATAATTTCTAAGAAAGGTAAAATCATAACTCTTATGCAAACATAAAATGAACCTATGTCAAAGATTTTTTAACTCAAAGATGTCACAACTGGTTCAAAAGAGAATTAAGAAAACACATACACAGATGTGCACACAATTGGGAAATGCTGAAATAAATTTGATGCAAAACTAGCCATATTCGTAGGGCAATAATCAATTGCATTTAATTTGGCAAAATTGATTTGTATTTTTATGAACAAGAATCCACTGTATCACTTTCAATTTTCTGTAGTTTGCAATAGTTGTAAAATAGGTCAAAGATAATGAGTGGCATAGATAACCAGGAAAGGTATGTTAGACACAACATCCAGTAATCATTTTTGCCTGTTTTAAAATCTTGACACAATTTTTCCCAACAATATCATGCTCTCTCCTGTTTCAGGACCTTTGCACATGATGGTTCTTCCATCTCCTCAGTTGTCTTGTATTTACCACTGATATCTTATCTTAAACATCATTACCTATCAGAATCCCTCCTTGACCCTCATTCTAGGTCAGATTCATGTGTTATATGCTCTCATTGGAGCATGTTTCTTTCATTAAAGCGTATATGCAGTTTGTAATTCATACTCCTTACTGAGGTCTATAATTCCTTGCACAATCTAGCCCCCATTCTCATCAGCATCCCCTTCAATAATTATGCTCTGCTCATACTTTTCCAGTCCTTGACCGTAACAAGTTCTTCCCTGCCTCCCTTTTGCACCTGCTGTTCTCTGTGCCTGGATTTTTTTTTTTTTTTAAATCTTGGCTTTTGCATGGCATATTTCTTTTTCATCTCTCAGGACTCAGTTTAAATGTCAGAAAGGTCTCTTCTGATTATCTTATCTAAAGATGCTCCCCTCCCTACTCTTACTTTCCATCCCAGTAATTCTTAAACCTTAGTCCAGATCAGATTATCCTGGCAGGCTTGTTAAAACACGGATTAGTGGGAGCCATGTTCAGAGTTTTTGATTCAGCAGGTCTGGGAAGGGTCGTGAGGATCTGTGTTTTAACAAGTTCTTGGGTGATGCCGAAGCTGCTGGTTTGGGCACTACTCTTGGATAAACAACACCCTGGTTATTTTTTCTCAAAACAGCATCTTTTTTCACCCCTTTACTTATTTGCTTCTGTCTCCTACACAACTGAAAGTTCTAGATGAGGAGGGACATTGATGCTACTACTTTATCCACAGTACCAAGGGCAGTGTCTGGTTTATAAAAGATATTCAATAAATATTTGTTGAATGAATGAGTGAACTGTTTTCTCTCTTCTTGGTCTGTATTGTTAAAAAGGCAGGAGGGAGGGGTTGTTTACCAAAAGCACTGCTGAATTCAGGTGCTGAAATTCGGCATAATGGATTGGCTTTCAGCATTAAGATGAGTTTGTGGAGGAATGGTCTTGATAAACCACACCGACATCTGATCAGTAGCTTGGATAAAGGCCAGTGACTGTGGGGCTTGTGCTGTCCCATGAGTGTACCCTCCTCCCCAGGGCCAAAGTCACTAACCTATGGTTAGTTAGATAACTTCAAGGCTTTGGGTACTTTTGTCAGGGCCAGAGCTCACCTGGGTTTTGCTAAGACTAGCAGCTCCTATGAGCATTTAGAAGACATGGCAGATGGGGGTGGGGGCAGGGCTTGTGCTTTGGCCTCAGATGTGTCTCCCAGAGGAGGCAGCTTGGGTAAAAGAACAGAAAGAATAGGGAGCAGTGGCACCCTTCCTCTAAGCTAGGCTATAGATAGTGCTCTCACATCTTTGGACTTATCATCTTCTTAAATGTATTAGGGTCCTTTCCCTTCTGGTCTGAACTCCTTGGCCTCCGGATGCCAACAATCTGTTTCAAAGCCCCCAGGCCAGGCTTTAGAGCACACCCTCAGGCCCTTCCTGCCCAGCAGCCTCTGGTTCTAGCTCTTTCTCTTCTCTCTGTACCATTCCTCTAAGCTTTCATCTCACTGCATTATGTGGTAAACAATGGGTCCTTGAGAGTGAGAGAGACAATATGGCATAGTGCTTAAAAGTACATGCTTTGAAGTCAGTCCTAGATTATAATTTTATTCCTGCTAAATACTATGTCCCTAAGAAAGTTACTTAACCATCAGGTACTTCAAATTAGGGGGATAGCAAAAACAGTAAATCATGGTGTTGTTGCAGGGATAAAAGAGATAATACTTGTAAAGAGTCTAATCCGGACCCCATGTAACTTGGTCGTGCAGTGGCCTGCGGCAGTCTCCTCTGCAAATGGGCTCTGTGGTCTAGTGCCACCCCCTGCCCCAGTCCCCAGTGCCTGTGATCGCTTGCCAAGGTCCGTGAGGGGTCGCAGCCAAGGTTCCACCAGCCCACAGGCAAGAGCATGGCACTCATCCCATCCAGTGGCTTGCTGGTGGCCACCCACGGCTGCTACTGGCACCGCTGGGTTCCACTTCCAGTAAGAGCTCCTGTGGAAGTGCCGAGTACCCAAGGGAAGCCATCCCCCACCACCCCGACCCCCGGAAGGCTGACTCGGTGGGTGAGCTGCTCTTTCCAGAAGCTCACTCTCAGGTTCCCGGCCACAGGGTTGGAGTCCAGAGCACTCGCAGTCTCCTCAGGTCTCCAGCAGCACGATCACCTGTGGCCTGGCTCGGGAAGCCACAAAGAAGCAGCCTGGTGGCAGGCCCAGCAAAGCCAGCGCTGGGCCCCCATCCTGAGTGGCCACCACCAGCCACCAGACTTCCAGAGGCTCTAGGCTCTTTCGAGCCCCTCCCCCATCCCACCCCATAGACGAAACAGGCTGCAGCAAGGGGCAGCAGTGGGGTTCTTTAACATCAAAACAGAAAAACACCAAATACTATGCCCCTAAGAAAGTTACTTCCTGACACCCCATAACTGTGTGCCTTGCACCAAGTGGAAAACGAATGACAAGAAGCCAGCAAAAAACAAACAAACAAACAAACAAACAAACAAACTAGTCTTTGTGCCTTGTAGCTACAAGGATAATGGCCTAATACCGCTTTATTGAAACAGCTTTCCATTTTAACAAAGGACTTTGGTGGACACATGCTTCAGCTGCTAGAGTCTTGACAGATCAGATATTCGGGTGCCTTCAGATGACAACATGTGAGCAGAGATCCACTCTATGTGAGGTTAAAGGTTTCTCTGCAGACCTCTGAGGGACAGAGTACTAGGTGACTTGGTGGTTGACTTCAGTTCTAAGAAGAAAACCCTGCTCAGACCCTGGCAGTCAAGGATAAGATAATAATAGCAATGCTATATTCAGGACCGTTGCTTAAATAATCCTTCTCCTTAATAGCTTTGCCCCTGGCGTGTGACAGGTGTTTACATTATTAAGTAAAAGCATTTAAACAGCAACCTCGTTGGTATAAGGGTAAAAGAGATTAAAATCCAAGCAGCGCTCCAGCCATTTAAATCAATGAGACTTGTCAGATCTGTAACACATGAGCTACTTAGAGGGCGTACACACCTATTGTTTTTGAGCTTCGACTAATATCTCAATATGCTCATTTCTTTAAAGTCTGTCCAGGCTCTGGGATGTTCTTTAAAGGCTGATCTAACCATGGCCTCTTTCCCTTTGGAAACAGCATTATTTAATAGTTGGCTAAATGTGCACCAAGTAGTTCTGTTATTAGGGAAGATCAGAGTTTGGGGTGATTCCTGATTAGAAAAATGATCTTTCACAGATTCCCAGTGGTCAAATCCCTTAGCTAATCCGAAGTGGGGACCATGATCGCCGCCCTCTCCTCCACTAGGGGGTGCTAAACTGGCATGCTTGGTTTCATCCAGTCACCCTTTCTTGAGTTGTGTTATCCCACCTTTCAGCCACAACACTGGCAACCTCATGTCCACCAGCGGCATTGAAGAACCAAGTTTCTGAGACTTAAATCTTTTCTAAGCTTCATGTTTTCACCATGCACTGGAAACTTCTCTCTCCCTTATTAATCAAACCTAGATCGTCCATATTTGGCAATGAAGGGGAATCTCCATGTGAGAAATGCAGCTGGAACTTAAAGATTAAACTCTTCTGCCTCAGGTTTATCCTCTCGTTGGGGACCTCTAGTTAATTTCTGCAGGTCCACCAATCTGGTTTCAGAACACTGATTCATTATTAATGCTCTGGTTCTAAAGGGGACACTTAACGTTTCTTTTAATTCCTTGGATTCTCAGTTGAGTCAGTTTGGTCACCAAAGGAACTCCATGCAGGTAGGGTTATAAGACAGAGGACTTTCCTTCCAGCTATGGCCCCCTATGTTGGCCTGAAGGGGAAGGGGGGCAGGAATTCTCATTCTCGAGGGACAGTTCATGTTTCAGCTGAGGACATGCTGGCCCTGCAGAGGGAATTTCCTCCCTATATGCCCTGAAGCTCTCTTTCCAAGGTGACTGAGTTGGGGAATGTTTTTTTTTTTTGCTGCAGAAGAAAGCCCTTCAACTTACAGTAGTCCATGACCGCTAGTCTCTACACAACTTCTTTGTCATACCACTACATCAAAGCCTTTACAATGAGAAAGATATACTCGTAAATAATACCTGGCCACTCACAGTGGCAGGACCAACAGCACAGGCATTCTCTAGTTGATTCTTGATGATTAATATTTCTGGGGAGGAGAAATATACAGTCAATACAGTGTTGTGTATTATGAATACTGTGTTGTGGTTCTGAAAGGCGTCAGGCTCAGACGTGCCCATGTCTACTCTGTGCTGGGCTGTACCCCTCGCTTGCTTGGCTCTGCCTTCACACCACATAGCCGAGTAGGGTGCCAGTGAGCAGAAGAGGTCCCATCACAGAGGATTTTTCAGAGCCATCAACGAGCTTGCAAAAGACATGAACTTTCTAAGGAATATTCACTCTTGCAGCTCGATTCCTGGGGCGTAAATAGTGCACTGCTTTCTACTGACAAATAAATTCAGGTGGAGAGTTGTTGTGACTTATAAGTATGGCACATACATTTGAATTTTTTATTCTGGAATCTAACTGTTGAAAGCAAAGGTTAAAAAAGAAAGATCTCCCTCTGTCTTATCTCTGGGAGAAGTTAAAAATACAGAGAAGAGTTTTCATTTGGCAGCGATCTGGGTGCCTTTGGATGGCCTAATTTTCTTCGAGTTGAGCTCCCACTTTCGGATTGCCATCCCTTTGATCTTCTGTTCTCTGTGTTCAGGTACCCCTTTATGCCTGCCTGAACCACGTGAAACAAATCATCTTAATTACTTCAGGCTAGGCTTTCTCCTCTGGTTCTCATTTTAGGAAATTCCTGCAGTGGGTACAAAATAAATCCGTGTAGGGTTCCAGCCTTTGGAAACGGCACAGAAGCACCTGCAGCAGTGAGAGGAATTTCAAAGTTAGTTAAAAGGCACAGCAGGAGTGAGGGAATTGAATGAGAACCCCTCCTTGGTTTTCAGCCTGGAGATGTGTTGCTGACTGTACTCCAGAAGTCCATGTTCATTGCGGAGCATAGCCTTCGCACTTTTGTTTGTGGAAGAGAGAATAGTTAATGCTGTGTCTCCTTGGCATGGTACTCAAAGCTTTGCTTCCATCGGCAGTGCCCCAAATGCTGTAGGAACATATACTACATGAGGAAGCCCAGGTGGGTGGGGGTGGGGGTGGGGGTGGAGGGTGGGTGGTGGGCTTTCACTTTCTGAGGCCCCAAGCATGGCAGAGGGTCGGAGGGAAAGTGGGCCAACTCCCAGGACCTGTCACTGAGTTGGAGCTGGATTGTGTGAGGCTGAATTTTAAACGGGCCATTATGAATGAAGAACCTCTAGCAGAGAGGTGCTGAAGCAGGCCAGGCTGTGATCCCATACTCTGGGTGGTCCAAGGGGAGGTAATTAGGAGCAACAAGCTGAAACCGCGGAAATGAAAATGTAAGCTGTGCAGCATAAAAACCTTCCTGACAGTGATGTCTATTAGCTGATGGCATCCCCTCCTAAGGGAAGTGAGAAAGACCCATTACTGGAGGCATTTAAGAGAGCCCTGGTAACACTGGTGGGAGCGGGCTGCTGGAAATTGCATCGCTCCTTCTCAGGGCTGAGGCCCTACCAGAGTTGTCTTTAGGCTAATTGCTTGACCCCCACCCCTTTGGTGTTGTTGCAAGGACCACTTAACACAAGTTCCTTCAGCGGGATCATTCTACCTTGGAGAGATTTCTGCCTCTGCAAAGGGAAGGTGCTGTGTATGCATGTCTATAAATACATACAGCACACCTAAGGCCACTCAGGTGGGGAGAGACTGTTGGTTCTGATAAGAGAACTTTTGAAAACAAAATTTTCACTGGTTGGAAGATAGTTTGTAAAATATTTTTGAAGGTGTCTTGTTTGAGGTGAATAGATTTACTCGTCTAGCATACTCAATTTTTAAAACATGGCGATAAAACAGATTTGAGTACACTTACCCTTTCTCCCTGATGACTCCAGTGTCCTGTGTGTGGGCTTTGGGGGGGTTTCCCAGTTGATAAAGAAGTAGCTTCTCTTGAAATAACCATCTCTGTTCTCTTTCATTACCTGGTTCTACTCACAAAGCACAGTAATGAGTTAGGCACCATAGGGAGACAAAATGAATTAGACTTCAGCCCAGATTTTTAAGGCTTTGTACTTATACCCTTCCTTCCTCTCCTTTAGAAAGGCCTCTGGCAGCTCCTGGCAGGGCAGCTTGTTTAGAATGAATGCAAAGCTACGCTAAGTAAACAGCTTGAATCTGTAGTTGCTTTTGAGCACAGCTTTCCCTTGATTCTCTCGGCCAGTCAGTCCCATAGCCCCAGAGACCTGTCGACAGCTTTTCATAATATTGTTCATGTTCACTGTCTCCATCTTGTTAGATGATCAAGTACTCATTCCTGGATAATTAATATTTTGTGACCTCCCTGCCTGTATACTTATCCCTTCCAACCCATCCTTTCACCATGGCCAGGTCCATCTCTGGTCTACTTTTTCATTATGACATTCACTTTTACAAAACCTGTGAATGGTTCCCTGTAGCTTTCTGAGTAGAGTACTGAGCTAGAATGAATGCCCTTTTCTATCTATAAAAATAGTTGGTTATGGTAATATTTTGAGAGAGTCACACATATTCATTTCAGGAATTGACCAAGATTGACATTAAGGACTGGTTATTTCCTCTTCATGACTTATGGTTTTAAAACATATCTAAATATTGACGTTGATAATCAAGTTACATTCTGAATTCATTACTTTTAAGCTCAGCCTTTTCTGTGAGATGAGGGGGTTGGAGTAGAATAGTGGTTCTCAGCTGCATATTGAAATCACTTGAGAACTATTGCAAATTATGGATACCTGGGTCAGAACCTTTGGAAGTAGGGTCTGGGTATAGGAATTTTTAAAGAGCTCCTTCGGTGATTTAAACATGCACCCATTGTTGAAAATTACTATATTAAATTACCTGTAAGATTCCTATCATTGCAGATTATTTTGGGTTCCCTAATTCTTGAACTCTCCTATGTCAGTGGAATACTTCTTAGCATGAAGTAGGATCCTTTTAGTTAGGGTCAAGTTACAATCTTAGATCTAATTTGATACTTTTTTTTTTTTTGTGGCCATTATAACCCCAAATTCTCTTTTCCTCTGATTCCAAAAACACCTTCCCAATTCATCAATTCTAAAAATGTTTATTTAGTACCTACTATCTACCAGAGGCTCCATTCTAGGCCCTGGGAAAGATACAGTGGTGAGCAGGGCAGACAAGGAGCCTGGAACTTATATTTTAGAATTAGGTCCAAATCAATACGAATCTCTTCTTTATCTTGTTTGAATCTCTTTCCTAAGCTTTCAACCACAGTCTCCTGGATACTCATCTTCACCTCATCCCAGGGCATCACTTATATACTTGGTTATTTTTCATCTGTAGAAAAACACTAAATAAGAGATAATAATTGTGACATACAGTATCTAAAGGGTATTCTGGTGTTTCTCTAGCAGGTGGGATTAATATTCTTTAGAAATAAAAAGGTTAAGGAATCTAGTCATTTGAAGCACATATTTTGCTCTATTTATTGAAAAGTAAGCCTCACTTTCTATTTGTAATGAACATCTGTAGTTGCTATCACCATTCATTTACTCTCCTGTTAAATGTTAGGGGGGGATATTTATTCCCCATTCCTCCATTGGTGTATGTAGGGATTTCTTCAGAGTAACACTCTTAGCTTCTCTATTCTCTGCACCCCTTTGTCCCCTTTGCCTCAAGGTAAGAAGAGTGACTTCCCTGGTGGATGAGTTTTGGTGCAGTAGCTGAGCACATTAAACTCAGCCCCTTTTCTCTATTTTCTTTGTCACATCAGTTTGAAGAGAGCATTCTTTGTTTCTCCATGCCATAAATCCAACAGAGGCTGGCCCCTGTGAAAAACTGAATGTCTGTGGTGGGGCAAGTCTGTCTAATTCAGGAACTGACAATCTATTTGGTTAACAGACCTGAAACCATACAATAAAGTGACATTTTTGTGCCTTTCTACCTGGCTCTTGGTTTCTCTTTCAACTGATTCCAAGGATGTTAGCCTTTAACTAACTAGTTCCAAGAAGCCTTAGCCTTCTCAGACTCCAGCAGTAATCATACCCTAATTGCCCTCTAGAGAACTACCTTCTCTAATTCATAGTTTAGATCAAGCGAAACTAGCCCCCACATGAGGCCCACAATTAATTCCCCCTGGCTACAATGATTAGTTTAAGAATGACATTATTACCCAATCAGATCCAATGAGTCACAATGATGTTTTCCTCACTGAGGGACTCTTGATCTTATCAGCTAGACTTAAGAGGGTGTAGGGGTTAGAACTATTGCTGCTATTTCATTCCAAAATGAAGCTGAGAGATAGAAGAAAATAGTCCTGATAACATTGGTTGAGCTCAGAATTCAGCCATGACTGAAGCTAATTATGCCTCTGGATTTTTCATCCGAAGTGAAACAATAACATCTATTTTTGTTTAAGCTAGTTTGAGTTTAGTTTTATGCTACTTGCAATGGGTAAATGAACCTTTCTGTGTATTATCTTCACATCGTTAGTTTTAATTGATTTTAGAAGCCCACAGATCACCTCTATAACTCACTTTACATTCTAGGAACTAGAGATGACTTTAGAAAGTATTGATTTACCATAAGGAGAGTAGTTGGGTTATAATGTCACAATACTAATTATTTTAGGCACTTTTCATTATTTATTTCCTTTATTTATTTGCTATATTTTGGAAACAGATAACTTGATGTGATACTTTAATAAAAAACATTCAAGATGCAATCATTTTATATTTTCCTCCTGATTAACTAGAGAAGAACAAATCTTGTTCTTTAAAGTTATAATGATCATAATAAATATCCTGAAGGAAACAACAAAACTGTTTGGAGAAAGTTACTTTAGCCACTTACCAAGATAAAGGACTAGAAATTTTTAAATTAGAATTCTGGTGGAGGTAAAATATAATCAAAAAGATGTTGAGGTTTGGATCGGCAATAAGAAGTGAGAAGAGCCTTCTGATAATGAGGAAAGAAGTTAGCAGAGGAAGAGGGAGATATATTCATGGCTGCTGAGGCAGGGATGTCCACATAAATGTGTGTTCTCTCTTCTGTTTTATAAAATTGTTACTGAGGAGTAGCTGCCCCTCCAGGGACTATATTTCCCAGCACTCTTTGCATCTAGACATGGTCATGTGATTAGTTTTCACCAATGAAATGTGAAATAATACAGCTGATTGTTGAGAATGTAGGCTCAGTGTTTTTACAAAATAGTCACGGGGATGTGAAGTACAGCATAGGAATATAGTCGATTATCTTGTAATAACTATGTATAGTAACATGCTAGGTGGGTACTAGACTAATCAGAGGGATCACTTAGTAAATTATATAAATGTTTAAGTACTATGCTGTACATCTGAAACTAATATAAAATAATACTGAATGTCAACTCTAACTGAAAAATAAAAATTAAAAAAATATTTCAGCAAAAAAGAGAACTGGAAATTTGGAATTTTGTGTCAAATCTTTTAGTTTGTATGTGTTGACTTACATTAAAAATAAAATAAAACAAAATAAAGCCAAAGAATTTTGTGTGGTCAGACATGCCAAGTGTTGAATTTGGTCCCTGGGCTGCCAGTTTTATAACCTTTGTCTGGAAGAACCAGGGAACCAGTCAGGCTGGCTGTCTTGTTTTCGTGTTTAGGAGACAAAATAACTTTTACACAAACGATGAGCTTCAAAGGAAGGAGGAGTAAGAGCTGTACAAAGTAGTTGCCAAGGTAACATCTTGCTGATCAGAAAGGTTCGGCAATTGGGTTTTATGTAGACGCAGTGGGAGAATGAAACATAATCTTTCTCTGTGTTCTTTCTGTTTAAGATCAGTGAGGAAATGGATGTGGATGCGATACGGCTGCCTGAGATTAGCAGGAAACAATTCTTTTCCCGTTTGGAGAGACCCCAGTGAGACCTGATCACCAACTACCAACATATGGAAGTCACACCATTAAATCTTCCAATTTGCTAGCAGCAAATCAATGAACTTCAATAGCTGCCACCTTAAGCTGGCATCCAGGGAACAGTGGATAAGCTATTTGATACCTGAATTTTAGTGAAGTAAGGTTGAAGCTTTTTCTTAAAGCAGGGGAGAAAAGATTGTATCAAGCAATGAGAAAAGAGAGTTAAAGTTTTGTGAGAGTTGGTTGTTTTAAATTGCATCTTAAATATATTGGCAAACTATTAGTAATTAGTGTTTTGTTGTATATTTATATTAACAAATTAATAAGAAAGGTTTTTATATTAATTGAAGCTGAACTTTAGTTTTTATCATGAAAATTAGACATTTTTCTAGGGAGTCTTATTTTCTGGGCAAGATTATACTTTGGTATGTTTTCAGCACAATGAAATGGAAATTGTAGAACATCAAGAGATGGATACTTGCCTGAGGAGTCTTACTCTCCCTTTAATCCTTATCAAATATCCAGATATTACCTGTACTGCATTGGCATGCTGTTTGAAGGTGAGCTTCTTTGATTGTGTGAAGAATTCTGGGCCCAAGAAATTGCTTGACTAACTTTGTACTGGGGGCAAATAACAGAAAGTTGCCTATGACACAGTCAAGTTTCTTTTTCATATAAGAACCGATTTTGCATATCTTTTGGTAGAGATCTACCTCATCCCTTTTAATAACTGAGTAGAATCTTGGATATTTGGAGGTCTCTAAATATTGGTTATTATTTATGGTATATTTTTGTTATTATGATAATATTACAATAAATATTCTAGCTCTCCATTGTTGCTTATATGTAATATAGCATTTTTGAAGGATAAATTCCTCCATGTGAAAATGAAGGCTCAAGATGTATGTAGATTTGAAATTTCAATAGTTATTATCTAATTGCTCTATGATGGAATTATAAGAATTTAATAGTTTAAATTAATAGTTTATGAAACTGCCGATTTTTCCTCTGCCTTGCTGTATACTATAAAATTTTAATCTTGTCTAATCTGGTATGGAATTCATTGTTCTAGTTTGTTTTTCTTTCATTATGAGAGAATTTGAACACCCTTTTATGTTTTAAAGACACTTGCATTTCTTTTTCAGTGAAATTTTTAACTTTGCTTTTAAAACTGTTGGCATTTTTATTAGATGTAAAAACTCTTAACATATTAAGCAATTTAGCCTTTTGTCACATGAAGATTGACTTAAAAAGTATGTTACAGGTATTCACAGTTTCAGCCTAACACACTTGGAGAACATCTACACAGTGGCTACATACATCTAGCTGCCCAGTCAAAATTGCATGAGTCTCAGGCACAGGGGATAACATTGAAAGACCTGCACATGCAAATTTACAAAGCAATACAACATCTTAAGACCATTCAGAGACAACTTACTGAATTCTTAGCGCAATGTCATGGGCACAGGATGCAGTAGTTGGAGGTGGCAGGGTGAATGTGTGGTGAGTGGGGAAGTCAGGGCTAGATCTGAGGTGGAAATAGTAAGAGTGATATGTACGTGAGCATCTCAGGGCTAGAACTCTCATGGCAGGATTTCTTTTTATTCTTATTCAAAGACAATAATTTCACATCAGTGCTTGTTTGTGCATGGAGAACATTTAGTTTCCTGTGGATTCCCTTTCCTGCCAGTGCCTTTCCAGGCTAGTGCTTTGTTTGCAGAGAGATGCTCGTTCAGGCCAGCACCAGACTCTTGGGAATAAAGAGGCAGATTTTCTGTTGAATACCTTGTGTAGTCCTCACGTGAAACTTTCCTTCATTTTGGGACCCAGGCTGGCCTAAAGCTCTCCGTTAAAGCTTAAGGTAAAACCACAGTTAGAATTAATCCAATTTTACTCCTTTGGTATTTATAAAAAGCAACACTTAAAAACCTTGAAATTTACTTAACTAACAACAAAAGCCCTTGCTTTGCTAATTACTTCCTGGAGATGGTTCTTTCTTCTCAAGTAGGCCACTTTTCAGGCTGGAAATCTCCCCAAATCCTCAAATAGCTCAATGTTTTCCACGTGTGGTTCTAGCAAATTGCTCTTCTCATGATGTCTTGGTGGGGACTCACTTAAGAACTAGATTTGTTACTGTATTTACTGACATTTTAACATGACGTATTCAGCTGCATAAATAATTGTAATATTTGCCGGAAAAAAGCAATCAAAATAATGAAAGTTACCTTCAATTATTCATATCTCAACATTACAAGCCTTAATTTCCTGCTTGAGGCATGGTGAATGACTCATTTTTAAAGTTATCTGTGGCTACTGGGAGTCTATGGTGATGTTTATAGATGGTTTATAGATTGGGAAAATCAATGAATATCACAGTTTGTCAAGAGAGGAGGTGTGATTATAGAATAATGAGAGTAGTTGAAAACATTGGATCTCAGACAGCCAAATTATAAGAAGAAAATGAGGACTTGAGAAGGGGAAGTAACTTGCTCAGAGCCTTGTGGATACCAAACAATAGCACAGTATTCTCCCTGTGTCTAAGATCTTTCGCTCTTACCCATGTGCCATTCCTTTTGCCCTTACTGCAGGCTAAGTCAGGCCAGGAGGTAGTTTTACAGGAGCAGAGGACTGTGCTCTGGTGAATGGGCTCTCTAGTTTTACCCTGTTTATACCCACTCTGGAGTAGGCCTGTGACAGATATTGTCATTTTTGGTGGTTTAGAGTCTAGGTTAGCCAGCCTGTAGACAGAGAGGGAAGCCTTATAATTTTAATAAACAGAAAAACACTTACTTGACTAAAAAATACTTTTTTCTCCTGATAGAAACTGCTATCATCATTATTATCACATTATCTATGTAAAGATGCATGTTAATAGGCTAAATACTCTTCTAACTGAGAGGGATAATGCATTAATTAATTAGGAAAATAAATATGTGTTGTATCCTCCCTTCTCCTGTATATGGTCTCATAAACCCACATTGATTTTTATGCCTTTAAGTCTTTGCTAATATTATTCTCTTAACCTGGAAAGACCTTCCCAGCTCAGATAAATGTCAATTTTTCAAGGCTCAGATCAAGTATCATTTCTTTCTATGATTTTCTTGATCCTTCCTCCCAAGTAGAAACAGCTCCATATATACACCTGTATAATTCAATTGCAATAACTTTCCTGTTCTACAGAGAGTTTGAGATATCTTAACAACATACCTACAAAAGGATAATGGAGGATGAGGGGTGAAGAGGAAACAGGGGCAGCAAAATAAATGCCTATCACCCACTCTTGTACAAATTTGGTCCTAAGCTTCTGGCAGCTAAAGCAAATATGGAAACACAGTGAATTGTAGTATTTTGCAGTATGTATAAGACAAAAGCAAAGGAGCTGTTCTGAGCAAGCTCCCCCTGAATCTAAGATCTGAGAGGAACTTCTCCGTGGAGTCCTTAGAAAAAGAGCACAGTGTGATGCAGGGGAGGAAACTCTAAACATCCTACTTTGGGTATGTATTTTATTTCATTTGGCAGTTTCTAAAACACTGCTCCGTCTAGGCAGATAATGAGACACCAAAGTTCAGCTGAGTAAAAGATGTTCCACTGAGGTATGAAAACAAGGCCATGGATCATATTTTAGTTCTTTGCAGATTTTTTTTTAAACTGAATTATGCTTCTGTGTGCATGAATAGTAAATCTGAGGCTATATAAAGTAATAAATGGGCTGTTTGCCTTTTAGGTAAACCTCCATAAATTATTTATTGTAAGTATATTTGATAAGGAGTGTATGACTGAGAGTTCAAGGTTGCATTTTTTTCCAGCAAGAACCAAGAGTGAAGATAACCTTCAGCCAACTGAGGACAGATCTATATGGTTTGTCAATCAATCTGTCAAAATGTACTCATAATGTAGCACTTATTTTGTTTTATAGATATCTGTGTCCCTGGAATAACTGCATACTCTTCAAGGTCAGGAACTATTTCTTTTTCCCTCTTTACATCTCTAGCCCCTAGCACAATGCCTGAAACATAGCATCTCCATGATAGACTTTGTTGAATTGAATCAACTTAAAAGTTTCCCATTATCATCCAGTGCTACTTGGCAAAAATAAGAGCCCTGAGGAGTCAAGGGCAAAGCTGTGAAAAAAGTGAAAGGGCAAACAGTAAGGAAAGGATGAGAACTTAGAGTACAGTCTGAGAAAGCAAGTCCAGTGAAGGTTGGTGAGTGGGACCTTACATATAGAGCAGATAATATCAGGGAATCAGGGGGTTAAAAGAAAGGGGACTGAAAGGTGCTCTAAAAGAGCAATTGGAGTGGGGAGGTATGGAAATGACTGGAAACAACCTTTTCCCATTGTGCCAGCTATTATCTGTTATTAGTCCTATTCCCATCCTTATTTCCTCTGCTCTGAATTGCAGGCTGCTAGAAACCTTTCTAGACTTCCTTGGTAGCTGGACTCTAGATAGGGTTTGTCAATGGAAACACCTGGTGGAGATTGGAAAGTGATAGAAAAGGAAAACCATTCATTTGACTATGATGGTGGCAGCAGTGGGTGGTGCAGTGTGTGACTGGGTCTCCATTAGCATTGATAGCAGTTCCAGCATCATCAGTAGGAGCTTGGGTGCTTGGGTTCCTGCTAAGCAGCTATGATCAATAGCCTCCAAGGTGTTTCCAGTAATCCTTGCCTCTTGGTATTCATGGCCTTGTGTAATCCTCTCCCCTTGAGTAACTTGCTGCTAAGCGATAGAATATAATGATGTTGAAGAATGTCACTTCTGTGGTTGGTTACAAACGATTTTGACTGATCTCTTGCTCAAAGATTCTCTCTATTGCCTTCTTGGCTTGCATGCTTTGGTGAAGCAAGCTACCATGTTCATGAGACCCATGTGGCAAGGAACTGAGAGCGGACTCTGGGTAACAGCCTGCAAAGAACTGAGGTCTAACCCTACAAGGAACTGAATGCTGCCAACATCTACATGAGTCTGAAAGTGTATCCTTCTCCATTGGAGCCTTCAGATGAATATAGTCTAATTAATACCTCAATTACAGACTGTGAGACACCCTGGAGCCAAGAAAGGATTCAGTTAAGCTATACCCAGATTCCTGACCTATAGATACTGTGAGAGTAAATGTATTCTGTTTCAAGCCATTGTGTTTTAAAGTAATTTATCACACAATAGCAATAGGTAACTAATACAATGCCAGAGCTATCAGTTCCAACATCAGCAACAAATTTGTGCTGGTGGACTCTGGGGAGCACCACATTTGCCCCTTGGCTTTGACTGCCATTGCCAATCTCTAGATAATGCCACTTTCCTTTTAGCCAGAGTTTTCAGCACCTCTGTCATTCTTTTCCTATAGTAAATCCCCTCTGTCTTAAATGTCCAAATGGTGACTCAAACATCCACATAGCTATTTTGCCTGGGAAGGAGATAAAAAGGAGTTTCGCATTATTCTCAATGCAGTCATGTCTTTTTAGATGTTAAGAAATGTGATGCAACTTTTTTTTTTTTTTAAACGAATAGAGGTTTGTTTCTCTGCAGGTCTTAGTTTCTGAGGAAGGTCAACTTCAAAGGTAGAGTCATCTGTACATTTTTTCCAGAGTGTAGTTGGTGTATCTTCCTGCCCACCTGCAGGCAGCAAAGGCAATGCATCAGGAATTCTGAAGGACACACGATGGCTTCTTCTCCATTTTCATGTGGGAGTTCATGGAAGTACAATCACTGCCTGCTCTCTCTAACTAAAGTAAAATAATATGGTGTGTGCATGAAGGCAAACTCTTAACTCAGCAGAGAAATAATCATATCAACTCCATTTCCCCTGGAGACCATGAAACTAGAAAGAAACCTACATATCAGGCCCAAGCAACCCTTGATGAGGCTCAAAAGAGAGGTGGCAAACTCACAACTACACAGCGAAAAAGAAAGTCATAGTCAGTGAAAGCTATAACTTGAGAACAAAGGGAGATTAACACACTAGTCAAAGAGGCCATATCTACCCACCCACAGGACACCCAGTGAAGAAAGTGAACTGCACAGCACCCACCGGAAGGCTCAGGGGGAGGAGACATTCAGGAAAACCACAGGGGAAGAAAATTAGATAGTTTATCTGAAGCAGGAAAAATGAATTAACGTGTGCTTTTGATATATGGCTTAAAGTGAGGACAAAGGCAAAACACCAGTATATTCTTGGCATCAAAAGAATGCCTTTTTATCCAAAGATCTCACAACAGTTTGAGTCTATTAATTGACTTCTGACACAGCTAAATTACTGCTTGTTCATTTTTATAATGAATTTTATTCTAAAATTTGCTAAGCATTTTACAACCCAAGTACATTGGTTATTCCCTAAATAACCTGGTCTCATACAGAGTGGCCATTCCTATTTGACACACGTGGAAACTGACCCTCAGAGACGTCGGGTAACATATTGTGGATCGAGGAGGATAGAAGATTAGAAGTGAATATGTAAACACTGAATGAGGAATGGGGACAACTCAGTCTTCCTATGGCTAGTTCTTCATTGCGTCTGTAGTAGGCGAAATAATGGCCCCCCAAAGATGTCCATTTTCTAATCCCTGGAACCAGCGAATACGTGACTCTACATGGCAGAGGGGACTTAACAGATGTGATTAAGGATGTTGAGATGTGGGCTTATCTTGAATTTTCTGGGTGGGCCCAATGTAATCACAAAGATCTTTGTAAAGGAAAGAAAAAGGTAGGAGCGTTAAAGGAGGAGCTGCGTTGATGGAAGCAGAGATTGGAGTGATGATGCAAGGCCATCAGCCAAGGATTATGGGCAGCTTCTAGAAGCTGAGAAGGGAAGAAAACATATTCTTCTCTAGAGCCTCTTGACAACCCAACTTAGTCTTTGACTTCCAGAACTGTAAGATAATAACTGTGTGTTGTTTTAAGCCATTAAATCTGTGATCATTTGCTATAGCGATAGCAGGAGACTAACATAGCATCTTTGAGGAGTGGTGATCTGGGTGATTCCCTGACACTAGAATCCTAAAATTTCATTTTCTGAGTTACGTGAGTTACATAACACAATTTAAGAAGGTTTTTGGGGCAAGAATTGCTTGGGTATTCACTTATGACACTAATAGATTTAATGGCTTGAAAGAAAAGAAAAATGGCAGTAACCACTCTAATAATAATGGGTAATAGTTGTTGAGGCTTAATATGTGCCAAGTGCTGTGTCATGTTTTGATACACCTTCTCTCTGGTTTCTTATAACAGCTCTCAGAGGTAATAATTATCCTCATTTTACAGAGGAGGAAACTGAGTCTGATGGAGCCATGCAGTTAGTGAAGGAAGTGATATTTGTACACCAGTACATCTGACTCTGAACCACTACTTGAAAATGGCTTTTCTAGAGACTTCTCAGTTCATTGAAGGGAAAGAACGGGTCACGTGTGAAGGCAGATCGTGACAGAAAGGCAAAGACAGGCCTCTCTCTGGCATTGAGGAGATTTGATGACTCTTCCTCAGCCAAAAGGGAGGTGAGGGACAACTTCTTTCCTTCTTTTCCTTCTACTACTCTGGCCAACCACTTTATAAAATACCCACTGTCAGAGGGCAACACATTTCCCCCACTCTTTTTTTGCCAAGAATGACACTTCTGTTGAAAGCAAGCAAGCAATTTCACATTGCATAATGCATGTCTTCCCACCAGAAGCAATTGCAAGGATGCAGAGTGTTAGCTTAAAACCTTATGAGCTTCCCTGGTGAAATTTGAAATTGACCCTGGACATGGAACACAAGGAGAGAATGAAGAAAGAGGGAGACCATTTCAGATTGGAAGGTGACAGGTTTAATAAGTGAGGGAACTTACATACAGGGCTTGTCTTGGGTGACTGCAAGATGAGTCAATTTCTACACCTGCCCACCAGAATTGTAAAAGTCGTTATCGAGACCTTAACTGGGCTCAGTCACACATACCATCCAGATAGTCTCAACAACACATTGTTCTCTCTAGGCTGTGTCCTTGAAAATGGCTCTGGCTGTGAGAACGGTGGGCAGAATGTAAATTCCAAGGGCAGGGGAGGGGGTGAGGAACCTCTGATTGCCCGGGTCCAGCTCTCGGGTCAGCCAACTGTCACATCCTCTCAATGACCAACTCCAACACAGAGGCCCTGGGGCTTCAGCTTACATAAGAGAGGAAGGGGATTCAATGATTGGGGTAGGGGGATTTGAGATGAGAGGACCACAGCCTTAATGAGATGCTGCTGGGACTAGCACAACCAAGTCTGATATCAGTTAGAACTGAAATTATTCCAAATGTTATAGGCACTATTGTAAAATGGACATTTATAATAATTTCTGCTTCATAAGCTAATTGTGTAAATTGAGTTAATAAATGTAAAATGCTTTGAATGATGTCATAAAAGTATAGCCATAAGTGCACTGCACCCACCACTGCAACTACTCCTGCCAGTGCCAGTGCTACTGTGCTTAATGCCACTGCTACAATTACTACCAAATCATTGCTACAGCCACTTCTCTGTTACCACCTCTATCACTGTGATTACTACCATTATTGCGGTTACTCTTACTACTAGTACCTTTGACCCCCTCTCCTACCATCAATATTATTTCAACTACTACCACTACTGCTACTGTTACTATGACAATTACTGAGATCACTACCATTGCCATCGTTGTCACTGTTCAGGCATGACAAATGCTTCCATTATAATAAATATGCAACCAAGACTCCTGTACCTTCAAAAAAGAGGTGACTAGAGCAAATCCTCAGGTCATCCTGGGTTTGTCTAGCTCTTTTGGGGGGCTGTTGCCATCCTTTTGCTACCACTCAGGCTTGGAAAAAGTGGCTGTCATTGCTCTGAGCTCCCTTAGGTAGCAACTCTGCTTGCTTCACTAATCCTTGTCAGCAACAAATGCTCCTTAAATCCATTCCCACTGGCCCTTTGAAGTAGACAAACAACTCCACATCCACAAAATATCACGTTTTAAATGGAAGGCACTGTGTCAGATGTCATCAGAAGCTCAGCTTTGGGGCTGCTGATCTCAGACTGATTCAGATAGTTGGAGGATAATAATAAGGAATAACCTTTATCGAGTTCTTATCAGGTCTTATCAACTGCTTCTCGAGGCTCTAAACACAGATTGACTTATTTGACCCTCCACAAAACTTTATGAGGTGGTTTATACTATTAATTACATTTTACAAATGAGAACACTGAAACACAGAGAAGTTAAGACACTTGTTGAAGGTAACACAGTAAGTGGGAGAGCTGGAATTTGAACGGGCAGTCTAATTCCATGGAAGATGCTGCTGGCCTCCACAAACTAACACACTGGCTTTCCTGTTCACAGCATTCTAATAAAAAGAGATCAAGGCCTGCCAAAAACAGCTGCCCGTTGTAGGTATTCAATAAATGCTAGCCCAGTGAATGAATGAATAAAGAGGGGAAGAATGAGAGTAACCTCATATGTCATTTATGGGAGTGAAGAAAGGAGGAGGCATTATGAGTGTTCTAAACCCAAGGGACAGCTCAGTCATCAGCAAGAACAGATTGAAAAGGGAGTTACGGAGGTCCAGAAGAAATTGATGAAGAGATATGTGTAGAGACCTACTTTACTGGAGATCGAGGGAGTTTGTCACTAGGTTTTCAGGTGCTATAGATTTTCCTGGGCTTCCAGAATGTGCTGGTGGCTGGGGAAGCTGAAGGCAGTTCAGTGGTGGGAGGTGGGAGGACTTGAACAGCTGGCCTTTTCTTGGAACTTCCTGGTGTGGCACAAGATATGGTTCCATCCTCTGTTGTGAAGAGTGATTTTTTTTTGCTTCTCTTAGGTATTAAAAATTGTGTGTCATAGAATTTTAGTGCTGGAAAACTCCTTATAAAGGTCAAGCACTTTCAATCTACTAATTAGGAAACTGAGTCCCAAAAGGGTCAAGTGATTTGACAAGGCCAAAAACTAGGCAAGTTCCCCTGATTCTCCAGGCACTATACCACACCTTTATTTACTATTTATCTGTTTGCCTTGATCTGGTGACAGTCGCTGTGCTGACTTCAATGCCTTGGTGTTTCAGATGAAAAGGCTGGCTTGAGCCAGGGCCACAGGCACATTTTGCCTTTCATAACACTGCATACAACAAAGATCTAATTAGCTAATTAATCTACACTGCATTCCCTTGATGCAAGGTCATACAACTTTCATCTTGAAGATGGACAAAGTAAGGTAGTTTGCATTTTCCTTCATTTAATATTTAAAACCTCTTTATAAGAGGAAGTGACCCCAAAGAATTCTCTTTGTACCTATATTAATATCACTTAATTAAAAACATTTTTCAGCATTATAACAAGTAGAACACCTATGTTAACTGTAATATACATTCTTCTAGCAGTAAAATTTGCTTCTTTACATAGTTAACAAATGTGAGCATCATAAGATTGTAATAAATTATTTAGAGGGTATTTACTTTTAATTATTATCTTCTCAATAAATTCTAAAATTCAATTCCAAAGAAACTAAGATGACTTAGTTACATACAGATGTTTCACACTGAACTCATTTTGGCTTTCTGGAAGTGACTATATTACTTTATTAAAATTTTCTTTTGCCTTTAATAAGGGAGAAATGAAGAGATCACTGTGTCTTTTAATCACTCACTCTGTCCTGCCTAGCATGTTAGTGTCTCCATAATTATACTTTCCTGTACCTCCTCCTCCTGAATAGAATATATCAAATCTCCTCTCTAAATCTTCACTCTATTACTCCCATCTGTCATAAAACAGTGATTAAAGTAACTCATATCTAGAACCAATTCGATATATGACAAAAAAATTTCTTGTCAAATTCCAATGGATGATTTAGAAATATATACCTAGCCTGTTATTGTTTTCCCCTACTTTGATAATTCAGCATTACTTGTCTTTGGGTTTTCTCTCACCCAAAAGGAAAAAAAAACGCCATTTTATTCCTACTCTTACCAAACATTTCTATTTATAAGTGACCATTTGGTAGAAGTCACATAGATTCTGCAGTATTTTAATCCAGATGAGTGAGTAATCTAGTTTTAATACCTTCAGTGTGTGGATGGCACATACATTTCTGCTGGTTCATGGCTTATAAGTCAACCTCATCCCAAGATTTTCTTTATTTCCCTTCCATCTCATATTTCTCTCTTCTGTTATTTCATTATTTTATTCTCTTGGGATTGATATAAATTAGCACCAAAAATGGAACTCAGTGTCTGGTTTTAAGCCCTTTTCTTCCTTTGTAGAGCTCATGGCAGAGAAAAATGTCGCTCTAGGAATATCTTTCTTTTATTCATGACCTCACTAAGGAGCCAATAATTATTTTTCACATTACAGACAAAGATGTTAAGACAGATCAGCTTGGGACTTGCTCCAAGTTGTATAGTGAATTGAGACTACAGTCGAGGAACAAATATAGGAATAAAAGTTGGCTAAAACTAAATAAACTTACTGCCCCAAACATAGCATTAATTGGAAAGGCTAGTATAAAACTGAAGAAGGGTTTAAGTAAAGTTGTGGATGATAAAATCTTAATAAGAACTTAAGGACATTTAGGGAGTTGCTTCTAAGTTCGTAAAGCCATGATTACGGGGAAAATTGCAACTTTTTTCTACAAAATGCCTCTTGATACTATTGTCAGGCAGTTGGCCTAAGCCAGTATAGCAATTCTTATTTTGTTATGTTCTCAAAGCCCCTTTTTGTGTTTTATCTACTGGAGCATTCATTTGAGACAAACAGCTTATGTACTCTTTCTAGCCAAGCAGAAACCAGAATGAATGAGAAAATCGCCTAAGAAAATCTGTCCTCCTGATTCCTCCCATGACGCTGGCTGGAGAGTCACTGTTCCCCTGACAGAGCCATCTGCAGACTCCACCAATCCTTGTCAAGAGCCTGGCTTGTCGTGCGGATGGTGGCAGCTGCTGCTTCTGCTTCTTCACAATAGAAACTGCAAATAAATATATTTAAAAAGTGTGTCCTTCCTAGTTCATCTTCCCAGCTGTTTTCTTGGTGAAATTAGATTAGCCATGTAAGTGAAATATTTTCTGAACCTCATTGAAATCCAAATTTGCCTAGTCAGTGACTTCATTTATTCATTTTTATTTACCTATATTTTTATATATGTATATATATTTCTTATTTTTATGAACAATTACTATATAGCAGGTACTGTGTAGAAAGTTTTATATACTATCTTAGTCAGTTTGGACTGCTATAACAAGATACCATAGACTGGGTGGCTTAAACAACAGAAATTTATTTCTCAGGGCTCTGGAATTTAAGAAGCAGGAATAGGGTGCCAGCAGATTCCGTGTTTACTGAGGGCCCTCGTCCTGGCTTGCAGACAACTCTCTTCTCATTGTATCCTCACATGGTGGAGAGAGTGAGCCCTAGTGTCTTTTTCTTCTTGTAAGGACACTAATCTCATTATGGGGGCTCCGCTCATGAACTTATCTGAATCTAATTATCCCCACAAAGGCCCCAGCTCTTAGTATCATCCCTTTAAGGTTAGGGTTTCAACATATGAATTTTGGGGAGACACAAACGTGCAGTCCATAATATGTATATTTCAATTAATCTCAAGACAGCCCTACAAAGTGATTGTTATTACCCTAGATGGGCAATACCTGGTTTAGAGTTACTTGCCAAAGTCATACATAAGTGTGTGTTCTCTAGCTTGGAAAGTCAGGAATTACTGATGATCAGTGCTTCTCTCATCTTCTTAGGAAGACTTCTTGGTGTTCCTTTATTGAAAGGTCAAATTGAATAATAGGGTGTTTCTCCCAGAGATCCTTTCCTCTTAATTCTGAAAAGACAAATAGAATATTTAAGAAAACAAAGGGAAAAACAATCAACACCAGTCCCCAAGCACTTATATGTGTGCACCCAAAGAATATATGTGGCATATATGGAGATGCATTTCAGAGCACAGACTAATTATCCGAAGCAAGGTAGACTGATCGTTTCTTGTTGGCATTATTAGTACTTGCCTGTGAGCCTTTAATTCTTCATATGAGCGCCATGGTCATCCCCTTTGGCCCTAGTTAGACTCCCCTTCATCTGCACAGTCACTCTGCTTCCTAGACAAGTCTTCCCTATATGCAGAAGGCTTTTTCTCTCCACAATCGCTTCCTAGAATATAGGCTATCTGGTGCCTAATCTTGCCTTCCCTTGTTTACCTGCCCTCAATTGGCAGCTTTCAGAGATACTCAGCTTCTTTACTCACTGGATTAGGGTAGCGGTTGGGCTTGCTTTCTCTTAAGATTCTGGATCCTCTATGGTTGAAGGACCTATCTTAAGGGACTCTTCCCCCCAGTACAGCTTCCTGTCAAGGTAGGCAAAGCCTACTTTTCTTCTATTTTCACAACTTTACATCTCCTGTTGGATTTCTTACTATGTTCCTACTTCAGTCTTAAGGGATATCTCTTGTGCTCATGTTCAGGGCTGGAATTCTTGAAAGAAATCTACCATGTTATCAATTATTTCACTTCCCTACTTACTCTTGGGGATTTGCCTAACTAGGGAAATGGCTAACAGTAGAAAAATATCTCACACAATAATAATAAATGTACAAGAGGAATATTCATTTTCTATATGCATTTCTCATATTATTATAGGATGTAAAATAAGAAACTTGAATAATAATGAGCTTTTTGGAAAGCATACTTTTTTCCTCTAGGATGTCAGCCACTCTGTTCCTCAGTCTCACATTCATGGAATCTTAGAAAGATGGATATCAATTATGATGCTTTAGATTGCAAGTACCAGAGATTAACTCTGACTTCTAAAGCAAAGAAGGGACTTTCCAGCAGAGTGGAGATTGGGAGATCATGTTTAGAAAATGAACATGAACCAGAGAGTCAAAAAGCGGGGGGATCTGGCCATGCCACTGTTGTAGTCACGCTGCTGCTGTGAGTACATTTAACCAACCCTTGATCTTTGCTTTGCTTGCTCAGAATTCAGGTAAGTAAAAGCATCTGACAGGCTGAGCCTTGACTATGTGCCAGTGTTGCCAACCAGGATGTGGGGAGAGGAAGGAGTGAGTCTTTATAGCCTCCTCTGTTGGAGTTCGTAGGAACCCACAAAGAGTATGCTCAAGGACACAGGTAGGTATTTTTCAAAACCAGGAAAGAGGCAGATGGGATCCTAGATTGCCATCCAAAAAAAGAAAAAAAAAAAAAAAAGACAAAGAAGACAAAGGACTACAATAGGAAAAAAAATCCTATGGCTAGTCCAACATATTAAAGTATTTCCCCAGTACTGTTATTTCAAAATCTCATTTAGTATTCTTAATGGTGTTCTCAATCTCTATAGCCTTCCCTTTTGTTTACTTTCTTAAATACACACTTTTTAGATTAGCAATTACCTTAATATTGTCAACATTTTATACCAAGACCATATAGTTGCTGCCAAACGTATAGTCAGAATTGGATTCAGAAGACTGATGCCCTCTTCAGGCTGCAGACCATCTGATTACTGGATCTCCTCTGGGCAATGAAGCTGCCTCTTTTTTTTTCTCCTCTCTCAATCGTCAGGCTTGCACCACAGTAATAATATTTAATAAGAGCAGCAGTAAAGCTATGTCATTGCTTCTCTGATGGTCAGTGTGGAACGCAGCTGCAAATAAAAGAGGAGTGATTGTCGTACAGATAATACAGTTGTTTCAGTTCTTTCACCTTGAGAAAGGATGATATAGCCTGAATTTTGATTGATGCTTGTCTCTCATAGCTACTGGAATAATACATTAGGTGTTTGGGTGAATTGTGAGGTGTACTTGATCATGTATTAAACATCTGTGAGCTATTTGCTGCTGTACATTCTGACTGGATCTTTAAAAAAAAAAAAAAGCCTTGTTAGTCTAGGATAAAGGAAACAAAGCCTTTGTGGTTTTGCCCACTCTACCTGAATCAGGTGACTCTTTTTCTGAGGATATCTAAGCATTTTGCCACATTCATCTGCCTTTTTCTCATGTTACCTGGAATAAGTGAAGATATTTAATGTAGGGGAACTGCATTTAAAAGACACTCCTACATACAGAAAAATTGTGGGGAGTTTATTTACATTAGAAAATCATTTTCTTTTTGGTTTTACAAAAGAATTCACAAGAGGATTTCTTTAAATAGCAAAGTCCTTTACTTGATTAAAAATGGATCTGAAGCTCTCTCTCAGAAACACAACTACTACGAAAACAAGCCATGTATCCTGTCATCCAATTTTATAACTAAAGAACTGGGAATAATTAAAAAAAAAAAAGTTGTAGAAATGTTATGTAACTCTAGAAAGAGGATCTAAGATACCTATTTTCATTCCTTCATGCTCCTAGAGAATAACTTCCATGAAACAAAAACTGAGACCTTTCCAAAAACCTGGAAGATTTCTGCATTGTCATGACATATTCATAAGATCATTCTACTGTTAATGGTGACATTTTCAAACTGTGTCGTGAATAAGTTATTACATTGATGGTATGAATTTTCTGCTTTGGAGCAAAGCATTTTAGCGAGTTTGACTTCTAAAAATAAAATACATTCCAAACAAATACTGTCTTCAGAGTCCCTAGTTTGTAATGTAGGAAAAGACATTTCACTGTAACCTTCCTGGGCCTTAGTTTCCTCGGCAAAACAAAGATATTTTCAATAAGTCTAGTTAACATAAAAAATGAAGATTTTGAACTAGATAATCTCTGAGGACTTTTATGGTTCCCAAATTTGCTGCCTAGTTCTTTATAAGAGTGAGATAAATCTTATGATTCTGAGATTTTAGTCCCTTTCCTTTGTTTAATTCAAATTCTGCATTAAATCACTGAATGATTTAGTCTATACTTCATCTACTCATTTTATAAATATACTTATTTAGGATATACTTATTTAGAAAGCCTGTGTCCAGACTTGTAGCTAGTTAGAGGCCTGAAGAATAGGGCAAAAGATTGTTAAATGTACCTAGATACTGATCTTTTTCTATTTTAATGAAGAATGAAATCTTAGATTATTACACAGTTGAGGTGCAAAGGGAATAAAAGTGTAAGGGAGGAAAACTCACGGAGCCCATGGGCAAAGATTCTCTTCTGGTGAAGATCTTGAAGCAGCTCATTATCCTGAATGAGCCCTGGTTCTGGTGGGTTAAAGTGGCTGCCCCCAAACTTTTTGGCACCAGGGACTAGTGCTCCTATGAAAATCTAATACTTGATGATCTGAGGTGAAGCTGAGGTGGTGATGCTAGTGCTGGGAGTGGCTGCAAATAGAGATGAACCTTCACTCACCTGCTCCTCATCTCCTGCTGTGCAGCCCTGTTCCTAACAGGCCACTGACCTGTACTGGTTCATGATCCGGGGCTTGGGGACCCCTGGGTTAAATAAGATCATCTGGTTAAGATGCACAATGAAACATGGACATGGAAGCAACGGCCCTTAGAGAATTACTGATCATGTGAGCCATATGATAGTCAGTTCTGAATCCTGAAAATACCTCTTAGCCAAGTAGAGATGAATATAGAATTTTCTGCATATCATTGAACAATGACTTTTGATACCAGCTACCCAGAGTTAGGCCAAACTTCACAGGTTAAGGGCATAGTCCTCCATAAGACTGCTCTGCTTCAGACACCAGCAACAAGCTCAGGGGTTCCCAGGCCATACTCACTTATGACAATTGGTTACAAATTTGGGGGTTCCCACTAATTTGGGATAATTTGCTGGAATGATTCATAGAACTCAGGAAAACGCTATACTTATGATTACCATTTTACTATAGCAAAGAGGATAAAAATCAGCACCAGTCAGAAGAAAAAATGCTTAGCATGAGGTGTCTTCTCCCTGTGGAGTCAGGATACATCACTCTTCCAGCTCATTGATGGGTATCGATGTACATAGAGTATTGCCAACCACTGAAGCTCCCATGAGCTTCTGTGTCTGGAATTTTATTGGGGCTTCATTATATAGGCACGTTTGGTTGAATTATTGGCTAAAAGACTGAATTCAATCTCTAGTCCTCTCCCTCATAAGTGGGGCTGGTATTAGGTGACTCAAAGCCCCACCTCTCTAATCACAGGTTGGTCTTTCTGCTGTGGCCAGACCCCATCCTGAGTCACGTCATTAGCTTACATTATTTAGGGCCCACCTTGAGTGATCTTGTTAGCATAAACTATCAGGGCCCACTGAGAGTAACAAAGACACTCTTATTACTCTGGAAATTCTAGGGATTTAGAGGCTCCCTTCCAGGAACTCCAGGGCAAAGAAGTACAAATTAGTAGCTAATGGATGGTAACAGGGATGGGGAGCACTGCATAGGGAATGCAGTTAGCATGAATGTAATGGCTAGGTGGAGAGCCAGAGGAGAGAAAGAGCAATCAGGGTGATCGTTTTATAAACTATATAAATGTCTAACTAACGTTCTTTGTACTTGAAACTAATAAAATAAAATGAAAAAAAATTATTTATTTTATAACACCTTGCTTTTGGTTTTCGCTGTTCTGTAGTCTAAAGAGTACAAGTTGCTAGTTCTAGCTATCTTTATCTGACAGAAACTTCAGGACTGAATAGAGGTCATTCATTGATGGTTAACAGCATGGGCCATTTTGGATTGCTGTGCCCTTGGGCTTCGGTGTAAATTGGACTGGCTCCTGGGGAGGTCCCCTCCATCCACCCCAATAGCAGGGGCCTCTGGGCCTCTTGCAGGCCTGTAGATTTATGGTTGCACATTTGCAGTTCATATCTCCACATCTCCGGTGGTCTCGTGGATGCACCTTGGTTAAGCCAGAGCACAGCCCCCCAAACACAACCTGGTGCCTGGCGCAATTCGCCGCAGCACTGTGGCTCTGGGCGTGGTGTACTGTGATGCCCGTGAGGATTGGGGTTTATTTGAAAGGCGGTATGTGCCAGCACCCACCCTGGTAACTCTGGGACAGGGGGCCTGTGGCAGCTGGGTGTCTCACTCCAGGGCCCTCCGCCCGCTCCACAGAACTCAAGAGATCCCTGGAGATCCATGTTAATCCGAGGAGAGTAGATAGCCATGCCTTGGGCCTGATTCTCCGACCTCATCACAGCGCCTAAGCTCAGCGCATCTGAGCGCATCCTATTCCTGCCCAAATACCTGGACTCGGCCTTATTTCTCCCTCCTGTCGATAGCTACAAAGTGCACCCTGAAGGCTACAGCTGAGCCCTCTTTCCTTCCTGGGAAACCCCACATTTGACCCACCCAGAACAGCACTGGCACCTCCTCTATGGTGTTTACAGGAGAGGACATGTCCAGATTGAGGGGCGTGCGTGAAGGAGCCAGCTGCCCCATCACAAGGTGCCAGAACTTGGGCTGAGTCAGAGAGAGAATGCCCTGAAGCTGTTCTTCGGCGGAAAGGAATGACTTCAGGGCCCCTCATAGCTACTGAGCCTTGCTGGAGGACCACAAGGTGCTAGGACAATGGAAGGCGCCATTTTGCGTTGCTGCAGCCTTGGACTTTGGCAAATGGATCAGACTCTCCAGGAGCCTTTGCCAGAAGTTCCTGCGGGCGGGGTAAAAAGGATCTTAGGATGCCTAGCATCGACCTGGTTCCACCACACACCAGCTTGATGCTCTTAGGAAAGTTAGTCAATTTTTCTAAACTTAGTTTTCTCATCCATAAAATGGTAGTTTCTCATGATGAACTAAATTAGTGGCTGTAATGTGCTTAGCATAGTGCGGGACACATCGGAGAAGCTTACGGTTTGCCATGAATGATTGCTTTTAGACTTTCGAATAGCTATTGAATATTATGAAATTTTCACCTTTTTAAAGTGCTATACCCTAAATATCTCCAGATCAGGGGTTTTATCAGAGCTTTAGAAGTCGATCCCTTTGTCAAAAAGAAATCTTTTACAAAATCCTAGTCTGTGAAGCACATAAAATCTGTGCAAAGCGAAGCTCCTATAGTTGAAGAAGTTCTGGCTCATCTAGACACCCCTTTTAGCTCTAGAGTATTGAGACATGTTTAAGGAAATCCTTTCGAAAACTGGTCTACACCGCTGCCAATCTGGTTTTCCTCCAGCCTCCACCCAGCCAGCTCCTGCAACAGGAGTAACAGAAGTGCCTCTGTACAGTGTCAAAGTCAAGCTATGATTTTCTTATTTCAGTTCTCTATGAGCAAAATGGGGAAGATAATGCCAGCTTTGTTATGACAGTGAATTAGATAATGTCTGCAAACTATTCTGAGCTTTTGGAGATCAGCTTTAGGGACAACGGCCCTAGCTGTCTTTAATTTCTAGCTTGCTTTTTAAATATGGTATTCTTAACACATTAGAAAATGGGTCAAACTCTTATACTGTGTAATCTTAGGATAGGGTGGAAGCTTTTTCTAAACCAAGGAAAAAATGTGCTCTGATTGAGAAGAGAAATTTCTGAGTTAGAATTATTTAGAAAGTCTTTTGGGAAACCAGGAGAGAGAAGGCTATGTGGCAGCATCTACAGAAAGCTGTTTTCGAAGCTGGGTTATAACTTGGTCATTCTAGTTTTTCTTAAAATTGAATGTCTTTTGCTGAAGCCTAAGACCAACCTATACTGTGGGTTCCCTGTTCCAGTATGCCTGGTTTTACAGCGGGGCCTCATGTAATCATTCTGCTCTGCACAAATGGGAGGTGAGAAGGCATGGATGTTAACAGCATGTGTTCTGTGTTTAGACTTGTGGGTGGTACGTTTTCCATCACATTACCAGTGGAAAGTCTATTTTATTTGAGCATTGGAAGAATGGAAACAATAACATCTATTTCAAAGATTTGCTGTGAAGATTGCATGAGATAATATATGGAAAACGCAATATCTGATACATAGTAAATGGTAATTAGAAAGCAGCTATTTTAAGCATTAGTATTATTATTTTAATCTTTCTTATTATGGTGTAATTGGCATAACATATTAATTTCAGAAGTATAATGTAATGATTTGATATTTGTATATATTGTAAAATGATCACCATGGGAAGTCCAGTTAACATCCATCATTATACATGGTTACATTTTTTTCCTCCTGACGAGAACTTTAAATATGCACTCTTCTAGCTACTTTCAAGTATGCAATACATTATTAGTAACTGTAGTCACCATGCCGTACATTTTATCCCCATGACTTGTTCATTTTATAACTGGGAACTTGTACCTTTTGACCTCCCTCACCCTTTTGCATAACCCCAAACCCCTACCTCGGGCAACCTCCAATCTGTTCTCTATATCCATGAACTTGTTTTTTTGTTTTGTTTTGTTTTAGATTCCAAATATAAGTGAAATCATATGATATTTACCTTTTTCTGTCTGATTTATTTCATTTAGTATAATGTCCTCAAGGTCTATACATGTTGTTGCAAGTGGCAAGATTTTGTTCTTTTTAATGACTGAATAATATTTCATTGTGTGTGTGTGTGTATATATAATATGGATTTTTTTATCCATACATTCATTGATGGACACTTAGATGGCATCCATGTCTTGGCTATTGTAAATAATTCCACAAAAGAACATGGTGATGAATATATCTCTTTGAATTAGTGTTTGTTTTCTTCAGATAAATATCCACCCAGAAATGGGATTGCCGGATCACATGGTAGTTCTATGACAAATGTCTATTCAAATTTTCTGCCTATTTTTTAATTGGATATTTTTTCTATTAAGTGGTAGGGGTTCTTTATATATTTTGGATACTAACTCCTTATCAGATATATGATTTGCAAATATTTCCCTCCATTTAGTACATTGTTGTTTCATTTTGTTGATTGTTTCCTTTGCTGTGTAGAAGCCTTTTAGTTTGCTGTAGTCTCATTTGTTTACTTTCATTTTCGTTGCCTTTGCTTTTGGTGTCAAGTCCAAAAAATCATTGCCAAGACTGATATTAGGGAATTTATTGCCTTTATTTTCTTGTAGGAGTTTCATGGTTTCAGGTCTTACATTCAAGTCTTTAATCCATTTTGAGTTAATTTTTGTGTATGGTTTAAGATAGTGATCCAGTTTCATTCTTTTGCATATTGCTGTCCAGTTTTCCCAACACCATTTATTGAAGAAATTTTTTTTTCCCTATTGTATATTCTTGGCTCATTTGTCATAAATTAATCTATCGTATATACGTGGGTTTATTTCTGGGCTTTCTATTCTGTTCCATTGATCTATGTGTCTCTTTTTATGCCAGTACCATACTGTTTTGATTACTACAGCTTTGTAATATAGTTTGAAATCAAGAATGTGATTCATATTATTTTTAATTATGTGTTTATTTTCATGGATGCTAAATATATGTCCATTTATATCTATGACCTTGATCTAAAATTCTAACTTCTAAAATCATCAAGAAGTTAGAACTTGAGAGGCAATGCCCTTCCACAACTGGAAAACTTGAATAAAGCTCAAATAGATTTTGATTTGCTCAAAGGTGTTCTAGGAGTCTTTGTTATTTAAATCTTCATTAGCTGGGCTTTTGCAGTTATGTGTTTTCAAGTAGGGAACAGAACTTTTTCTGCTCCCCCGAACATGAAGTGATCACTTAAAATAGTAATTCTCATTTCACTATCCTTGGGTAATATTAGCTCTGTCTCTGCTTATTTTATCAATATCTTTTAAAATTAATCTCGTGTTGATTACCTTAAGTTGTTAACTTCAGGCAATACAATTAAAAAAAAAAAAGGAAAACTGGTTACAAAGCAAAATTGCAAACATTGTAAAGGAGGCAGGATTTCAGGAAGACAACAAAAGTGATGGTGGAGAACCATTGAACCAGTTATTAATTTAACAAATATGTATTGGGCACCTTCCATGTAGCAGGTACTAGGTATCAGACATTAGTTGTATAAAAGACAGGTAAGAATCCCAGCCCTCATGGATCTGACATACCAAATATATGCAGAACCAATGACAAATGGATCTGGCAGAGTTGAATCAGTCAGTAATCAGAAGACAAAATTAGCAAAAAAGATGACATAATAGTCATTTCTGGTAATTTTGAAACATGTCCACAAATTGTTTGACTCTTCTCCCACAAAAGATAGAGCCTAATTCTTCACCCTTTCAAAATGGGTTGGCTTTAAAGTTTTGCATGTAAGGAATAGAATAGGGTAGAAGTGATACTGTGTGACTTCCCAGGCTAGTCAGGTCATAAAAATTGATACAGATTCTGCCTTCTCCCTGAGAGGTCCTGAGATGCCATGGAAGAGGGGAGAAGGGAACAGGAAGAGGTGAGAGGGAATGAATATAGGAATTTGGGCCTCCAGCTCAGGTGCCAGACATATGAATAACCAGGCTGGCAGATGATCCCAGACCCCAGAATTTGCTCCAGCTGATGACAAGTGACATAGTGATGAGCTGTCCCCACAGTGCTGTGCTCAAATTGTTCATTTGTGAGCAAGATAGGTGTTGTTATTTAAACTCACTAAGTTTCGGATGTAATCGGTTACACAGCTCTAATAACTAGAACAATACTTCAAAAGAAAATGATATGAATATCAAAGGAAAATAGAGACCCATGAGAAAACTGAAGAAACCTTTGAATATTTTTGCAAAAGCAACCTTCTTTATGATAATTTTGTGAAAGTTAAACAAGAAGTGATGGATCTTAAATTGTATTGTTATTCAACGTTTTTTGGGGAAAATAAATGGAAAAAACCCACATTAACTTAATTTTTAAAGATGTTTAGAACCTACATTCTGTTAAATATAAGATTGAATACACATATTTTCTTACTATGCACTTACACATTTCTAAATAAAGTCCTAATGAAACCCTTCCTGCCCACCATGATTTACACCTATAATTTGTTCTCCATTTTAAGTGGAGTCATGTTAATCTGCCTTTCTCATTTATCTATTTTCTCTTGACATCTTATAGGAGTGACAGGAAAGGGGGTGGGACTGATGAGTAGTTCAGTTTAATTTGATTGTTATATATTGGCTTTCCTCTGGTGAGCTATGGAGAAAGTATGGAGCCCCATCTTATAATCAACCTGAAGCATAAACAGTGAATCAGTTAAGAGGAAGAAGAGTACATGTAGAGTCATCTTATTTAGGTGTTTTAGGGAGGTGATGGTCTTACCAGAGGGGGCTGTAAACCTAACCAGTTCTTCCTGAAAGCTCCTAAAACATAGGCCTTCAAATTGGTTACGAAGGCTTTGCTTTACATTAGCCTGTAACAACACAGTTCATGATTCATTAGAACAAGTTTTAACTTTGAAAACCAAGAAGTATGAGTATCTCGGAGAGGGTGCCACACAGAGAATAAGGGGTCCACTGTTTATATTTTGGAACTGAAGTGCTTAGAGTTTTTGTTTTGCAATCAGGATCCCTTAGGATGAATCTGGTGTTTTTTGTATCGATTGCCTACTGCACTAATGTAGTTAGGAAGAAGAGAGAATTTTTGCGGAATGCGGCAAGGAGCAGAGGGAGAATATATTAGATGGGCTATGTTTCCTTGCCTCTGGGCATGGTTTGTTCCTTGAAGGTTAAAGCCAAGGGGATTCTTTATCTTCCAACATTTTCATTTAGGGCAATCAAACACCACAATTTGCAGTCTTCAGCTTTAGGGAATCTCAGACTTCAATAAAGAGGATGGTATTTTATTATCTCCTTGGGTTGTTTTTGTAACTTTGAAAAAATCACACAAACACTTCCACTGACTGGATGACTATAAGAGTGCAGAACAAACTGCTCAAGTCTAGTTTCACTTAGGAAAGCAATTTTCATTGTTTGAGTCACTCATAGTAAGGGTGGTACTACAAGTAAGGTTTTGGATTTCTTAGAAACCTCTTTAACTGGCCAGCACTTCCATTTTACTGGGAGAATGGAGAGGAGATGTGGCAAGTCAAAGGGACTGTTCATGGTAGACAAATGGAGGACACCAAAACCTTGTTTTTCAAGATTTTATTGGCCAGCACAAACTTCATCTACCCACTATGAGATTTTTTTTCCCTTCAGAAAGAAATCTGCCTCTGAAATCTTGTAGAGATAAATGTAGAAATGTCTGCTGATGAGCCCGAATGTGGAGTCAAACGTTTCAGTCCCAGACACACCTCTCTGATTGCTACATGACTGTGCCACTGAACCTGTTGAGTCTCAGTTTCCACACTTCTGAATTGGGGGTAAGCAGTAGCTTCCTTACAGCTATGATCAGAGGCTTGCATGAGGTGGCTCGTGTAGTGGCCTTAGACAGTACCTGGCACATAGTAGATGATCTGTGAGTTTTAATTAGCAACCAACATGCTCCTCTGAGCCTTACCTTTCTTATCTTTATCATCATATCAGGAGGCTGTGAGGATCAGATGTGATAAACTATAATATGATCAGAAAAACTATGATAATAAGGCATGTAGCTATTCATTTCTATCTAGGGAGTAAGAAAGGTGTCAGTAAAAGATATAAGCAGTCTTTGAGGTGATCTGCATAACAGCGAGGAGCTAGGTGGCTGGAAGAGTGAGTCCTTAGGCTGTTAGGACCTGGGCTTAAGGACTAATGCTCCCATCACAAATGAGGACCCTACCCTCTATCTTTAAAGCGGAAGGGAACATTACTGTTGTTTCTCTGAAGTGGGTGTCTCACGCTTGAGTCTGTGACAGGTTGGTAGTCCTCACCCCACCTGAATACTGGCTGGAGTGGGCTCTTATCCCCAGTTACCTGGAGTAGTCAAGCATCAGCCAGTTCAGTGAACCCTAATGTGGTCAACACATCTTCTTTGTCCAGGGGCTAGTGGCAGCAGTGAGGACAAGATGCTGAGCAGTGAACACTCTGGAGACTCAGATGGGAAAATGCCAAGTCACAAACCAGGTGCTAGAGGCAGGTGCTGGTGTGCAACTGAAACGACTCCTTTACTTGGCAATATGGTTCTCCGTGGTTCTTCTAAACAGAACCTCCCCCATACCCTGCAATACACACTTAAGTGATTAGTTGATGTGGGTTGAGTATTTGTGGTACAATGGAGGGACAACTAAGGAGAAGGAAGTTAAAGGTCAACCAGTTGGGGGAAGAAAGAATTTAAGTTATTAAAATTAGGTCATTAAACAATAAATTAAAGCTAAGTTATTAAAGTCAGAGGTAATTTACTTGTTGCATCTAATGGAATAAACGTGAAACTTTGTCTTAGCCTTGGGTTCTCTCTCTGACTTTGTGTCTGTCTTTAGCCCTCTGTCTCTGTCTGCTTCTCCCAATGTTTCCCCCTCCTTGTTTCTCTGCCTGTCACTTCTCTCTGCTGCCTTTCTCTCTCTTCTCAGTCTCTCTTTGTATTTCTTTCTCTGTCTCTCTCTTAGAAAAAGGAGGTTTTCCTTCTCATTCCTTTTTATTAGATACATAAAATAAGTGAATAAAAGCAATCCACCTCCATCGTCAAAACAAGAGATATTGGATCCTGATATGGCCTCCTCACACTGGCAGAGAGGATGCCGTGCTGGTTAGAGTGCTCTTTGCTCTCAGACTGTCTGTGCTGACCTTTAGCAGTCTTCATGGAAACTAACCCTGAAAAAAACACAGGGCAGAAATTATCCTTATGTTTTAAGTAGGTAAGTTTCAGAGGGGTTGGAAACTTGCCCAAGGTCAACCAGGCGGTGGGCTTGTGGCAGAGACGAGGCTGGAGCATATGCTTCCACCGAAGGGTCTCTCCTTCCACTGCAGAGATGGAGTCAGATCAGGACCAAGATGTTCCATCCTGAGCCCATCTGGTCTGATCTGAAATATAAGATCTGGGTCCAGGTTTAGGGTCAGTACTAAAGGTTCTCTGTGCTCTACCCTCCAGCCATTTTTATCTAGGTAAAGCTAATGTAAATTAACACCAAGGGGAAAAGAGGGCCGGGGTGGCAGGAAGAGAAAGAAGTTGCAAAATGGAAATTACATCCTGAGGGGATATGTGGAACGGTGTCTTTAATTTCATGCAAACTGGAATCAAATTTCCTGATTTCAAATACCAGCTTAGACCACTAACTCACTGTGTGATCTTGGGCAAGTTGCTTAGGCCCTCCAAGCCTCTCCTCATCTCTAAAATAAGGATAATCATATTACTTACATAATAGTGTTGCTTGTGAATATAAAATGAGACAATCCACATTAAAATGTCTAGTATAGTGATGCGAGCACTCGATGAAGGATAATGAAACCCAAGTCCTG